>CM060426.1:116900185-117214754 GCA_030545235.1 Helianthus tuberosus
GTTTTAGTGAATAAGGGTATAATAGTAAAAGAGAATTACCTATATATTAAATTTTGAAAGGAATGAACAGTAAGATATATATATTATTAAATTAGAAATGGAAACTAACAAATGAGTAAATGGTATTGGGTACTCGTACCGGTATCAAATTTATCAAACCGGTGTATTTTCGGTACCGGTATTCACCGGTTTTTACCCTTAAATACCGGTGTCGTACCAATACCAACCGGTATCGTACCGTACCAGGTATATTCGGTACCGGTACCCACTTTTGGGGATTTCGGTAACGGTATTTTCGGTACCGGTTGGTACCGAGCTCATCAAATCCTGTAGCAACGCAGCAATGCAAGTAATTGCACCATTTAGATTACTTTTCATACACACAGTAAGTAAACTGTATTTCATTTAAATGAGGTTTTATATACACAACAACCTATTTTGCTTTCTTTTTTGTCTTTTTCTGTAATAAATGAATTGTAACATGCAAAATTAACTTGGATATTTAGAATATTGTTGAGCAAATCGTATCAAATCCTGTAATCAAACCGGTATTGTATCAGTACCAAATTTACTATACCAAATCATTTTTGGTACCAATTTGGTACCCACCTTTTAGCGTTTTCAGAATCGTTACTTTCGGTTCGACACCGGTCTAGCACCATACCTGTATTTATTGATTTTTACCTTCAAATACCATACCGTATTGTACCGAGCATTTTCGGTGTCGGTACCTAATTTCGATGATTTTCCGGATCGGTACTTTCGGTGGCGTTACTGGTACCGAGCTCATCCATATTTTAACGTGTTAGCACCGTAATAACTGAACTGAAAACAATCGAATTTCCAACGTGTGGGTCCTATTATTATATATTAGGTTATTTAAAATCACTTTTTTTAGGACGGAGTGACTATCCTTACCACGTCATTTTTATTTATGTTTTGATATTCGGTATCTGCTTGTTGTTGTTGACACGCCTTTTGTAGTCATTGGGTCCCCGCCGCATCGCGCGGGGGAAAAATCAACTAGTTACATTTGAATTTGAAACACACCCATAAATAATTCCGATTTTTTCTCCTACGTTCATGTTCCAAATTTCGCACCATAATAAGGGTATAATAGTAAAAGAAAATTGCATCTAAATGTGGCATTCTATGATTTTTAATAGAAAATCAAACTTAAATAATAGAAAAATATGTGTGAAAATTGGACTTGTAAAATACAAAACCTGTAAGATACACAAACTTGTAATATTTACATATATGAAAATACATTACATACATGTAAATAAGTAGTTTAGTTGGCTTACACATGTGTAATTTGAGAAAAACAAACATATTACCTAGTAGAACAAAACATAGAATATATTAACAACAAATAAAATATAAACCTTTTAGTTTTACATATATGAAAATTCTTTACATATATGTATATCATATGTTTTTACATATATGTAAATATGTATTTTACAAAAAAAAAACAAATTTACACATATATAAACATGTGTAAAAGTTTAAAATACCATCCCAAACTGACTTCTACAAATCCATTTGTTGATAAGAAAGAAACAAGAAAAAATAATAAAATGTATAAACAAATAACAGAACCCGAAATAAATGATTGAACGAATACCCATAACACACCTATCGATTTGAAATTAAATGATGGCCTTACAATCTGTGAAATCTTCATATTTTTATCTGATTGGCACATGTGTATATTCTAGCGTATACATGCTTTCCGATTTATGTTGGTATAAAAGTGAGAAAAATTAGGAATTGAGTCAACAAACAAGTATTGAAATGGAGAGAAACGAGGATAAAAAAAACATGTGATAACTTGAGATATGTAAATTTACTTTTGTAACCTTCATTAATAAAATAAAGAAAAATTTAATAAAAGAAAATGAGTGGCTATAAAGAGTTCTGCAAGTTCTGTAATTTTTTTTGGTTCTGAAATGATCTTGATCCTATATATATATATATATATATATATATATATAGGGTAAGGTTCATGCGAGAACCACCTTTATTTGCGAGAACCGCGAGAACCAATGTGAACACAACCTAAAATAGCTAAAAAAACCTAAAAAAATCTAACCCCCACCCCCCCCCCCCCCAAGCTAAATGCTAAAAACTAAACCCCCAAAAAAACCTAAAAAAAACCTAACCCACCCCCCCCCCCCAAACCCCAAAAACCTAAACCCCCCTCCCCCACCCCCCAAAAACCTAACCCCCCCTCCCCCCCAGCTAAAAAGCTAAAAACTAAACCCCAAAAAAACCTAAAAAAATCTAAAAAAAAATCTAAAAAAATCTAAAAATTTTTTTTTGATTTTTTTAATATTTTTTATGTTAAAATCGCTACTTTTAGAAGTCAAAAAAAAAATTTAAATTTTTTTTTTTTTTGCTACGAAAAGTAACGATTTTGTTATAAAAAATATTAAAAAAAAAAATTTGTGTGATTTTTAGCTATTTTTAGGCATTTTTGGTTGCGTTCACATTGGTTCTCGCGGTTCTCGCAATAAGAGGTGGTTCCTAACGGATCTTTATCCTATATATATATATATATATATTAAATTACTAAAATACCTACAAAACTAACAGACATTCTAAATGGAGTTAAAGACGAGGAGCAAAATGGTAATAAGTCAGAAAGATCAGGGAGGAAACTGACACTTTTTAAACCATTGGGGCAAAACTGTTAAAACGACGAAACCACAAGGAGCAAAACGGAAGTTAACTCACTGTTTTATATAGTATGTTAGGGCGTTAGGCGGACCGAGACCGAATAAGGAAGTCTCTTAGACCATACGTGATAGGCATTATAAGGGCGTGAGAGGGCTTGATAACACCCCCAACATCATCCCTCTGGGCGTTATAGGGACATGAAGAGGGAGGGATGTTTCTAGTATAACCCCAAACGAGAAGAATTTTTTTTGGAATTGAAGTAATGATTGAAAGGACATTTAAGGCGTTAACTTTTACACACTTTTTGAAAGGGCATTGTGATGATGATGTGAATGGTATTACTCAACGGTACAAAAGATTTCAATTATTTTTAACTGATATATTATAGAAAATTTGTAATTTTATTATTAGGCTCCTAGATTATTTAATGTATTTTAATTCTTTTTTTAACATGATTTAATCCTGAAAAATCGGGACGGTTTATGTGTATGACTAGGTCTATGATCTTGGTTTCAATTTCAAGGGTCTAAGTTAGTTATCGTATTAGGTGATACCCGCATAATCACTCGAATTTGTTTACTTGCATCAAATTCAAATATACTAAAATATCATGTCTTCTTAAAAATATAATAAATGGGCCTATGTTCATGTTTATGTTTGTTCATTTAATAAACGAAGAAACACAAACGAATTTCCCGATAAATGATTCACGGGCTGTTCACTGAACGTTCAGTTTGTTTGCAACCCTAGTACCAAGATGTATGACATTCTATGAAGTCTCCATCAGTGCAACAAAAAAACATATCATACAAGGGGTCGGATGTTACAAACCTAGTGGTTATTGGGCAACTGACTAGCTAGTTGATATCCGATAGGTATGGAACCGGGTACGGAATATGTTTTTAATTTAGCCAATGATCTCTAGATCAAGTGGTGGAAGGCTTGCATTTCTCTTGAGAGATGCAGATTCGACTCTCACTTAGTGCAGAGTAAGACACTGGTGGGCAATGATAGGATACCCAGGGAAACCTGGGTTGGATTCTTGAGCCAAATGGGTTTTACCGGTAATTTCATCGTCGTGCCTACGGGCGGGTGAGTTACCGGGTTTTCCTCGGAATTGGTGGTGGACTCGGGTTACTCTCGGAGTACTCCGTTTGTCCAGTGGGTGCCCCGAGAGTGCTCGGGATTGAGTTGTTGGCCATTAAAAAAAAATATGTTTTTAATTTATAAATTTTTATATTATCGTTATTACTAATATTAAAATTTAAAAGTGAAGAAAGGAAAACCCTTTTTTCCACCAAATATGCAAGAAAAATAATATATTTGAATCCTGGTGAGTTTTCCCTGACGTGGATCTAACTAGGGGTGTTCAAGATCGGATAATCCGGTTTTCGGATATCCGAAAATCGGATATCCGAAATTTCGGATACTGAAATATTGACATCCGAACCCGAATCTGAAATTTCGGATATCCGATTTTCGGATATCCGAAATTTCGGATTCGGGTTCGGATATCTAATCGGATATCCGAAATTTCAAATTTTTATTTAATTTTTATTTTTTTATTATTTTTTAATATTTGGAACTAGATTTTTCGGATAGTTTCGGATATCCGAATATAAATTTCGGATATTTTTCGGATATTTCGGATATTTTTTTCGGATATTTCGGATATTTTTCGGATATTTCGGATATTTTTTCGGATATTTCGGATATTTTTCGGATACTTCGGATATTTTTCGGATACTTCGGATATTTTCGGATATTCGGATATCCGAAAAAAATAAAAATTAAATTTTCGGATATTTCGGATAATCCGATTATCCGAAAATTCTCAAAATCACTATCCGAATCCGAATCCGAATTTTCGGATTATCCGATTTTCGGATATCCGAAATTTCGGATATTTCGGATACGGGTTTTCGGATATTTCGGATTCGGTTTCGGATTCGGATTTTTTTGAACACCCCTAGATCTAACCCATATTTCGGACTTTATTCATATCTCCATTGTCATCATCCCTATCCTATTTCCCCAATCTTTTATGTGATTCGTGAATTAAATACCAATATTATACATATAAATTCAACACTACTCGTGGAATATTCAACCATAAATACTTTTATTCCAAAGCATTATTCCTCCTATATATACACATATAAACCGATCAATGCAGGCTACACTCTCAACGTGAAACCGAAAAACACACAACAAGAAGAATGCAATCGTTAGATCTTAACGCAATTGGGATGGGATTGGGTGTGAATTATAAAAATTTGGAACAAAAAGTGGGAGAGAAGATGGTGAAGTATGGGATCATCGGTGCCGGAATGATGGGTAGAGAGCATTTGTTGAATCTTTATCATCTTCGAAGCGAAGGGGCCGCGGTTGTTTGTGTCGCCGATCCGCATCTTCCTTCGCAGAAGATATCCATGGAGTTTGCCGAGTCGTTTGGATGGCCGCTTAAGGTAAAAAAAAAACTCTATATTACATACATGCAATACGTGTGGTATACATTTACTATCTAATCAAGTAATGCAACGAGGCATATTAGGGTTGTTCACGAGGCGAGCTAGCTAGGTTGAGCTTGACCTTGGCTTGGATAAAAAAGTAAAAAACCAAGAGCGAGCCAACATTGGCTTGGGCTCGACTTGTTTACAAACTGTGCTAACTTGGCTCGACTCGTTTCCAACCGAGCGTGATTCACGTGGCCTTTTTCTGAGCGACGGGCTATTTGGAAAGTCCTACTTGCGAGCGTGTGCACAGATACTAGGTTAGAAACCCGTGTAATACACGGGTTAAATAAAAGATATATTAAATGGTTAGTAATGAAGATTTATGAATTACAACTAATATCTTGAGATAAGATATATTTACAAAAATAAGAAATTGAATACGAATGGCCCGGAATGGGTGAAATAAGAGATGAAGAAAAACAATTTTGGATTCACATAATTGTGACATGTGGTGCAGTCAGTTACTTATTAATCAGGTATAGATAGAAGTGTATCTATGTATGTATATGTTGACATAGTGGGGGTCAGCTACAAAATCCATTTTTCCTACAAAGTATACAAAGTCATAAAACACTATAATTTCAACCATAAAACACACTCAAAACCAACAAATAACAAAGCGAAGATCACAAAAACACAATATCCAAACCCATCGTAGAACTATGAATATAAAACACAACATGATAATCAACATAAAACACACTAATGTTAGTCATTCAATAATCAAAGCCTTATCATTCAAAACACAACACAACCCATAAATATGACGTTATAGTAATCTCCACTTTGTTATTTGTGGGTTTTGAGTGTGTTTTATGGTTGACATTATGGTTTTTTATGACTTTTTACACTTTTTATAAAAAATGGACTTTGTAGCTAACTCACACCCTATATTGGCATACCTATTATTCTGTTTATAAATCTGTACACTTGCATAGATTGTAACGAAGGGGAGTGTGTTTTATGGTTGACATTATGGTTTTTTATGACTTTTTACACTTTTTAGAAAAAATGGACTTTGTAGCTAACTCACACCCTATATTGGCATACCTATTATTCTGTTTATAAATCTGTACACTTGCATAGATTGTAACGAAGGGGATGAAGTTTACAAATTGATTGCAACTTTTTTATAATTATTTGAATACCATTTTATGTAAAAAAAAATATTAAAAACCCCAACTAATTCCAACATATCAATAAGCCAACATATATCATGTGTATGTGTATATGTATATGTAGATGTACACATGTATGATGTTGTGGCTAATTTGTATAGAGTGTCCATGAATCACTGTAACATATTCTTGCTTAATAATTGACAAAAAAAAAAAAAAAAGTTGGTGTGGTCCTATAAAAAATGCAAACAATTTCAGTTTTTGCAGGTGAATCACTAGAAACTTTATGAATTGCAAATTCTTGTCCTTTTTAAGAGATAACAACAAATTTGTTGTGGGTCCTACAAAGTGCAATAAAATTTCTTTTTTAGGAGGTGAAATTGAAGCTTGTTATTAGCTGTTTTCAAAAGCTTGAGTCCTTAATTGATATAGTACCTTTTATAGTATTTTGGATGATCTGAATTTCTGAAACACAAAAAGGATGTGAAGTTAAAACTTGGCCCAAAATTGGCCCCTTTAGTCTTAATTGGGCCCTATACCCTTTGTGACTTGATAAATGGGCTCCATTATCAACAATTGTAGGTACTTTTTTAGTTATGAGACTTGAGAGCTATTTCCTTTATGGGCCTGGGGTCTTGTCCATAATATTGGTCTCTAAGAGCATAATATTTTATATAAAGAGTTTGTAAATTTTATTGTATTATTGTAACAGGTGTTTTCAGGACACAAGGAACTATTGGACAGTGGGCTTTGTGATGTTGTGGTTATCTCAACTCCTAACATGACTCATTATGAAATCTTGATGGATATCATCAACCACCCTAAAACCCACCATGTATTGGTGGAGAAGCCCTTATGCACAACTGTAGAAGACTGTAGACAGGTTAGCATTGTAAATTCACTTTTTTTTTGGTAATCATGAGAACCCATTAATGGGGTCAGGTAAAACGCAACTTGCGCTGGCCAGATAGCCTTCATGGCCTCATGGGGTTAAAGGCAGAAAACCAGCGGAAGCTAGATTCGAACCTTAGTTGTATGTTCACTTTCTCGTAACACAAATCATCTTTTCGTCTCGTGGGTCCCATTTATCATAACTCTTACATTTTACACACGAAGTCGCAATGGCATACCTTCTCATGGGACAGGGGTCCTCAGGCTCCTCCCCCCCCCCCCCCCCCCCCGATCCGCCAATGCACAGTCGATTCTTTTCTTTTCTTTTCTTTTCCTCGAAAAAGACCTTTATATGACACGTGAAGAGCCGGAAATGAGACCCACATAACGCTTATCAAGGGCTAACTTTGGTTATAACTCAGGTTATAGAAGCTGCTAAAAAGAGACCAGATATGTTGCTACAAGTTGGACTGGAGTACAGATACATGCCTCCAGTGGCTAAGCTGATAGATATAGTCAACGGTGGAAAACTGGGACATGTTAAAATGGTTTCGATTAGAGAACATCGGTTTCCGTTCCTAGTTAAGGTAGGTTCTGTAGTAACCAACTGTGTTTGTTTGTTTATACTAGGTTTCTTTTAATGATCAATGTTATTAATCACCCATGTCGTTTTATAGGTGAACAATTGGAACAGGTTCAATTGTAACAGTGGAGGTACTCTGGTTGAAAAATGCTGCCATTTTTTCGATCTGATGAGGCTGTTTGTAGGCTCGAATCCAGTTCGCGTAATGGCCTCTGGTGCTATTGATTTGAATCACAAAGATGAAAAGTATGATGGAAAGGTAATCGGTTGTGCCCTTTATATCCTGTTTGTGTTGTTGGTTACGGTTTGACTTTCAGGGTCAAAAGTCAAACACTAAACTTAATACTTTAAATTAACTTGGAGTTTGTAAATAAATTATGCTACTTTTGTGATTGAACCTGTATATTGTATTTTTAATTCAGGTGCCTGATATTATTGATAACGCGTATGTTATCGTTGAATTTGAGAATGGGGCGAGAGGCATGCTTGATCTTTGTATGTTCGCTGAAGGAAGTAAAAATGAGCAAGAAATTTCCGTTATTGGTGAAATTGGAAAGGTATGCACATATACAACAAATTTTCAATCTTCCCAAAATCAAAATCAAAGTCAAAGTCAAAGTCAAAAATCAGAATAATAAAGTTTTGCAACCACTCTATTAACATTTTATATGTGAAACCAAAGGGGTCCTCCTAAATGCAACTTTTAATATAGGCAAATTATTGAAGCATATTTTGTTTGTGATTATTATTTAATTTAATATTTTGGATTGTTGACTTGCAGGGTGAAGCCTTTGTTCCTGAGAATATTGTCCGCTATGGTCTGCGAGTTGAAGGTAGAGACGGCGTACGAACTATGAGAGCTGAAGATCATCGAATTAAGTATGTTTATCTATCTATCTTTTCTATCTGTTAGAGGTGGCAAAATGGGTGGGTCAAGCACGTTGGGTACCAAAAAAGTGGGAATTATATGGTACATGCCAAAACAGATCAGGTTGGGTTGATCTAAAACACTTTTCCCCAAAAAATAAAATCTTGTTAGTAATACCAGGCCAGATTTATATTTTCCAGTTTGACCTGTTAGCGATAAAATATGACTTTTGATCGATCCGTCCATTATAAATGAGCTGAAATGGGCACCTCTATATCAATCCATAACAATTCATCCCATTTTTTTTTTTGTCATTTTAGTAAGTCTACTAATCGCCATTTTGATGTGTTAGATATGACGGGCTACACCACGGTTCAAGCTACTTGGAACATCTAAACTTTTTGAGCGCGGTCAAAGCTGAGGGGAAGAAAATTCCGGCGGTGGATTTGAATGATGGCTTGACCGCGGTGGCTATTGGTGTTGCAGCACAACTTTCAATTGAGATGGGAAGATTTGTTAGCATTAAAGAAGTCATTTCTTAATTATTTATTCTTATTTATTACAACTCATCCCATAATCTTGTAAATGCTAAGATTTGTGCATGTAGCCATGTACAAGGTCAAATGTTCTTTCGACCATTGAAGCTATAAACGGTTGTTTATTGTCCTTCAAAGTTCTAATCTCTCTCTCTAAACGCGTATCTGGTCTTATTTATAAACCAAACGCCTAGTTAATTACCTAACTTGACTCGTTTTTGCATCTAAATATTAGTTGTTACCATTAATCGTCGTCACAACAATCGCTTAAAGAGTACACATACATCCCTGTCCTTTTTACTATTACCATAACCGAGCCACTGCTTTCGGTTTTCAGAAAAACAATTAACCGACCCAAATGGTAAACCATTAAACCATTAAAATCAAACAGTGAACCGGTTCGTATGTATTTCAAACCAACCAAACAGATCGAGTTGATTCGATTGTTTAAAGGTTTAGTGAACAACCTTAGTTTAAAGGGTGTTTAACAAATTGAATAAATGAACTATTCGAATAAGAAAGTTTGAATTTGGATTTGAATTCGATTCGTGTTGAATCCAAATCGAGTTTTGAGTACTTTGAGTCCAATTTGAATAACACTACTATATGAAGGTTGTTGATAAATTACGTTAAGTCTGTCGACTTTAGTACCAAAAGAAAATTGTAAGAGATTAAATGGACTCGAAATATAATAAACTCATAAACTAGATGAACTCAAAATCAAATACATAAACTTCAAATCAACTTATGGATTAATAACTTTTGTTTTCAAATCAAATCATAAACTACAAATTTGTATTGGATTCAAAACTCGATTCCAACGTAAATTCGATCCGAATCTTCAAAAACCAAATTTGTATCTCAGAACTCGCAAAATTTTGAGTTATTTTTGTCCCTGTGGTTTGGGCCATTTTGCCAGTTTAGTCTAAAGGTTTGAAACGTTGCCATTATAGTCCAAATAGTTTGAAACGTTGCCATTTAGTCCACTGGGTTAACTTCATCTCAATTTTTCTGTTAACGAGAAGGATAATTCGGTCATTTTATATGGCTGAATTACATAAAAAAAATGACCGAATTGCATAAAAATGACTGATATGCCCTTCTAGTTAACATAAAAAATAGATGAAGTTAACCCAGTGGACTAAAATGACAACGTTTCAAACTATTTAAACTATAATGGCAACGTTTCAAACCTTTGGACCAAACTGTCAAAATGACCCAAACGATAGCGACTAAAATGACATTTAACTCCGAAATTTTCAAGTCTCTTTGTATATGGGCCTAGTAGGCTATACTCAGCCCAAATACACCAAACACCAGCCCACAATAGTTTACTCAATCAATCTATCTAGCTGGCTAGTGGCTACCCGCCTTTTAATCTTTAAACCCCCATCGTCATCAACTTCCTCAACCAACCACCACCACACAACCAACCAACAATGGCATCTCTCACAAACCTCACCACATTTTCCACCTTAACCCACCACCAGCACCACCCGTCCTCCATCTCCACCTTCACTCTCTTCAATTCCCCAAAACACCCCTCATTCAAACCCATAATTACCCACTCCACCATCACCACCATCCCCACCGTATTCCGCCGTACACCCACCATCACTTCCGCAACCACCAACCCATCACCATCCACCTCCACCGCTTCATTTCACGGCACATGCTACGTCGTCCGTGACAACATCGACACAGACCAAATCAGAATTTTTTTTAGAAATGGTGTATTTTGAATAGATTTTTAGGATAATGGGGAAGTCAAACAAAAAGAAAGGTTTTTGGTGTATCCGCTGTTGCTAATAGCGGATTAGGAAGGAAAAGTAGCCCGTTCTGCAGCCATGCTCAGGAGGTGTCAGCTTTCTCTGGAGGTTTTTACTAATCCTCTATTCTCAATAGAGGATTAGGAGGAAACCCTTAACCATGGCTGCATTGGGAAAAACACAATATCTCCTAATCCTCTATTACAAATAGCGGATCACCTTATAAAAAATTAAAACCCATTTAATAATATTTTGGAACCATGGTTAAGGGTTTCCTCCTAATCCTCTATTGAGAATAGAGGATTAGTAAAAACCTCCTGAGAAAGCTGACACCTACCTGAGCAAGGCTGCAACACAATTTACTTCCCTTCCTAATCCGCTTTTAGCAACAGCGGATACACCAAAAACCTTTTTTTTTGTTTGACTTCCCCATTATCCTAAAAATCTTTTCAAAATACACCACTTCTAAAAAAAATTCGACCAAATCATCCCAGCCGAATACCTAACCTTAGTCCCCTCAAAACCCGATGAGTATAAAAAACTCGGATCCTACGCCTTAATCGGACTCCCTTCATCTTATGAGCAAAGATTCGTTGAGCCCGGGGAAAACCATTCCAAATATTCAATCATTATCGCTGGCGATAACTTCGGCTGTGGCTCCTCACGCGAGCACGCGCCAGTGGCGTTGGGGGCCGCTGGGGTGGCTGCGGTGGTGGCGGAGTCGTACGCGAGGATATTTTTTAGGAATTCGGTTGCGACGGGAGAGGTTTATCCGCTTGAATCGGAGGTGAGGGTTTGTGATGAGTGTAGGACGGGTGATGTGGTGACGATTGAGCTTGAGGGGAGTTTGTTGGTGAATCATACTACCGGGAAGCAGTATCGGTTGAAGCCGATTGGGGATGCTGGGCCCGTGATTGAGGCGGGTGGGATTTTCGCTTATGCGAGGAAGACTGGGATGATTCCTGGGTAGAGGTATGAGTTGTTGGTCATTTTGGAATTAGAGTTGCATGATGTTTTAAGTATGATGTAGTGTGATTCTTAATAATATTTTGAAAGTGATCATGGTGCATTGATCCTTGAGTCTATACCGCAAGGTTGTAAAAATCACTTGGCGCTAGTCGGCTGGTGGGATACTGACTAGCGATTAAACGGATTGGAATTTTATACGTAATTTTCAGTTTTATATGTATATACACACATTTTTATATGTGTTTTTTTAAGTAGATATCTTTTAACACCTTCTTTGACCCATACTTTCAAGTAGATAGGATTAATTACCGGAATTTATAGGTTTTAGTCAAGACTCTGGCCGGAATTTAGCCAGAATCACTAGACTGCCACTGATTTTGGCCAATTAGAACTGGATTTGACCATTGTTGATCACCTACTAGTCAGAATTTTTAATGTCAATAGGACAATATAATTCGTGACGTATACAAGCATAGAGCCGTGTATGTTTTTGCATAAGGGCACTGGATGATCCAGGTTGTTGATGTTATGAAAAGAGGAGTATGTTTATGGGTCAAGTTATTCTACAAAGACTTCTAATTGTAAGAAGTGTAAGAAGGATTTATAGAGTGACAAGTGTCCAATAACCTAAAACTAAACCCACTACATCACCACCAAAAACCTAAACACCCACCCCCACCCCACCCCACCACCACCCAAAAACCTAAACCCCCCCCCAAAAACCTAAAAAAAAAAATAAAAAAAACTAAACACCCACCCCCACCACCACCACCACCCAAAAACCTAAACCCCCACCCCCTCGGCAAAAAAAAAAAAAAAAAATTATTTTTTTTGGGGGTGATGTGGGGGGGGGGGGGGGGGTGGGGGGGGAGGGTTGGTGGTGGTGGATGTTTAATGTTTATTTTTTTTTTTAGTGGGTTTTTTTGTGTAGTGGGTTTTTTAGGTTATTGGACACTTGTCACTCTATAAATCCTTCTTACACTTCTTACAATTAGGATCCTTTGTATTTGATCCTAATCCGTATGTTTATAATGTGATTGAAACCATATTAAAAGACTTAATTATTGGTATAATTTGAATAATACTTGAATGTAGATATATCTTATGGTCTCAAATGAACTCTGTAGATCTTTTCAACATTATTGAAATTTTGTTCATATTCTTTAATTGTGGTATGAGTTCAAATGAATCCATGATAAGGTTACGTTTGAGTTTCAATCATAAGCTTGGTTTTCTGGGCATTATCGTCTTTTCATACATCTAATGGCACCAAACAGTTCTTTGCAGGTCCTTGTATTCTGTTCATTCTCCGCGGTTTTGTGGACAAGAATCATCTCAAAGCTACATATCCAGGCATGTAGGTGAAGAAGTGCGCGCGTAGTATAATGTTTTTTCTTTGTGTTGATGTCAAACTTGCAGTATAATTGCGTTTTTCTAATTTTATAAAAATCGTGCATTCTTCTCTCTTGTTGAAAAATCATTTAAGAGAAATAAGAATGTTATGTTTAATATCTGCGCATGATTATGTGTCCTGTAATTCTCTATGGTCGGAATCAAGCTTTCTTTTTTATTTGAACTGTCGATTGCTTTTGTTTGTTAACATGTGGTCTTAGAACATATTTAAGGGGTGTTTCATGTTTGGGAGTGCTTATTTCAGAAAACAGGATTAGCAACCCTAATCATTTGTCATCCCTGTGAATAAAACAAATAATGATACAAATGGCACAAATAAAAATACATTCTAACAACATACACATCATACTAAATGCTACATAGATGTGTTAGATACACTCGCAACTTAAAAACAGGGCTTATTGTTCATGTTTAGCCTTCGATTTTACGTATGTTAATGTGGAATGATTTTAGTAGCGATGATAATACAATGATTTGAGCAGCCAGCGAATGATTTAAAATCAACATGGATGAGACTGAAAGATAAAGTGTATAAAATGTGAAGTGATGCTAGAATTATAGTGAGCACAAGTGCAGGCATTATAGTATGTCATGTTGATTTCAAAGGTAGTTTTTTTTTTCTTTTAAATCATGGTTTTCCTCATAAACTTGTTAGATAAATTAGGAAAGCTAAAAGATCATTATCAAAATTAAGGTAATAGTCAACAAATAACCAGAATAATAATTTGAAATGTCATATGGCGACAAACATATAATTCAAGTACTTCATGATTTCTACATATTCATATATTTGGAATTCATCATTGAACAAATTGTCACAATAAATGAGTTCAGATCTTTTTTTTTTAATGGCAAATTTGGATCACTGACGGATCACTGGCGTATTATCGTGCCACCAGCGGAATCACCCGATCATATCCATCTCCACTAGACATAATGCCTATACACCAATTCATGAGGAAACCCAATAAATATGGGAAAAACCCCCTTGTGGGAATCGAACCCAGAACCTATTGGTCCCAAAGACTTATCCCACCCCCAAAATGCCACTAGGCTATAAAATATGAGTTCAGATCTTGATTTACCAAATTAAGAAAGAGAGTGAAGTTATTCACATAAACTCAAGAAACATATGTTACATGCTCCCTTTACTATCCCTAAATTGACTTTAAAGCTCATAATCAAATGTTCCCTTTTTTATGCTATTTCAAGTTTGACTTAATTAAACCACAGCAAAGGCCTCATTTGACTTACCCTTAGGCCGGCCCTTGAATACTGTACAACAAATAATATATTAATATAGTTTTGCTAATTATATATAAAACACATGCTTTAAAATAAGGGTGTTAATATTTTCACATCCCTTCTCCTCTCTATATATACATAGAGTGAAAAGGGTGTGAGAATAACATTTTAGAGGTGTGGAAATAATAAGAGCATGAATTTTTTATTAGTGTAAAGTGGCAAATTTCTTAACACTAGACTTAAGAATAATAATAAACAATTAAAAATAAACATGAGTTAAAGGCAGGGGCGGGCCCACATTGAAAGGATCGGGGTCCACGGACCCCAATGTTTTTTAAAAAATTAGTAGATCCGGTATATTAAATTTTATTAGGACCCCATAAATATAATTAGGTGGACACCATAGAAAGAAAAGGAAAGCTGGTGTAGTGGTAAACCTCCCTCTTTAAAAACAAGAGGTCATGGGTTCAATCCTTGTATAGCTTGTTTTTTCTGTTTTTTTTAAATATAGTTCAAAACTCGCTCTGACCCGACCCAAACGAGGAGCGACCCGAAAATTTAATCGTTTTGTTATGAAAATTTTGAACACCGAAAAAATGGACCCCATTGGAAAAAAATTATGGGTCCGCCACTGGTTAAAGGTCTCGGTACCGAAACGGAGCATTTGCTACTTAGTTGCTAAAGCAAGCTTTAAGTCATATTCAGACAACGCTAGACTCTGTCTAAAGAAATTGGTACAAAAGGTTATTTTCTTCTATTGATTCAATCGATATTTGTACACAGAAGAAACCAAGATAAAAGGAAATAACAATCTCCTAATAACTATAAAAAGATCACGCCAAATATATGCACTGAAAATAAACTATTCCAATACTACCCCTCAAGTTGAAGCGTGTAAGTTACGAACGCCCAACTTGCCTAGTAATGTTTGCAACTGATGAGAACCAAGCGGTTTAGTAAGTAAGTCTCCAATTTGTAATTTTGAATCAAAATGCATGGGAACATTTTCTTTTGACTAGACGATTTCTCGAACAAAATAGCAATCCATTTCAACGTGTTTTGTTCGTTCATGAAACACCGGATTGTTTGCTAGGTGTTGTGCATCTTGATTATCACAAAATAATTGGGTTGGAGTATCTTGTGGAAGTTCCAACTCCTTAAGCAACCAACGAAGCCATAATACTTCACTGACTGTCGTTACCATAGCCCTATATTCTGCTTCAGCTGATGATCGGGAAACGACAGACTGTTTCTTTGATTTCCAAGAGATGGGCGCTCCCCCTAGTAAGAGTAAATACCCCGTTCTTGAGCGTCTACTAAAGGGGCATCGAAGCCAATCTGCATCATAGTATGTGATTGAGTTGCATCCCCCCTTTGTTAGGCAATAGAATTCCCTATCCCGATGTGCTCTTCAACTACCTTAAAACTCTGTGAACGGCCTCCAAATGATTCTTTCTAGGATCTGCCACGAACTGACTAAGCACATTCACTGAGTAGGCTATGACAGGACGTGTCGCTTGTAAGTAAAGTAAGTGACCAATGAGTTTCCTATATTGATTTGCATCAACCTTGTCTTCTTCATCCCCTTTGTCAAGTTTCAAGTTTTGTTCCATTGGGAACGAGCTTGGACGTGACCCTTGAAAGTCATTCAAACATGGCTAAATCATATTCCAAACACATCCATTTTCTTTCCGACGCTAAATCATTCTTTCTCATTGCGTAGGGTCAGGGTCATATCCCTATATGAATTCTATAAGTTTCTACCTTGCACTTGGTGGAAACATGAATTTGTCATATAAATGGTTTGATATATGTCATATAAGATCTCCGTATAACATATGGTAATATCATCACGACGCTGATTTTCTTAACGAAACATTGTAAAAAGTTGCTAAAATAGACCGTAGAATATTGTGAACATGTTAATGTTCGGGAGCTATGTATTTAATACCCCAATATATCAGTCATATATCGGTTATCAGTCCCCTGCCGAGACATCCGTACAAAATATCGGTATCGATAATATCAACGATATTGACTGATATATCACTGATTTCCGGATATCAGTATCTTTTTTCTTAGTTATACCATTCGGCTTTCTTATTGCTGCTATTAGTGTTTTAAGTCTTAGTTGTTAGTTGTTACTTTTAAAGGTTAGTGTTTTCCAAGTTGCAAAAGGTTGATTTGTTAATGGTAGGAGAGTATATTGAATTGTTGGTGTTAAATTGCTATATATATAAATTTAGCATGATATTAAAATTATCGATATCCCACCGCGATAACTGATATCTCAGATATCGGTCCTTGACCAATATCTTGATATTTTACCTCATTAACTACTTAGTTCTGGAGACCATAGCAAGTATCCGATGATTGTTTCAATATAAAAACAAAGAGTTATCGATGTCGGGAGTCATTTGCCACATCATAATATATCGTGTAGTATCATGAAAAATGCAAAACCATTCTGGAAATTATACCGAGAATAATCTTAAATAACATGTTTCAAATGCCTTGTTTCTATGGTATAATTTGTTTGTTTAATTCAAGATGAATACAATTCTTTGCGTGTTTTTTAAGGGTGCATATTGTATAATTTGTTTGTTTTGTGCCAAGTGAACGCTGATAAGTGGCAACTATCCTGCACTATAATATCGTATGATTTTGCATGCATAATGTCAATGGATGTTGCAGGTTCTTGATGTTATGCAAACAGGAGTATCTTTATAATTTTGATTGAAACTATATTAGAAGACTTAATTCTTGGATAAATTGAAGAATGTAGATATCTTTTGGTCTTAAAATAAACTCTGTAGATCTTTTCAACATTATTCAATTTTTTTCATATTTTTTTATTGCGGTATGATCTTAACCTTTGCATACTACGAGTTCAAATGAATCCATAATAAGGTTACGTTTGAGTTTCAATCATAACCTTGGTTTTCTGGGCATTTTCTGATGGGAAAAACGCGAAACCCGGTCACAAACGGTAAACACAAACGCGGAAGCAAACTTTGTTTGACCAAGAATTTTCCCAAAGTTGAATGAACCTATAAGGATGCAAACAAATAGGGTATATCGACTAGAATCTAAACAACCCGAAAACAATAATAACAAGACATCAAATTTTAGCGTGGAAAACCTCTCAAGGCGAGAGTAAAAACCACGGGACTACTAGAGCCGCTTCAAATCCACTATCACAAAATTAGAGCAATACAAAGTCTTCTCTAGGTGTACTAGAGGCATACAACAAACATCATATACTTGGAATCAACAACTTCAAGCATATGGAATCAAAACAAAGAGAAAAGAAAGAATATCAACAATTCTGCAGCTAGGAACAGAGGCTGTAAAGCTCGACTTCCGGACGTAATTAACACAAACCCACCGTTGGATAAGGTCTCCTAGATGTTTTGAAGACTCTGTCCTAAAATCAGAACGATCCAAGGGTTCAATCTCCGGAAAATTGACAATCTCTGCAGCTGGGTTTGTAGGTGACGAAAATGATAACTTGTGCAAGACTTTGTTGTGATTTTTGTGGCTCAGCTTTGTGGACTAAAATCATTTCATGGCTGCGTTTCCAGGCATGTAGGCGAAGAAACTGAGCGAGTGGGTAGTATAATGTTTTTTCTTTGTGTTGATGTCAAACTTGCAGTATAATTACGGTTTTGTAATTTCATAGATATCGCGCATTCTTCTCTCTTGTTGAAAAATCACCCTGTTTATCTAAGAGAAATATGAAAGTTTGGTTAATCTTGTACAACAAATAATATATTGATATAGTTTTGTTAATTATATATAAAACACATGCTTTAAAATAAGGGTGTTAATATTCCCACATCCCTCCTCGCTATATATACTAGGATATATATAGAGAGAGAGTGAAAAGGGTGTGAGAATAACATTTTAGGAGTGTGGGAATAGTGAGCGCTTAAAATTTTTATTTGGAGAACTCGTTAGTCGCTAGTCGGCCGGTGAGGTGGGGACTAACGACTACTCGGAATTAATCGGGATTAATCGGATCGGGTTTTTTATGTGTAATTTTCACTTTTATGTATACATATACACATTTTTATAAGTAAATATTTTAAGAAGCTAGGTTTTAACTCTTACTCAACTCATTTTTTAAGTATACAAGATTAATTGTTGGAATTTATATGGTTTGGTTGAAAAAATTGGCCGGAATTTAGAGGTTTTGGCCGGAATATAAAGGCTTTTTGCCGGAATCACCTATTTTTGGTTGGCCGACTAGGTCTGACTAGCGATTAATGGACTGATTAACGAAAAATTACTCAGTTACTGGCCGACTAACGATTAATCGCCGACTAGTCGCGATTTTTACAACACTGGTGTAAAGTGGCAAATTTTTTAACACTAGACTTGGAATAATAATAAACAATTAAAAATAAACATGAGTTAAAGGTGTCAGTACCGTAACGGAACATTTGCTACTTAGTTGCTGAAGCAAGCTTTGAGTCTTATTCAGACAGTGCTAGACTCTGTCTCATTGGCGCAGATCACTGGAAACATTCCCGAACACATGTCTCTCCGGAAGCCATTCAGGTCAAAACGGGTTGGGTCGGGCCAGGTCGCCCGCATATGCTTTTTGATTTTTCTTTAAAAAAAAGTTTATAAAATACTTTGATGTGGTTTTATAAACAGAGGACAGATAGAGGTGTATGTATGAATACTCAAAGCTGCTTTCTCAGTTCACCTTGCTACCTTTTTAACCGTATAGGCTTATGTTGGCTGAAGCAGGAGGAATATCCGACTCATTAACACTACAAGAGAATTGAGCAATAGCGGCGACCAATGTCGTTGCTATTGATAGCAGAAATAATCGCCAAAACATCATCTTTTGTCATTGCTCGCATACACCATTTATAAATAAAAATCTCTAGTAAAATGCTTCCTGTAACACATGAGCCTGCACCATCAAATCATCCAAGGATATAATCATTGTCATTTTCCTTATAGATCAAGTTGTCATATTAAAAAGTAAGGCTAAAATATACTTTTGAAATTAAAGTATTAGTCTACATATAAACAAATTAATAAAGCAAAGAGAAGCAAAAAAGTTGGGTAAAAAAGTTTTCACCAAAACGTAGCAAAAATTAATAATCTTACTAACTACTATGGTTAGGCAACAGAAAACGTTGTTAATAAGTTGGCACTATCATGTGAGTGCAAACATAAATTTCCACATTAAGTTGAACAGTTCAATAGATTACTTAGACAGAAAACAATAAACCATATAATTGAGATATATTTATAACTGTTTGTTTAAAGAAAGGCAAAATAAATCAGTTATTTGATTTTAAATCATTAAAGGTAGGGAGGGAGGGAGGGAGAGACACCTTTATCTTAACTTCGAACATAGGGGATATGGGAGACAAGGGGCCAGTAACAACCTCTTTTACTGCATCTTTCTTTCAGATGTGGGCATTTGCTAATATCTAACCTCAAAAGTGAAGGCAGCAGCACTTCTGGTAGATCCATCATGTTTGGGCAATCAAAAAAATAGAGATGTTGAAGGTTAGTGAGGTTTTGGGGATGGGGATGAGACAATTTATTCAGATTTGGACAACCGTAAAAAGTGAGACGTTGGAGGTGTTGGAGACCCATTGAAAATGATACCAATTTCTCAAATCTAAGCATACCGAGAGAAGTAAGAGATGAAGGAACAAGATGGGAAAACTGACTACAGCTACTCACTCCATCGTCACCGACTAAGGATAGACGGACAAGTGAGGTTGGAAAATTCTGTGGGGCCCAATCTGAGATGGACTTCTTCAACATCCCTATGCCTAAGGATTGCAGTTTGGGAGGCCAAATTCCACGAGGAAAAGAAGCATCCATACTTGGACAATCTAATATCCTTAGTTCCTTTAACAATGTCAAATCGGACAACTCATTATCAGGAAATGATTCCAGATTATCACAACCCTCTATCCACAAGGTGGTGAGGTGAACCAAGTAATTCAGATTCTTGATTGATTTCAGATTCGTCCAACCTTGTATCAATATATTTTCAAGCATCGGCATGCTGCTTCTATTGTTGTTGTTCATATTTTGTCCTCCCCACTCCCTTTCCAATAATTTATTACAACCCCAAATGTCAACTGACTTGAGGTTTTGCCCTTCTTTTGGCAAGGAGAAAATTGTAATTGATTTACAATCCAACAACCTCAACACCTGAATGCTATCTGGACATATAAAACGCTCCATATTCCTACAACGAGATACTTTTAAATTCCTAAGAGATGTCCAAAGGTTACTCTCACAATTATCCTCCTCCTCGGTCTCTCCTAAACTCACCAAGTTATCACACTTATACATATCCAATCTCCTTAACTTCACAAGAACCTTGCTTGCAACTGCTTCTGATTCCCACAAATATCTTATTTCATTACACATCCATATCTTTAATTCTTCAACTGCACCAAGATACTTCATAACACCTCTCCAAACCACATCATTAAGCCCAGTAATAGACTCTATTTCCAACTTGGTGACTGCTGAAGCTATTTCCATAAGCCTTCTTAACAGACCACTGTCACATTCAGTTAGTTCTAGAACATTCAATGAAGGTAGTGTTTCAAGTGTGACTTCAACCAAACTGGGGCAATCACATATTTTCAGAACATTCAATGATGGAAACACAACCCCTCTACTGGTTGACCATTTCTTCCACTCATGCATATGTTCAAAACTTAGAATTTCAAGTGAAGGAAATGCACAACTTGTTCCAAGAAACTCCAAACCCACAGCTTCCACCTCATCTAAGCCTTCAATAAACAATTCCTTAAGTAAAGGTAGCTGCCCAAGTGGGGGTAGAGATGTACATCTTTTACAATCACGTAGTGACACATGCTTCAAATGAAGAAACGAAGGATTCCCAACCCAATCTGGAAACTCTAAGCCACCATATGATCTAATAATGAGTTGTATTAACTTATCATTACGAGGCTCTAGCTCATTTAGGACTTCCTTTTCAAGCATTTCATTTCGTGAATCATATGGCTCATCACTCCATACAACCTCCAGTTCACTAAGCCTCTTTTGTGAAAAGTTTGCCTCGCGAACATGAATTGCATTTTGCACTTTGTCCAAACCTTCAATGCAAATTTTCCCACATAGATTCTTGAATTCTTTAAGTTTGGTTATTTCAAATCCTCTTTCACCTCCGATAACAATTTTCGAGAGAGTTTGTAGGCTTTTCAACTCACAAATTCCAAAAGGCATCTGATTCAACAACGGAGTGTCCCTAATGTCAAGATGCCGCAAGTTTTTAAGCTTTAAGAAGTTGTTTGGCAACTTAGCTAACGAAAAACAACCACATACAATCAATGTCTCTAAGTTGTAGAGATTGCAAACATTTTCAGGCAAATGGGTTACTTTCGTTCGAGATAGATTAAGATACCTCAAGTGCCTCAAGCTACCAATGGTCTGTGGTACCTCACTTATACAAAAACCACTTAGAGATAAAACTCTTAACATTGGTAACTCAGGAAGTAAGTCGATCAAAATCTTACTCGATAAGTAGAAATGCTGCCAACTTTCTTCCACACCAACAAATGTTGCCAAGAATGTTCTCAAACTTTTAGCTATTTTAAACGTCTCGAACTTCTTGTAAGTTACATATTCCTCACGCGCAAATGACATATGACGACACATTTCCTGCATCTCCTTCCTAATATTCCTTTTCATATCATTTTCTAACCTTACAAAAAATTCGCTAGCAACAGATGCCGCTAAATCATTCATCAGGTCATGCATCATAAATAATGATTGATTATTAGGTGCAAGTTGAAAAAATGACCTTGACAACAATTCGTCAAAACAATCATGACCCAGACGTTCTTTTGTTGAGTCGATTGGAGTTGACTGGTGTAAAAACCCTTCTGCTGCCCATAATAAAACCAATTCCTCCTTGTCAAACATGAAATCCTTAGGGAACAAGGAGCAGTATGCAAACAATTGCTTCAAACGTGCAGAAAGATCACGATAGCTTAGTATAAGGGCAGGGACAATTGCATCGTCTTTTGACATCCATATCTCACTTTCTAACACTTCCCTCCAAGATTCCTCATCTTGTTTTGTCCTTAGTGATCTACCAATTGATATCAAAGCCAAAGGTAAGCCATCACATTTTTTCACAATGCCCTCACCATGTGGTTTGAGTGACAAATGTGAATTAAATTTATTCACACCTAATGCATTTAAAGCAAACAAAGACATAGCATCATCATGTGACAGGCACTTTAGTTGGTTTAGATGATTGTAACCCAACTTGTTGAGTAATTGCTCCTTCCTAGTTGTTATGACAACTTTACTTCCAGGAGCGCATGCATGAAACGGGCCGACTAAGGTTTTCCAATCCTCATAACTCTCACTCCACACATCATCTAACACCAATAAAAATCTTTTCCCCCTTAGTTGATCTCTAAGAGCTACTTGAAGCAGATTAAAATCTTCAAATTTCTTGTTTTCTTGGGCCACAGATTCAAAGATAACTTTGCTTATACCAAAGCTATCAAACTCATCCGAGACACACACCCATGCCTTGAGTTTGAAGTGATCCATGACTTGTTGGTTGTTATACAAAAGCGTAGCCAAAGTAGTTTTTCCAACCCCACCCATACCAACTATGGGAACAATGCTAAAGTTTTGATCACATGGTTCGTCCGCTAGTAATTGGCGGACCAATGCCTCTTCCTCAACTTTTCGTCCAACAATACTAGACGCATCGACAACAGAGGTTTGTAATTCTCTATTTTTATTTTTTTTCTTAGTTTCCCCTTCCACACTCAAACCAAGATCAGCTTTCTCCTCTAACAGTTCTTGTAATTTGGTGGAAATACTATCTAGCTTTCCATGCATGCTACTACTCTTTGTGAAATTTGTGCAACAACTTGGGATCATCTTTCTTACCTTGCTGGTGATGGCTTCTGAGTCATGGGTGAACTCACGATGCATAGCTTCGGTTGCCAGATCATCGAGTACATCATCTATGTCATAAGCCAAATGTTGGAGATCATTCAACCATTGTTTCACAGACTCATTGGCAATCTCCTTGCGAGAAGCATCAACAAGCACACCTTGGATTTGTTTCAACGATCGCTTCCACTTCTTGATCTCAGCATCAATACCCTTGTATCGAACAATGTTTTTCAAAGCTGCAGAGGCCAGCTTCTCAAAGAGCACACCGAGAAAGGCAGAAAGAACGAGTTCAGCCATTGATTATGAGAGATTGTTGATGAATTGAGTTTTAATTTAGTTGTGGTGAAGAAGATAAAAAGACTGAAGATTGAAGAAATAATGAAGAGTGTTTCATTCAGATTTATGGTCAACGTTTAGCTATTGCTTTTCAGACTCACATGATCACTAATCACCAATCACCATTCAGGGGCGGTACCTACCCTGCCGGCTGTCCCTTAAATATTTTTTTTTTTTTAGAACAGCATCTCGATCAGGACTATACATGATCAAAGCTCGGTTAAAGTGGGATTCGAACCTGAGCACTCACGGACAGGAACCCACAAGGTGGTAAACCTTCCCACCTCCATTGCAACCACTAGGCTACAATATCATTGGCCCCTTAAATATTTTAATAAATATTCGTTTTGGTTTGTCTGGTTTCATTCAAATTTAAAATTTATGACATAAAAAATAGATTGGAGAATAGATTTATTAAACAAACCATTTATAAATAAGACTAACGATTCCATAAATAATAATATTTTTACCTAGCTTTTTTTTTCAAATATTTACCAGTAATAAACCACATCCCAACAATTGATCTCTTTATTTTCATATGTACATCTTAATTCTTAACCTTTGTTTATATTCAGATAAGAAAAAAATGGTAAACATAACTTCTAGTGCAAAACAAAACACCAACAAGTCTTTTGATTGATTCCAGATTCTTTGTTTTGTTTGACTCTGGTTGTTTCTAGTTCAAAAGAAACTAGGGAAATTGATACATACACCTAGAGGTGTACAAAAAAAACCGGTTTTAGAACCGAAACTGGAAAAAAAACCAAAACCGGTTTTTTTTAACCGGTTTTTTTATAATCGAACCGGTTTTATAACCGAACTACCGGTTATAGACCGGTTAGGATTCTTGGTATGAAAAACCGGTTAATAACCGAAACCGGTTTTAAAAAAACCGGTTAAACCGGGTAAAAACCGGTTTTTTGGCAAAAACCGGTTAAAAACCGATCCCAACCGGTTACACCGGTTATTGTTTTGGACTTGAAAAACCGGTTAGTAACCGAAACCGGTTATTAAAAAAACCGGTTTTCATTTTGGATGAAAAAAAGCTGTTCGGTTAATAACCGAAACCGGTTTTTGAAAAAAAACCGATTTGTACACCTCTACATACACACACCCTTAGATTTTAGTTCAGTGGCGAAGCTTGAAAAAAAAAAGTTCTGGGGGTCGGAAGGTAACGAACCTAAAAAAAATTTCTATCACGTAGTTTCGAGGTGTATGTCGGTGATTCGATTCGGGTCGGGTCGGGTCAAACATTAATATCAAATAAAAAACGTTCTCAAATATTAAAACGTAAACATTGTTTAACAAACAAACGAACAAAGACACCGAAACATTAAAAATGAGAGAGGAAGGTGTGTACCCGGTTCTCCTGGATGAAGAATTATAGTTCTGCCGGTCTTCCTTTGATTCGCTTCATTAACCGGTTCATTATTCGCTTCATTAACCGGTTCGCTTGTTGAAACTTTTTGACGTTTAATCTCATTGTTTTCATCAACAATTCCCTCTACTTGTTCTTCATTCTTTCTTTTGAAAAAAGAAATTATCATTTTATTTTTCCTCATAGCATAATCTAATAACAAAACAAGTTAACAAATCACCCTAAATTTCAAACTCTAATTTCTATCTAAATCAAATCACAATAAGATTAAACAAATAAAATTAGACATAGTTACATAAAGATTCAACAAGTTTAGGGCAAAAATTCGGACCAATTTCACCCTAAATCACATAAATTGCAGCCCTAAATTAAACCTAAAGATAAAAAACACATACCTTTAACCTTATGAAGATCGAAGAAGTCGAACAAGAGTACAAGACCACAACAACGAGCAACGTTTTGGCTTCTATTCTCGAATAAGAAGCTGAAGTCGAACAGTTCCGGAACCTGCGTTTTTCCCCCCTTTCTGCAGTTCTGGCTTGTGGCTTCTGTTCTGGGTCGATGTCCAAAAGTAAACGAATTTGGGTTTTTTTTTTGGATATGGTGGGCTTTTAAGTTGGGCTATATAATTATTTGATTTGGGTTATATAATATAAATTTTGGTATCTAACAAATATAATGATTTGAGTTAAATGTCATTTTAGTCCCTGTGGTTTGGGCCATTTTGCCAGTTTACCAAATGTTTCATTTTTCGCATGTGGGTCCAAAAAGGTTTCACTGTTGCCATTTTAGTCTAGTGGGTTAACTTCATCCATTTTTCTGTTAACGAGAAGGGCAATTTGGTCATTTTATATGTAATTCTATCAACTAAAAAGGCAATTCGGCCATACAAAATGACCAAATTGCCCTTCTCGTTGATAGAAAAAATGGATGAAGTTCACCCAGTGGACTAAAATGGCAACGGTGAAACCTTTTTGGATCCACAGGAGAAAAATGAAACCTTTGGACTAAACTGACAAAATGGCCCAAACTACAGGGACTATAATGGCATTTTAACTATGATTTGAGCTAATTAAATATTTTATTGCGCTATATAAACAAAACAAAAAAATTAAAACCGGGGGTCGAAAACATATATACCTAAAATTATTTTTTATAAAACCGGGCGGTCGGTAATGTATATACCTACAAAATCTTATACGAAACGTAAATATATAACAGTACTTACCGAAAAGTTCAGGGGGTCGGGTGCTCCCTCCCGCCCCTTAAATCCTGTGCTCCTGTTTTAGTTTATTCGTTTTGGCCCAACAATTGATCGTCGCTTGTACACAGTGCAGCGGCCAGCGGTGACCCTTTGATAGGGATCCGTTGAGTGGATTAAGCTCCAAGAATTAAGAAGAACAAGAACTAAAACATTACATAAAAGATGTAAGACTTTTGCAACAATTTTCTCTGCTCATTCAATTCAACTAAAATCAAATTACAATATATAGTATGGAATATAAATCACTGAAACATGGGAAAATGGAAGCGTGCACTTTATTATCTAATTTACATTGTGTTCCAGAGTCTCAGGGGTGTTTGGCTAAGCTTATTTTAGTGACTTATTTACTTATTTACTTTTTGAAAAGTTAAAAGGTGTTTGGGTTAGCTTATTATATGAGAGGAATAAGTAAATAAGTCACTCCATTATGACTTATTTACTTTTCTAAAAAGTCAATAAGTCATAAGTCACTCCAAAATAAGCTTAGCCAAACAGCCCCTCACTTAACTAGAGAAGAGAAATGAATTGGAAAGAAAGAGGATAGCAATGATGTTCCAGAGATTTTTATATAGGGAGAAAAGAGGAGAGGAGAAGAGAATGAGGAGGTTTTTATTTCCTTATATATTTCCTTCCAATCGGGATGATTCTCAGAAAGATAAACATCTTGTTCCTAATTTTCTTCCAATTTTACCCTTGTAAGAAATATGGCGGGTATATCTCCCACATCCCGCCAAATCATCAATCCACCTTCCATCATCTATCCCTCAATTGAAAAACTGTGGATCATTGTTTCTGTAACCTGCTCTCCTCAACAATCAGCAGTTCATCTTCCAGGTAACATCATGTTCCTATTTCACATCCAATTTTGAGCGGCCAATCTCCTTTGCGTGGTCTTTTTATCTAAAATTTTGATTAAATTAATGTGTCCAGATAGGGTTTTGGCTTCTTGAGTTATTTAGGTTTTGATTAAATTAGATTGCTTTGATTGTTTATAGCTAAAACTTTGAAGCATAGGCATGAATTTGCCGTTTGAGAACTGTATGTATGTATGAAGGAGGCCTGACCCTGCACTTAGTTCAGTTTTAGTTTCGTTTGTATGTAAAATTTGAGATAATTAATTGAAGAACTGCTCGTTATAAATTTATAATTATAATGTTCGGCTATTTTGATAAAAAAAAATGAGATGGTGTATGTATCCGGAAAGTTCTCTTTCAGTTTCGTTTGAATATTACTCTGTTACTGATTAAGGTTATAGTTATCTGATCTGATCACCTTTACTGTCATGATATCTAATTAGTTTCGACAAAAAATGAGATCGTGTATGTATCTGATTAGTTCTCTTTGAGTTTTGTTTAGCAATTCCCCTATTAATGATTGAAGTTATCTGATCTTATCATCTTTATTGTCACTATATCTACTTAGTTATAGTCAAGTGTTAAATGTTTTGACTTTAAGTTGAGTCAGATCTGACCTAATAGGCTAATAGTTGGTTTAGGTCGTATTTTGTTGACTAGAATACCACAAAATTGAATTCTCCTCAACCCTAGTTTCTAGTTTACTCTTATTTGATTTACTAACTCTAATAGACACAAGCATTAATTAAAAAATATGTCAGTGCACCCTACAATAATTTTATAGAACAAGAACGTAAAGTTTTAACTAACAATTTTCTAATCTAATAACAATTTTCAAGAGCAAGTAAGTTTACAATGGATAATCAGATACGCGAGGCAGCTGAACTTGTGCGAGCTAGACAATTGCAAGCAGCTAACCTGATTTGCTTTCTGGTGGCTTTCGTTGCACTACGTAGATTGTCAACCAGAAGTCGTGCTAATTTACCTACTAATGATGAAATTTTACAACGACCATATGTGCGAGAAGAGATGTTACACGACCTTTCAAACGTCGATAAATGTCGTGAGCTTATCCGCATGAGTGAGAAAGCTTTTATGACATTGTGCAGTATTTTAAAGCGTGATGGTGGACTTCGAGCTACTCAACGCATGTCTGTTGAAGAGCATGTTGCCACATTTTTGCATATTGTAGGCAATGATTTGAGAAATCGGTTTACCTCGTGGATATACCGTCGTTTTAGGTCAACAACTAGTCGGTGCTTCCATAGAGTTTTGCGAGCGATTATATCACTAGAAGGTCATTATATTCAACAACCTAAAGGTGATATTGTCCCAAAAGAAATTCAGGAAAAAAAGAGATTTTATCCTTTTTTTAAGGATTGTATTGGTGCAATTGATGGAACACATGTTCGCGTCAAAGTACCTAATAAGGATGCCCCTAGATATCGTGGTCGTAAGGGATACCCGACAACAAATGTATTGGCTGCTTCTACATTTGATTTAAAGTTTACGTATGTGCTAACTGGATGGGAGGGTACAGCATCATACTCAAGAATTATAAAGAATGCGCTTACTAGAGATGATAAACTAGTAATTCCAACTGGTTTGCCTGTTTGTTATTTCAACTGGGTATATAAGTGTCACCCAAGAATGAATCCATACAGTAACTTCTTTATTTTATTTTTGCTAAATGCTATGATGGACTATTACACTAGTTAATTATGAATTATGCTGCAAGATAACATACCAGAAGTATATATCATTTCTTGAACCTATATGTAACACTGTTTCGGCTGGTGCATGACTTCCATATACCTCTTATTTGTTTATGATATAATCTATTAATTTGAGTTGAACCATGTTTACAGGAGTTACTTTTTATTGTTGAAAGCATGAGTTCCATGTACCTCTGCTCATATATAGTTCCAAATACATAAGTTTTAATTGAATTTGGTCAGTGGCCTTATTTCCTTTTTACCTTGTCACCATAATATTAAAAAAAAATCACTTGCCGTGATTGCCCCTACGCCACCCCCTTTCACGCCCGTTTAACTGCCCGACGGGTAGTGTTTAACGTCGCCTTACGCTGATGAAAGTGCACAAGTGAGGAGGTGTGAGGCGGTAACACATGGCCTTGTAATTTCTTTTAGGCAAATTGGAAAATAATAATCCCATCTTTCTGAAATTGGCCGATGATAATCCCAAGTCAGTTATTAGCCAATAATAATCCGACCTCATCCAATTTTTTTGTAAAATAGTCTGCCGTTAAAATAAGCTTAACGGAGTTAAGTGTTTTTCCGAATTACAAACCGATGTTTCAGGGCTTTTTATCAGAAAGAAGATACGAGTCGATTGATGTAAAAATACCTCGAAATTGTGTTCGAACTGGCTTGAATTTTGTTAATTGGAAGTTAAACACCCGAATTGAAGCACCGTTTTCATGGGTTAGGGGAAGTATTTTGAGGTAAGTTTTACATCAACCTACTCGTATCCTCGTTCTGATCAAAAGCCCTAAAACATCGGTTTGTAATTCGGAAAAACACTTAACTCCGTTAAGCTATTTTAACGGCGGACTATTTTACAAAAATATTGAACGAGGTCGGATATTATTGGCTAATAACTGACTTGGGATTATTATCGGCCAATTTTAGAAAGACGGGACTATTATTTTCCAATTTGCCTTTCTTTTAATATTACAATGAAAAGATTTCAACAATCTATGAATTGATTTATAAGAACAATGTTTAAGAACATTTTGATATACAAAGCGTTGCTTAATAAATATTGGTCTTAATACAATAGTCTTTAAAAGGTTTAAATATATACATTTTTCGTTGGTGATAGGTAAAGATGTTTTATGTTAAAAGGGTATGATAGTAAAATTGTTTCTTTCCTTTCTTTTCTTTTTAACTCGGGAACACACATAATGCTTAATTTTCTTTCTTTTCCTTTCCTTTTCATTAAACTCGGGAACATGAAACCAAATCAGATCTTTTACATACTTTCATTTCTTTTCTATTTCCACTTCTTTTCTCTTCTCTCATTAAGTAAAACTCTGGAACACAGTAACATGCATGCATTGACGAGATGAGCAGATCGTGGGCACGGGATTAGTAGTGGTATGTATCACCCTTTGAGACGCGACATATGGAATACCCAAAGCTTGATCACTGGGGTTCGTTAGATAGCTGACATATACGATTTCATTTACAGGTGACAGATAGATCTTTAAAACAAGTAAGCTATAAAATGGCACTTTCGTTTGTGTCTATGCTATGTTGTATAAATGTATGATAGTACTTTTGACTTTGTTATGCTATGTGTAAAAAGTAATGATGTGTGATTATTTAGTTCTATACTGTGATTTTACCAATTCTAATGCGAATGACGGTCACCACATTAATAACTATTTTATAAATGTTTTTTTTTTTTCCTTTAATCAATCAAATTGCAAAACTCAAATATTTTACTTATTTTCATCAAATCAAAGGTTACGGTGATACATAGCAGAACAAAAACCAAAAAAACACCACATAACGTGTTCGGATTCTCAACAGGCGAAAAGGGAGATCATCTTGCACGACTGCTCAATTTCAGCTATCTGTGCTTGTTATAGTGCTCTCGATCACGTTCACGATCTCGGTCACGGCCCCGCTCCCTTACCGGAGACGACTCATATCTCGAGGGTCTCCTCTTGAAATGCCGGTCATCATCACTAGATTCATAATCTACGCTGGCGGCAGCAGCCGCAGTGTTGGTGCTGCTTTTCCTAGACACCGCCGCAGATCCACCAACAGACACTGCTTCCGACGAACTTGATGTCAGTTTGCGTTTCTTAGAAGCTGCCGCAGCGGCTGCAGCTGCCGCTTCTTCCTCAGGGAAGCTGATGCGAGAAAAGACACTTGGCTTATGTTTCCGATCACCGCCACTGGTTGCAGTTGCCTCTGCGGCCGCAACTGGTTTGGAATCTGAGACTGGCGGAGCTTGGGCTTGTTTCCTAGTAGACGATGATTCCGACTGGCGGTGACTCTTGTGCTGCTGTGAGCGGTGGTGGTGGTGGTGTGAGTCATCATAGTCGTCATAATCATATCGATCACTAGAAGATTTCCTCTTTGAGGATGGGTGTGGAGGAGCATCGTAGCCGTCGTCACGGGAACGACGGCGGTCCGGCGACGGTCTCTCGGATCTGTGGCGGTGACCGTCGCTGCTTGGCGGCGGAAACGGTCTCTGGAACCAAAAAGAAGCAGAAACAAACCATCAGTTTTAGAAAAGTGCAAATAAACAGATGGTAAGATAAAAGTATAAAACATAAAAATAGCTACTTACATTTTTTGACTTCATTGGAGGACCATCATCGTTACCGCGTGCCACTCGACTGAATTCCCTCTCTTTCGGTAATTCTCTGCTGCTGTAACAAAGTAAACCAATGTAAGCTAAAATGGTCGAATAAATTATAGAGTAAAGTACACGCATGGTCCTATGGTTTACCAAAATTTTGGATTTGGTCCCTAGCTTTCCAAAAGTACACATACGGTCCCTATGGTTTGCACTTCGTAACACATTTAGTCCCCAGCTTTTTCCAAAACTAAACGGATGGTCCCTGCGGTTTGCACTTTGTAATGCATTTAGTCCCTAACTTGGACATGCTAAAACCTTTAGATTTGTTGGCTGGGGACTAAATACGTTACAAAGTGCAAACCACATACGGACCATCCATGTACTTTTGGAAAGCTAGGGAGCAAATCCAAAATTTTGATAAACCACAGGGACCATCAGCGTACTTTACTCTAAATTATACAATAACACTAGATTCAAAAACTAACCTTCCGGATCCACCGCGTTTCTCAAAATCCCGCTTCCGCTTTAACTCAGCTCTCCGTGCTTCAAACTCATCGCGACTCATAATGGGGGGTCCACCACAATTCATGCCCATACCCAGCTCAGCAAGGTCCCTAAACATATATTATAAAAATTAATAATTAATTGCTCCAGTGAATAAATAATTAATTAATTACTAAAAGCAGGATGAAAAGTGAAAACAACAAACAATACCTCTGAGGTGGGATAAAAGGAGGCATCATGGGCCCAACGGGTACACCAAACGGATCTTGGGGAAACATGCCTCCAAAAGGAACGTCCATGGGCCCAAGCCCGTAACCACCCATATAAGGCATGCCACCACCGTACGGGCCCATAAACGCATCCATTCCCGGCTGCATCCCATTCCAATACGGATTGTAAGGGTTAGGGCCTGGAGGCATCATGTAGTTCTCGGGGGCGTACTCCTGTGAGGCCCTCCACTGCATCTCTGCTGTTGCAAGAATTTCAAAAATAAAAATAAAATAAATAAAACGTTAGCCATTTAATTATATATACGATTGATCATCAACACTATTAGGCAATAATGAACTACAACGCTTGGTACTAGGCCTGTAAACGAACTGAATGTTCATCAACTTGTTCGGCGGGAAGTGAACATGAACACAATCTTTTGTTCATTTAATTAAATGAACGAACATAAACACAATTTTTTGTTCATTTAATTAAATGAGCGACCATGAACACACATTTTGTTCGTTCATTTATGTTTGTGAAAGTCCGATTATATTCGTTCATTTATGTTTATTTATCTACATTTGTTTATGTTCGTTTCAATTTAAATACATCAATAGTTATATATTTATATGAATATTACATAAAAGGAACTTCCTAACTACTTATATCAATATTACTAATTGCTAATTGGGCTTTCTAGTAATAAAAATGGGGTTTGCAATAGAATTTATCGTAATCAATAATCAATAACTAATTCATATAAAAAATTACTTGGTGTTCGTTTATGTTTAGTCAATTGCGTTCATTTATGTTTGTCGTTTATGTTTAGTCAATTGTGTTCATTTATGTTTGTTCAATTATGTTCATTTGTATTGTTTATTGTTTGTTAAATTATTTTCGTTTAAGCTTGTTTGTTTATGTTTGTTTACATTCGTGAACTGTTCGTTTAGGTTTTAAACGAACGAACACGAACATGCTCATTTTCTTAATAAACGAACATGAACAAAAAAAATGTGTTCGATTATATGTTCGTGTTCGGTTAAAGTTAAATGAACGAACATAAACATCCCTCTGTTCGTGTTCGTTCGGCTCATTTACAGGCCTAGTTAGTACAAAACATCAATAAGAACTCTTACCATTCATAGGCATGTTGACTTTCTTCTTTTTCTTCTTCTTCACTGAAAAGAACATTTAAGCACGAGATTATCACTAACTGAATAATTACAAATACGGCAATTTCTTTTTTGTTCTTCGTTAATCTTAAAACATTTACCTGCTTCGGTAGGAGCTTGCTTCTGCTGTACTTCATCATCAATGGGCCGAGCACTTCCCTGTGATGCTGGTTCCATCATACTCTTCGACTCATACGTAGCTTCAGATACATCAGGGGCTTTATTGAGTTTTCCTTTCTCCGATACTGTCTGTTGAGTTACAGGAGTTGCATCATGTTCCATTGGCCCCGGTTGCATCTTTGTATCACCTTCGTCCTGTGGTGGCGGTTGCTCCCCCTTAGAGGCTGCAGACGGTGCAGGGGACGGAATCTTAGGTTGCGGTGGCGGTGCACATTTAGCAGACTCCATATCTGAAAAGTAAAAATTAATAAAATAAATAAAGATTAATAATTAATTTATATGAGGATTAATTATAATTATTGGTAGACGTAATTTGGTTGACAAGTTGTAGATGTACACACCTTGAACATGATAAGCACTGCCACCATTTTCACCGCTGCTATTATTAGACTCCAAGATTCGATTTATGGTATCGCGTAGTGTCTTATTGGGCAAAAGATCGTCCGCTAGCACGTTAGTTGCACCACAGACACAGGCTGATTTGTCAATAATGTGATCACGTATACCTGTTAGAAAAAAGAAAAGGAAAATATTTCATTATATATAGTATAAATAAATATGCTATTTTGTCAACATCAAACAACTTTACCCCCTCAACTTCTATAATAAATAACTTTAGCCCCTCAACTTTAATAATGACATGTTTAGCCCCTCAACTTTAATAGTGCCATGTTTAGCCCCTGAACTTTAATAGTGACATGTTTAGCCCCTCAACTAAAACAACTTTAGCCCTCAACTTCAATAACATGTTTAGCCCCTTAACTACATTAAACAACTTTAGCCCCTCAACTTTAATACTAAACAACTTTAGCCCCTCAACTTTAATAATGACATGTTTAGCCCCTTAACTAAAACATCAAACTATAACCCTCGCGATTTGCTTATTTTTATCAACATTTCGAACCCGGTGCGGAGCGCGGGTGGTAACCCACTAGTCGTGACAAAGAAAAGAATAAAGTTCAAATACAGCCAAAACTCAAGGACCAAAAAAACATACATTTATCACAGAAACTCTTGAAACAGCATTTGCTCGTTAAAACAGCATCTTTCATCACTTGTGTGCATAAAGGGCAGTGAAGTTCCGGGGGGAGATCACCAACAGTACGCGTAGACGGCATGCCTTCAATCTCTTTCTCAAAAGCAGCCCTATTATTATTATAATAGTTTTGAAAAAAAATAGTTATTTAAGATTTACAAAACATGAAAGATTAAAAAAGCTATAGCACGTGACGCATACTCGTTTGGCTTCAAAACTGCAACTGCGCCACTAGGTAAGGCGTACGAACCATCTGGGGTAGCCATTAGCATAGATTTTGGAATGCCAGTTGGAGGTTTCACTCTCTTGATATCGAAATTAGGATCACCATTGGTAGGGCAATGCTGAATGAAGTGACCTGGCAAAAGGGTAATTTAGTAATTATAAGCTTCTGACTATGAAATTATAAACAAATCTATTTCTACTTGAGTAGTGATCATCAAGACTGATGAATCTACCTGGTGTTTTGCATCTGTGGCATACATAGCCTGGAGGTGGTGTTTTTCTCTCAAAGCCGCCGCCTCCCCGACCTAACAAATTAATAAGTGTAATTCGGTTTTCAACACTGTAATTGCTGTATAAACATGAATATAGTACAAACAAAATTGTTGATTTTCTTTTAGATTTAGACAATAGTATCATATTTTCAACATTCTTTCATATAGTTCCTTTTTACAATGATACAAGTCTGTGAGTTAGGGCTGCAAACGAACCGAATGTTCAGCGAACAGTTCATGAACCGTTCAGCAGGAAGTTCGTTTATGTTCGTTCGTTTTATAAATGAACGATCGCGAGCAAGAAATTCCGTTCGTTTAGTTAAATGAACGAATATGAACAAAGGTCGCGTTCGTTCATTTATTTTCATGAATGTTCAGTAATGTGTTCAATTATGTTTGATAGTTCATTAGAATTTTTAGTTTAGTTTTTATATTTTATTTAAATAATTCAGAATTCCAACAAATTAAATATTTAATAAGTATCAGTGTATATTATATCTTATGTTCATCGACGCTTGTCTGTGTTTGTTTGTTTTCATTTGTGTTTATGAACATTAGTTTGTGTTCATGAACGTTCGTTAACTAGAATTAACAAACAAACACGAACACGTTCATTTCCTTAGCTAACATACAATCTCGTTCGGTAAGTGTTAATGAACAGTTCGTGAACACGTATATTTTCTTAACAAACGAACCGAATGAACACGCACGAACGTGTTCATTCAGTTCGTTTGCAGCCCCTACCGAGAATAACATGCCATCTCAATTCATAATGAAGAAATACACACATATAGTTTATTTTATAACTAAATCAGCTAAAAGATAATTACCAAAACCACGGGCACCCATTCTACCGCCCATTCCACGCCCAAAGCCCCTACCACCACCAAACCCATCAAAATTTTGCCTGCAAGTCAACAAAAGACAACATCAGTCGTCTATCATGAAATCAAATCATCACAAAGAAGCTAAAACTCAGATGCAATCTCACTGTTGCCAATCCAAGGCTGGTGTATCAATTAACGCCTGAATTTTGCTGTCCTCGTCAGCTTTACTAGGAGCAGGGGCGTCGGTAAGTTGATTGTTATTAAAAATAACAGGAACAACTTCTGGAATTTCATACAAATCACTTCCGAATTCATCGTATTCTGAACCATCAAGCTACAAAACCACAAAAAGATGTTATAATCCTGAACTATGGCTATGTTTTACGAAAATAGTATTGCTAGACAAAGCTTACGTAATTGGTTACAGAGAGACCAGCTCCTGAAAAGTTACTCTTAGCCTGTTGGGCATTATCCATCTCGTTAGCCCCTTTTGGCCTGCAGTTCAAATCACACACAATAACTAAACGAATGTTCGAAAACTTGACACGTATAATGTAGCCATTCGACATGCACAAAACTTTTGCAGGGTTGATAAACCATGGTTTGGTTTATGTCACCAAAACAAGAGGTTAAAGCAAGCCTAAGCCATCAGCAAATATGACATATCGAAAGAAACCGAAACATTGACTATTAACTGATTAAAATATAAAGGTTTTGAAACTGTACTCGGGCTGGTCAGTAACTGGCGCTGCAACTATAGGCTTGCGAGGCTGCCCAGGAATTCGACGTATTAAAACAGAAGTGTTTTTTGGAATCAACATGTCTTCATCAAGATATTCTGAAATTGCAAATAGAACACTTTTGTGAAACACCATTAATAGATTAATCCATTTCAACAGACTACAATATAACCCTCTAGTGGCACCCAGAAGAACAACCCGTATCACGACATAATAACAACCTATTTTAACAACCCTTTACATGGGTTAATGACAATCATCTACATCCAATCCTACTAAACATAAATTATTAAAACTAAACCACCCCTCAACACCAACACAAAATCTTAAATATCTGTTTTACTTCCCCTAAACATATGTATACATAAATAAGTTTCTTTAACACCAACATATCATCATGTTCACTCTAATCAGATTAATTATAAAATCATTTAGATGCCATTTATGTTTCAGTGTAATTTGCCAAAAAAATGAATTCAAGAACATAAAAGATGACTAAGCCCAGAACTTAATACCAACCTTCATTAGTCTGGGCATTGGTGACGACAAGATCATAATCAGTACCCCTGCCCAACTGCTTAGATTCATATATTTTTTCTTTCAAAGAGGCAACTGTTATAAAATGGCCATCGATTGCAATCGAGTCATAATCTTTAGCACTTTTAAACTTATAATATACTGCCATAACTTAATATTATCAAATTCCTTTTTCTTTTCCCTCAAAAATCAATAAACAAGAACAAAACAGTATCAATAAAGGCGTCAATATAAACCAAAAATATCAATCGCCTTAATCAACACCAAAAAAAAACATAAAATAACAATACAAACAATCAATATAAAATTCCTTTTTCTATTTTTTTTTTCGTTTTTCCACTCTTCAATAACTCTGAAAAAGATCAAACCGACTATAAACAACTTCAATTAGCTCCTCGAAACATCTTCACGCTCTGAATCCGTTCATCCGTTCAAAATCTCGATCAATCTGCGTAGATTCTTCGAATAACACGCTACACGAACTTTTAACTTTCAATAACAACAAAAACTGAAGAAATTAACGAGCCCTAACTCTTCTGCTTGCCGCGAAAACCTCTTCAGACGCTTGAATCTTCGAAAACAGTGACAGATTCGGTTCCAATTTCACAGATCTACGACCGATAGTTCGATTCTGGTTCGAATAGTGGAAAATCTGTAAATATGAAGCTTAAATCGTTGAAAACACGAAACGAATATCGGATTTCAGCAGTTGATCTTGTGAATCGGCTTTATGAAGGTCATCGATTGGAGATTTTTTTGTGATTTTGATCCGATTGATGAAGATCGCTAGGGTTTGACGGAAAATTAGGGCAAAATCGCCAGAACGATGAAATCCCGTGACCCCCCCCTTTTGAGATAAAACGGCAGGGGGTTTTGCCATTTTATGGATGTGGTATTTACAGTTTAACCCCTGTACTTTTCTAGAGTGGCGGTTTGAAACTCTGTTCAGATGGTACTTGGATCAATGAGTTCCGTTAAATGTGACGGTGATTTGAGATTTAAGGGTTGTTTGTTTTTTCAGAGAAGAGTTTCTTGACCTCTTATGTCTGCGTCGCGCAGACCACGCGCAGGTATTTGGGTTTGTAGATTGTTTGTTTTTTCGAAGACATTTCATTAAAAACTCTTTGTGCGTCCTCTTTTTGATGCAGATGTGGGTTCTCCTCTTCTAACATCTGCCCTAATATCAAAACACGTTTCTTTCTCCTCAGCCCCAAACCCTATCACCTCTCCACCCCTTCTCCTCACCAGCCACCACCCTCCCACCTGCCGCCACCCTCCCACCGTCCACCGCCCTCACATCGTCGCACCCCTCCCACCGTCACACAACCTCCCACCAGCCTCCATCATCATCAACAGCCGCCATCATCAACAATCAGGTATGTTTTATGCTTGTTTTCTTTTTTTTGGTTGTTAATTTTCAGAAATTTGGTGCTAGTTTGCTGAATTTTTGGTGTTTGTTTGATGAATTTTGGTGCTACTTTGCTGAATTTTGTGTTAGTTTGCTTAAATTTGGTGCTAGTTTGCTGAATTTTGGTGTTAATTTACTGAATTTTTGGTGTTACTTTGCTGAATTTTGGTGTTAGTTTGCTGAATTTTGGTATTAGTTTGCTGAATTTTTTATTGTTATTCATGTCTATTATTTCAGTAGCTTGCAGAAGTTAAAAAACAAACAGTCTTCTTGCAGACTGCAGAGGTTTAGTCCACCTCTTCAGCTACAGATGTCTGCAGATGTGGTCCGCAGACTGCAGACGTTTTATCTCTGAAAAAACAAACAGCACCTTACACTGCTTGTTTGCTTATTAAGTTGACATACAATGTAGTGCACTTAACGTACAAAGTGTAAAAAGTAACTACAATTGAAGGAACTCAAAATTACACATGAAAAAACTAACAACTGAAGAAAATCAAAATTATGTATAAGGGAAATAACAAATGAAAATTTCGCTTGAGAGAAATCAAAATTACGCAACCTATTAAATTATTTTTACACTTTGTACATAACAATCTTTTGTATTTAAACCTTTTACCTGTTTTGAATTGATCAAAATATATATTTAAATGTAACACATAAATCATAAAAGTAGGAAACTTGACATATTCTTTTTTCTTCTTTTCTTGTTCTCTAAGGAATTGCTTCCCCACCAATTATCTTCTGATGAAAAAGAATTAACAACAAAAATACATCTTTTCTAGTTATTTTGTGTTGACATAATACGATTGTAACACCCCAATCGCGTAATACAACAACACGTGGTGGAAACATCTGGGAGTCACGTTACAAATTGTTCACAACACATGGTACTAAAATGTTTCATTATATTAACATTGTTTTACAATACAAAGAATACATGTAATTGTCTTTAGTTTAAAGAAGTCTAAGACCCGAATGCGTTCCTATGTGTAGCATGCTTGAATTGTTAAATCCTAAAACATATGTGAAAAAAGACGTCAACAAAGAATGCTGGTGAATACATAGGTTTTGTTGGCCAAATTATGGAAAAAGGTTTGGTATTGCAATGCTTTGACAACTACGAGAGTTGTCAATTGAAAATAGACTCTTGAAACCAATAAATGGCAAATTGTTTAGCATTGCAATACATTGTCTTGAGTATAAAACTTGTGACAAAAATGTTTTGTAAATGGCAATATGATCAATACTAAGTAATTTTTATGTCGTTGAAAAGTGAACATTGTCTTTGTTTCTCTTGTACTTGTCTCGTTATAACATTGAATTTGGTCAAACACTTGTAGGAGTATTCTTGGAAATCCAATCAAGGATTTATAATAATACTCTAGGCATCCTTCTAAGAATCTATCATATTTAAAATAAGAAGATTCTTCAAGGGTTTGGCAAATGTACAATGTCTTGTCTAAACACAAAATCCTAAAGTGATTTGGATAACGCTACAAGGGTAATACAATAAGAACACTTATATATAGGAAGTACCATCGGCGTATCCACCATGTTCTTATGGTATTACACTCGTTTCGTTATCTAAATCACTACTAATCACATAAACACATAATCCATTGTCTTATCACAGTGTCTTGTCTCAAACGTATAAAGTACACATAGAAATCCAAACAAGGACTTGAATTAGCACTTTAAATATCCTACAAGAATCTACTATTAAGACATAAATATTCTATAAGGATTTGGCTTGTCATATTGTCTTGTCTCAAACGCATAAAGTACACATAGAAATCCAAATAAGGACTTGAATTAGCACTTTAAATATCCTAATAGAATCTACTATTAAGATAGAAAGATTCTATAAGGATTTGGCTTGTCACATTGTCTTGTCTCAAACGTATAAAGTACACATAGAAATCCAAACAAGGACTTGAATTAGCACTTTAAATATCCTACAAGAATCCACTATTAAGATAGAAAGAATCTATAAGGATTTGGCTTATGTCTTTGTTTTGTCTTGTTTCATAAAGATAATACACAAAAAGCACTTATTAAACATATATACGCCATACATTTGAGAAAAATTGGTTGCACATATGAATCACCCCAAAACATTTGAAAAACGTAAAAGAGGGGACTATGTACTCACAAGTTTGCGTATATGTCTTGTTCAATCGAATAGGAAAGCTCAAAGTTCAAGTGTTCGAATGGTTCCTAATGTATCGGATAACTACGTGTTAGTGTATAATGAGACTTTAAATCGGGAGATCAAATAGAATAAGGTTTATAAACCAAAAGAGAGTTGGGTCTCGTATAATATGGTTCATAATATCTTACATTTTGATTTGGAAGTGTTTCAAAGTGTTTTGACTTGTTACGGCTCGCTAAAGTGGTTTACGCCACTTTAACGGGTCGTAAGCGTAACTATGGGTTCAGATGGTTAAATAAGTCCTATGACGAGTTTAATATGTCAAAAAAAGTTTGCATAAGTTGTATGATTAGTTTAGATGTCAAAATAATGGTCTTATATGTTCAAAACTATTTTATGCGCAAAAAGGGTATTTTCGACATTTTAAAGAATATATAGTCGACTCATCATTTGACTAACCAAACAATATGACTATAAGGTATAACCTCAGTAGGTTATTCCCTATAATACTATGGTCATAATAAAGGGCTTGGTCGGATCCTAAAGTTGACCAAATGGGTCAGATTCGAAAGTCAAAGCGGTAGTCAAACCGCTCGACTTTCGACTAAGGAAAAAGCGCTAAACTATAAATGACGAGTTAGACATGTTGGAACATGTCTAATAATGTTATAAAACTGATTTGGTGTCAAAACTTTAAGTTTTAATACTCAAAAAATACTTTCGTCGTAAAATGCATTTTTATGCATTTTTTACTTTTAATTCGTAAAACTTTGACTCGTCATTTCGCCTACGAAACGTGGTAATCAGAAGGTGCAATCGCATGAGATTAATACCTTCGTGATTACGATCACATTGCAAATTTCAATTTGAACTTTGACTTGACCAAAATGGTCAGAACCGAAAGTCAAACCGAAAGTCAAATTGTTTGACTTTTGGCTCATAAATAGCCAAAATAAAGAAATAAGCTAAGGAAGAACACTTACTTGTGTTCTAGGAGACACTTGAACTCAGTAGGAGGCTTCCAAAGTATGGAAATAAGCTCCAAGAGCAGATTAGAGAAAGAAAGAAGGAATGAGCAAGGAATGAAGTGAACTTGAATGGCTATTTGTACTTGAAGCATGATTACAAGATCATGCCAAGTGTTAGGGGTTGTTCCAAGATCATTCCAGGTGTCTATTGAGGTGTTATGATCAGAAGGAGCGTTGCAAACTTCGAGCTAGGTGTCAAGAATTGAGAGAGGTTGGCAAAACTGGGCATATTTTTGCACTTTGTCAAAAATGGCCCCTGGACTTGTATAAACGTGTTTTTGTCATTCCTAACCCCTCAAAACATATATCTAAGTTATGTAAAGGGTATTTAGGGTATGTGTAACTTATATCCTCGTCCCGGAGTGTACGTTACGTTAAATGGATTACGTTTAAGTATCGGTTAACGAATTGCTTCCAAAATAAAAAGTTTTTGAAAGTTCGGAATTTTCCACAAGGGTTACAACAATGTAGTATAAGGAGGCTTGTTCTAAGGCTTGTTCATTGGTTACTTGTTCTCTAAGTGTGTTGACATGTTACTCATAAATCATCCATCTCTATCTACTAAATCTCCGTCATATCAACACCCTAAGGGGGAACCCAAGAACATCATGGCTACAACCATCTCTACCATATCGGGACTCGCAGGTACACACATTCCTTCATGTTGTTTTTAGAGTAAACTGCCAAAATGGTCCCTAAGGTTTTGTCACTTTTGTCACTTTAGTCTAAAACTCAAACCTTTTGAATCTGGGTCCCTGTGGTTTTAATTTTGTTGCCATTTTCATCCAAAATCAAATCTGCTCAGATTTTTCAGTTAACGTCCAACTTTTTTATCTTTTTCCTCCCTTTTAATGAAGGGCAAAATGGTCTTTAACGTTTTATTATAATAAATTAAAAAAATCTGACCATTTTGCCCTTCATTAAAATGAAAGAAAAAGACAAAAAAAGCTAGATGTTAACTGAAAAATCTAACCAGATTTTGATTTTGGATGGAAATGGCAACAAAATTGAAACCACAGGGACCTAGATTCAAAAGGTTTGAATTTTAGACTAAAGTGGTAAAAGTGACCAAACCTCAGTAACCATTTTGGTAGTTTACTCTTGTTTTTATTATGTTTATGTTTAGAATTGATCAACATATGGTATCAAGAGCTTATTTTGAAAAATCAATTCTATTTGTTAAGAAACAAAAGATATGAAGAAAACCCACTTTAAAAATCGGATTTCGCGGATCTAATATAATTTTTGTTTTAATGTTCAAAGTTATGTTTTATGGGTTGTTAGAATCAATAAAAACCTGTTACATTGAGATTAAACCATAAAATTTCGATAAGTTTTAAAAAATATTCATGAAAAAGTTTGAATGTTCTTGATATTCTTGATGATTTTCATCATAAAATGGAGTATCAAGTATAAAACACATTAAAATTGAGATAGCATAAAAGATAATTAACGTAAAACTTGGAGTGTCACGGAACGTAACTAATACTATTCCAAAGTGAATCGAAAGTTCTTTTGAGTTAAGAAAACGTGTTTTGGCCTAATAGGTAGAATACTCTCATCGAGAAGCGACAAATGGTATTCACCCTTCCAGTTACTATAGGTCCCTAATCGATTGAAAAATCAAAACTTTTGCGGGATTGAAAATCGAGGAGTGGGACTAGTTGTCAATATGCGGGTTTCACCCCTAACTTGGCAACATCATACCCTAAGTGTGGCTGGTACTCGTCGAACGGGTCGAGAAAGTTAATTCTGACACGTTGGCGAGGGTCCACTAGAGTTAGAATTGGAAATTTTCCATCAAGATGTGGATTTCACTCCTAGCTTGATGGCGTAATTTCGTGAAAAATCGAATAACGCGGATTGAGAGTCGTTCACCAAAGTGTGGGTTTCACGCCTATTTTGGTGAAGTCGTCTCGTTTGTATAATACGAGCGTCTTCGAGTCTTCAAGTGTGTATTTGTGTAACGCCTTAGGAAAGAAGCGTGTATAATATAAGACAAAAGAATATGATAGAAGCAAAGTTGGAAGAAGTTGTAACATTTAAGCATGAAAAGCAAGAATGGTCAAAGTTTGGGACTTAAACTACAAACTAGGTCAAATCATGACAACTCTACCTAATTCTCTATAGTTATGGCTCTGATACCAATCTGTCACACCCCAACCGATGGTGGAAACATCAGGGCAGGACGAGAACGAGATTGCTCGAGACTTCATAACATTATTTGTGACAATATTTAATCAAAACCGATTTCATTTCATTGATAATAATCCAAATACAATATTTTGAAATCAAAGTACAACATTTAAATTGAAATACAACGAGTACAACAAGAAACAAAAAGTAGATTACAAAATTCATCATTTATGTTGACACTATATTGCAAACTATGTCCTTTATCTTCAATATATACAAGAAACGTACTCGATGTTTGCAAACCCTTGCAAGTTATGTCATTTAGCCTTAACTCAGTTATTTTTTATAGTTAAATCTAACCTAGTGGACCTCACATAAGGGTATTTTAGTCATTTTCTACTCACAAGCACCTCAATCAATCAAATCCATCTCTTCTTGCTTTCTTTGGAGCTCAATCGCATTTGGGTTTTACTTGAGCAGTATCACCGTGAAAATAGTGAACCAGGCAACAACAGGGGTCACAAAAAGCGGAGGATGGTTGGCTGGAAACAACCTAAATCGGAATCATTTGGAAAAGTTTTACTGGTTGCTAGCTATATTGAGTTTGATCAATTTCACAATTTATCTTTTTGTTGCAACCAAGTACAATTATAGGCCACAAAGTCATTCCATTCTAAAGCAAATCCACTACTAGAACACAAAATGGGCTTCAGCAGTAATACTTCACCTCAAAGTCTGCCACCCCAATCGAACTCCAATCGGAGCCGCCACAACCAAACCCCAACCTCCGAACACCCCCGTCGCAACAGAACCCCCTTCATTCGTCGTCTACAACCCTATCCACCTTCACTTTCAGATCTCAGATTCCTAGATCTGTTAGTCTCTTGGTTGGGGCTCGATTTTAGTGGGGTGGGTGGTTGCGGCGGTGGTTGGGGCTCGATTTGGTGGAGGTCGTGATGGTGTTGGTTAAATAAGAGGTAGATGGTAGTAGGGTGGGTGGTCGTGGTTCTAGAGGGAGAAAGTATGCATGAAGAGAGAAGAGAGAGGAGACAGATCGGTGGTGGTGATGGTGGTAGATCGGTGGTGGTTGTGGTGGTGGTGGGGGTAGGTTATGAAAGCACGATAGTTATAGAGAGATAAGGAGAAGAGGGGTCTCTGTATAAAATTGTTTTATTTATTGTTTTTTATGATTAATTATTTTATCATTTAGGATAAAATGACCAAAATACCCTTATGTGGGGTTGACTTAGTCAAATTTAACCATGAAAATTAAATGTGTTAGGTCTAAAGGACATAACTTGCAAGGGTTTGCAAACATCGAGTACGTTTCTTGTATATATTGAAGATAAAGGACATAGTTTGCAATATAGTGTCAACATAAAGGACGTTTTTTGTAATTTACTCAGAAACAAAATACAACAACATATTCAAGCATTCTAAGTGTGTATCTACTATCTAGCCAACCCTGCTAGATTTCATCATCATCAACGTCATCATCTTGCAACATGTTCAAAGTATAGTTCAATACAAAATATATTGGCGAGTATACAAGTTTAAATGATTGGATAAGTATAAAAATCAGTTTTAAACAATCAACATGGCAAAACTGTTATCTAAAATTAACGTACGATTGGCATGCAAATTATAAATGCCAAACCAAGATTACTGCTAGCGTAATCCTATCGTAGCAACGATATGACCGTTATGTTTTAACTTAATATGACCTCAAGAATACGGGCGGTGCGTTACTCCTATAGCGCTATACATGTTAAGGGTGGCTCGTACGAAGTTAATGACAAGTATACCACAATACCACATAAGAATGTTCCAACACGTATGAATCAAAGAATAACATATAAGCATGTATGGATGATTGTTTGTTTGTGATTGCATAAAGCATGTGTGTTTGTTTAATATTGATAATGTAAACAAATTGCACCCAAAAGTTTAAAACGTAGCAAAGCTTCCTTTGTTAATCCGCGAGTTATAGAAAATATATCTCATCTGGGCACTCGTTGTGACACTAAGTTACTGTGATTTCATGGGTCCTGATTTGCCCATTAGAATCAGCAACGAAGAACTCAGAACTGAAATAAATGGAAAACCGAAGCATCACAGCACCGATAATGACTAAAACGCCCTTATGGTGCATATTTTGATTTTAAAACCTTAATGGTCATATAAGTTGATAACCTACCGATGTTACAACTTATTTAAAGTATATTGCCATATATAACTTGTTTATGTGTAACACCTCCCAAAAAAAAAAAAACATGTCCAATATAGTAATAACACGTGTAATAAATACTAATCATGTAAAAACTTAACTTTGAGGGACTAAAGTTGACAAACAGTGTAAATATGTATGTGGAAGGACTAAAAGTGTCAACATAACAAACTTGTGCCTCTGATTGACCTCACACTATGTTCGTATTCTTTATTGAGTAAATTGTCGGACGCAAGAAGTCATTTGTGCTTAAAAATCAAAAGTTTATAAAGTACGGGGGTTAAACGTGTCAACATGTGAATTCTTACCTCTGAGTGACCTTTTAACGATCCCGAGGCTTTGTAATATCTTATTATACTCTCATGAATATCGGATAACGATTTCATGAAGTGTCAGTACAATTAAACGATTTAATTTGCAAATCCCAAGAAAAAGGATTAAAAGCGTCAATGTTTGAAAATAAGACCTTTCGGGTGATCCCGTAACTGATCGGAAGCTTAACGATGTTTATTTTATGACCCAAGACACTTAAAAGTTAACTATGGGGTTAATAGTGCAATAAATGAAAGATATTTCAAGAATTAAAGGACCAGGGACTGAAAGTGCAAAGTTTGAAAGTTTTGTAACCGGATTGAGGGAGTGTCGCGGGCCGCGTAGGCCATCCCTAAACATCTTCGCGGGCCGAGAGGAAGGTGCTAGTGACAGAATTCTGGACAGCTGCATGTTGCAGCTCTTACACTGCCATTGCATGGCTTTTGAGCAATACCAGGGGCTTGTAAACGGTTTTTACTGCCACATTAACACTTGGGATCACCTGGTAACTCCTAATAACAGCTGGAATGATCCTATGAGCTCTCAAATTTCTATATAAAGGAGCTTGTTTGATTATTTGAAACTTGCACCTTCAATTTTTCACTCTCAACTCTTTCTTTGGAGCATCCTGGACCTAAAGGAAACTCTCTCGAGTTAAATTTCCGTGCTAAGGACCTTTGTAAGTGTTCTTAGCTTCTGTAGTTAAGTTTTTATTAGTATGAGGACCGAAAATCAAAGATATCGTAATTATACTTTGACTTTTTGTTTAATCATTAACGGTCCAGCCATGATTCGAATTGAAAGTGGCTATGTGTTGGTAATTAAGTAGGTGATAATCCCTCAAAAGGGCACCTCCTAATTATCACGTTTACTTAGTTAATTGTCGGGTCAAAGTAATTAAAATAAAAGTCAAACGGGTCAGTTTTTAAATAAAATTCATAACTGATAATGTTCAAGCTACAAAATCAGTTTTATCACTTTAATAACTTGGTAAATATTATAAGAACATGTTTAGACATGTTCAATCTGACAATTCTGAGTTTAGGCTCGGTTCGCAACCGAAAGTCGCAAAAGTTGACTTTTGCTTTGACTTTCAGTTCTGACCCGAATTAGCTTAATATCTTTATGCCTTAGGGTTCCTATGTGACCATAATATATGTTAGTATAAACTTCTGAGGTTATACTACATGGTCCCTTAGAAATCAGAGTTCATTTGCATGTTTCCGTTATTTGCTTAAAATTTGACTATTATGCCCTTATAATGTAAAAATGAGATTTTTGGATATATGAGTATACAAATATCTTTGTTACTGATATATAAGCATGTCAAATAAATTTGACAACAGTTTCTGGTCTCAAACTAAAGTTATGCAAGATATCGTAAAATGAAACTTTTTTATAATTAAACTACGCTTTTTAGCATAAATCATGTTTAAACCCAAATTTTGACACCAAACTCATTACCTACTATTTTGATATTATTTTTAGTGATTTTTTGAATTTTGGGTCAGATTATAAACTGACCATATCATTGAGTTCTTGTATAATTCGATAAATGACGATAATACCCTTTTTGTTAATAAAATGAGTTTAAATATGATTAACATGTCAAACCTTTTCCTACTGATGTTATATGTTAAATAAAATATTTTAAACATTAAAGGCTGATAAAAATATCAGGATTTCATAAACATCTCAAATATCGTCAATTACCGACTTTTACGATAATTAGGTGCATAGTATGGTTTAAAACCATATTTAACACCTAAGACTTGTTACCTACTGATTTTATAAATAAATTTTGATACTTTAACAGTAAGTATAAGTCTTGAACTCAGACTTCCAATTTTGTCCTTAAAAACATATGTGAAATGACCAAAATGCCCCTACGGTGCATAGTTTAGCCATAAATGGTAAACCTCACATATGTATGATATCTTACTGATGTAACATTATAAAATAAATATTTTTACTGAATGTTTTAGACCAGAACCACAGTTTACTATTAAACCTCTTTTATAAACTTTAAAATGACCAAAATACCCTTACGGGACTTAAATTGGTTTAAAAAATCTTTTTGGGCATATTTGTTGATATCCTACTGATATCATAACGTATTTGAAGCATAATAACTTATGGAACTTGTACATGACTCATCCGGTTACCGTTATGCATATACGCGTTCGGTATAATTTATGTAACTAGTTTGCATAAATTAGCCGAAACAGATCAAACCTTATCATTTTTACTTCAAAATCCAGAATGTATTTAGTTTACCCATTTTATACAAGTCTTCTTGTTGGGTCTAAATCAAATTCCAATCCAGTCATCGCTTAATCTCGCGTTTCGTACCGTAAACCTTTCTTTAAACTAACCGGTCTAAGTTTACAACTTAAATAAGACCCGTTAGGAATCTAATAGGCTAATATAACCTTCGTTCCAGATTAGGAGCCCGGTAAAAGCTAACTACACTTGTTTGAATAGAATATACGGCTGAGTATACAAAAATTTGCATTTTTAGCTCAGGTAAATACTTTTAACTTATTTTCCTTATACGAGCTTGGAATAAGGTAAATTATTACCGCTTGGTCGGGTATGGAATATTTAATCGATTAGTGGTTAATTCATTGACATAACCCGTTTTAATCCGTTTTGTTTGATATATAAACATTTGGGGGGTTAATATGACCGTGTCCTGGATATCCTCGGCTCATTTCATTTGAAAATGGCCATGACTTAAGGACGGGGTGTAGGCATACACCTGACAGTTGCGTATGTAAAATGATATACCCACACGTGAGGATAACTCCTTGTGGGTTTTTATTAGTGGTGTGTCTATTAATCTTGTCTCGGCTTCTACCCCGGGCCCTGAACGTACGACAAACATGTAAATCTGTATACAAGATTATTTTATATAATCATCCCAAGTTATAAAAGAACATTTGTGCACTTAAATCAATTTTCATAAATGTTTTCAAAAGAGTCAGTTAATTGTATTTACCAGTGTAAACTGACGTATTTTTCAAAAAGAATAAGTGGTAGGTACTACTCGAAATTGGCTGGAAACTTCTGGGCATTAGTTAAAGAATCTTGCAAGTTCTTAATGCTTAAAATCTGATGAACAACGTTTTGTATTATATTTTAGATCCGCCTATGGATCCTATCGTACAACCGTTTGTATTACATTTTATTTGTACTTTACATTTCGGTTTGTAATAGTATTTTCTTCCAAGACTTCCGCTGTGCTATAAACTATGTATATTTGACTATGATGATATCAACTACGTCACAATACTCCCCACCGGGCCCACCGGTAATATGTGGAAATATCGGGGTGTGACAGGTTGGTATCAGAGCCAACATTGAGTGAATTAAACACTAGCCTTTTGTGTTTAATCTCAATGACACAGTAGCACATTCATTGACTTCCGAGTATAGGCAAACGACGTAGGATTAATCCTAATCTTTTTTGGTTTATATCTTTTGTTTGTTCTTTGTTTTGACAAGTTTATTTTTTATCATGCCACCAAGAGTTAGAGGCAAAAGTGGACGAGGTAAGGCACCTATGCGTGGAAGACATGATCATGAAGCGGGGCCCTCACATAGACGGACCCCATCAGCAACTTTCAGCTCCGATTTGCATCCGGGTTGGAGAAACTATCTTGAACACGCGAGGCGTTCTGTCTCGCTCAGCTCCTTGCCCTCGTACCACAACTCATTCGGGCCATAACAGGAAGCCGAGCCCCATGATTCGCACCACTCATACCTTCCCTTGCAGCGTTCGGGCTCTCACCACTCTTTTCAAGACCCCACGCCATACTTTCAAAGCCGTTTTAACCCCATGAACTAAAATGACGAACCAATGGGTCATAACCCATTGGGGCCAGCAGACCATTTTCCTGAGTTCCAAGACATGGATATGGACGATGATCTAGATCCTGAGATGCCACCATCAGGGACGCCCACACATCCCATCAAAATTTCTAGCGGATCTTCTTTTCATGGTTCGCTATACAGAGGCCCCGATATATGGGCCAAAAGGTGGAGCACATATAAGTGGGAGTTTACTCCCCCTCACCGCAACTCATCTCCACATCAACAGGTCCCCTCTAAGGACCCACACTTTCAGGCAGTCACGCTGCCACCCCCGCCAGCAGCGGAGCAACCACCACCGCCAGAACCGTCAAGGCGGAGAAGAAGTGCACGGATGTCCGTGCGAGGGGGTTTTCATTTCAGCACCACCCAACATTCCAGCAACTATCCTCCTATCTTTGAGGACCCACAAATGGGTGGGCCTTCAAATGTTATTTCTGAAGTTGACTCTGCACATGTCGCACCTGCACCACCACCCATGGGTTATGAAAACCCAATTCCATCTTACCCAGATGCAGCTAGGTACAACTCGTTTGAGCAACAAGCTTACTCGGGTTATAACTACCATGCACCTGTCGTCGACCCATACGTCGAGGCAACAAATTTTAATGCTCTTTACCCATCTCCCTTTCCACCCGCGTACCCAACTGGGTACCCTGCATATGGGTATCAATACCCACCACCTCCACAACCTCAGCAGCAGTAGCCACCGCAACCTCCAATCCAGCAACCGCAACAACAAGAAATTCTACAAAGGTTACATGAAGTGGAGAGTAGGGTACAAGAGCATGATAGGAGTCACAAAAGTTTTCGAAAAGGTTTGGCAAACCTTATTAAGGGGAAAAAGAAGAAAGACCGTTGAAGAACCCTTGTTTATTGTTTTGTAATTTACATTTCTATTAAGTCCCTGCGTGGACATTTCATTTATATATTTAGTCCCTGTGTGAACATGTTTTCTTATTTAGTCCCTGCGTGGACAAGTTATTTGTTTAAAAGAACCGTTTAGGGCAACTATTGTAATTCTTAGGACTTATTATGAAAAGTTTCCTTTTTGAAATTACATTTGGCATTAAACATATACATATACATTATATCACAAATCAAAATATCATTTCAATTTATAATTGATCTGCCATTAAATTTCAAAAGAAAATCTTAAAGGTATAACTTAGCCTATATGCCATTTTAGACATGGCCATGATGGTAAAATATTTTTAAGATAATAAATCCTTGTTAACACCTAAGAATGTGTTAGCACTCTTGACAAATGTGGTTCAAGAAAGTCACACTAGTCATCCTTATATTGGATTCTTCCAATTCCCTATCTAGCCTAATGATCTAGAAATCATGGCTTATATCATCAAATGAGATGATCACATTATAAACATCCATTAGTGATGAAGTCCCTACGGGCTATACTTATTGTCCTATATGACAAATGACAGTGTAGTCTATGACTCCCTGTCAAGAAAGGTGAAGAACTATGTTTAAACCTTAATGCCTCGATCCTATAAGATCGTGGCTTATAAATTCAAAACTGTCCTTGTGACAAGGCCATTTGTGCCACCATGATATCCATAATAGTTTATAACTGGGATTAATTATAATGAAAAATTTAAATAAATCTGTTTACAAATTAACCAAATATGGTCTATTTATACCATGGTTAATGAATCACCGAAAATGATGATTCCAAAATAGACCGCTAAACAAGTTGTTTTCAATTGTTTTATAGCAATCAAGCTTCACCATGCCTGAATCAGAAGAGGTTAATAGTCATCCCAATGTGAGGAATGATAATACCACAAGAATGAATGTAACGGGTGCAGATTTGCAAGCATTGATAGACAATGCAGTAACCAAAAGCGGTTGACAGAATGTTCAAGGATCCAAGTAATGCACGCACTAAGACCCAATCCGTGGCTCATAGTAAGCCCCCTTCTAAAACACATGAATCAAAGAAGGACGATTCCCACCATTCTTTTAAATCAGAAAAGCCAGTCGTCTAAGAAAATAGTGTTCGATCAGGAACCGCGTGCTAAGACTTGTTCTTATAAATACTTCATTTCGTGCAAACCAATGGATTTTACAGGTGAAAATGATGCCATTGACCGTATGACATGGCTTGATGAAATGGATACCGTTGTGGACATCAGCGGATGTGCTGAACAGGATGTTGTGAAGTTTGTATCGCATTCGTTTAAAGGAGAATCATTGGCTTGGTGGAGATCGTTAATTCAAGCCACATGGAAAATCCCTCTCTATAACTTGTCATGGGCGGAATTCGTGGCACTGATGAAAGAAAATTTATGTCCCCAGCATGAGGTAGAAAAAAATTGAAACTGACTTCTTGACTCTGGTCATGAAGAATTTGGATTGCCAAGCTTATGTTACGAGTTTCAACTCCATGTCTAGACTCGTCCCTTATCTGGTTACACCTGAACCTAAGCGCATAGCGCGCTTCATTGGAGGCATGGCCCCGAAAATCAAAGGAAACGTTAAAGCTTCCAGGCCTACTACTTATAGGTCCGTGGTGGATTTGTCCTTATCTCTCACGCTTGATGCAGTTAGGAATAAGTCTGTTAAGGCTTCTGATGAGGGAAAGAGAAAGCGGGAAGATGAGAGCTCACATCGCTCCGATAAGAAAAGGAAGGGTAACTCTGAGCATAAGAAGAGTTCTGGGTTTAAGAAGGACTCCCAGCAGCCAGGTGAGAAGCCCAAGTGCAAAACCTGCAAGAAACACCACTTTGGGAAATGTAGATTGGACTCGCAGCCTAAAGCTTGTGGAATCTGCAAGTCTAAGGATCATAAAACTTTGGAGTGTAAGAATATGAAGAATGCAACCTGTTATGGTTGCAATGAGAAGGGACACATAAGGACCAACTGCCCGAAAAACCCAAAGAAGCCTGAAGAGGCCAAGAAGACAAATGCTCGAGTTTTCCAGATGAATGCCAAGGAGGCAGTGCAGAACGATAATGTTATAACAGGTACTTTCCTCATAAATGATGTTTATGCTAGAGTTTTATTTGATTCTGGCGCAGATAAGTCCTCTGTAGACAATAAATTTTGTAAACTGTTAAATCTGCCTGTTAAAATTCTAGACATAAAATACGAGGTAGAACTGGCTGATGGTACCTTAGAAACTTCTTCAACAATTTTAGATAGATGTTTCATATCCATTAGGAATCACTCTTTTCCGTTGTCTTTGTTACTGATGAAATTGGAAGGATTCGATATAGTTATAGGCATGGATTAGTTAAAGAATCTTGCAAGTTCTTAATGCTTAAAATCTGCTGAACAATGTTTTGTATTATATTTTAGATCCGCCTGTGGATCCTATCATACAACCGTCTGTATTACATTTTATTTGTACTTTACATTTCGGTTTGTAATAGTATTTTCCTCCAAGACTTCCGTTGTGCTATAAACTGTGTATATTTGACTATGATGATATCAACTACGTCATGATAATCCCCACCGAGCCCACTGGTAATATGTGGAAATATCGGGGTGTGACATTATGACTCATCGGTTACCAGATGTCGCTTATACGCGTAAGGTTGAGCTTATGTAACTACTTTACGTAAGTTTACCGAAACGGGTTAATTCTTATCATTTTTGTCTCAAATTCCAGAATTTACATCGTTTACCCATATTATACAAGTCTTAGTACTTGTTGGGTTTAAACCACATTCTATTCGGTATACGCTTAATCTAGCGAACCTATTCTTAAGTATCGGGTCACATATAAAGGGACTAACCTTTGGCCCGTATACATTCTAACAGATAGCTAAATCTGTTCATTCCAGACTATAGAACCCCCCAGATAATCGGACTTGAGTTTAGTTCTTGTTTATACGACTTTTACTATATTTGAAAACCGGTAACAGTTGGAAGCTAGCTAAATGGTAAATACTCTTAACTTATTTTGTTTTCAAACTCAGGGTATGGCGAATTCGCCACTTGGAGCGGCTATTACATAAATGGGTTGCCTATGATAACCCATAAATGTAAGAACTCAGTTTAATCCGTTATATTTGATAACTGAAATGATTGGGGGTTATTGGTACCGTGTCCAGACGTCCCGACTCATATACTATTATGGCTATACGGAATAGCGTGCAAGGGTAGGCATACCGACTGTAAGACACGTTTTATTCAACTTTGGCGAGTACAGTAATTATTATAGCACTGAAAATGACCGGCTTTGATATCTGGTTCCCATCATATGACAATTATATAAATCTGGTGACAAGAATAAATCCCAAGAAATATTAAATGATTACTGTTAGGGGTCATTTTCTTAACATACGTATCCTGACCAATATCCTGCCTTTGTTTGTTTATTTGTGACCAGGATGCTGGAAGAGGATATTGCTAACATCTTGGGCGATATCCTGAGGTTTATTGAATTAACCACGTGCAGGTTAAAGGCTGAGACTTGCTAACGGTCAAGAGGACTTCTTCTCCTCAAGACTCGGACGAGTTTGTTGAAGGAGAGACGTTGAGCCCGAAAGACCAGGTCTACAACGTTCGATGAAGGAATATTCGGTGGATCCCGGAAGTTTAGGATAGTTTGTTATTTTATCTTTACTATAAATAGATGGGGGCGGATCAGTTTAAGACACACAATCTTCACTTACACTCTCGAATACTTTCACTCTCTAGCTCATTGCAAACACCACACTTGTATTCAAATTTCGTTGTAACACTTAGTCGATCCGTACCACATCCTGCACTGTATCCTGATATTTGAAGCAATTGAAGAACAAGGCAGCTGCGATTGTCAGCTCCCGAGGTTTTATGCCGGCGATCTAGATTGATCAAGGGCTTTCCTCGTACATCTCGTGTCATTTACTTTACTTTTGCTCATAGTTTGATCATAGATACAGCTCAATATCCTGAGCTGTATCCTGAATACTGATTTCCTAATTAATTCAACAAGTATATTTTCAAGTACACTTTCTAGCACACTACCTCACTTTACTAATTTGATCACTTAATTGCTTCGGTAATTTTTGACCAAAACAATTTGGTGCCCACCGTGGGGCAAGTGGTGCTCTCTTTACTAAAATTTTTTGTGAAATCGCTAATCGGCTTTCTATTTTCAAAACTTTTTGCCACATTGTCCATAATGGCCTCAAGATCAAACATGAGTTCCTCTACTGTGTCTGCTATGACTTCTGCTACTACTGGTTCGGTGCTTCCACCACCTCCTCCAAGGATGCCAGCCTCTTCACGACCTCAGGATATTATCCCTACTCGCAGTGTTCAGGAATCTGCTCCTGTTCTAGCTTCTAATGATGAAATTCTTACTTTATTTGGAAGTGTGCAAGAACAAATGAGGCAGCAACAGGAAACAAACCAAATGCTTTTGAGAGAAATACAACTCCTGAAGTCTGGCTCGAGCAGATCTGCTGAGGATAATGTCACTCCATTACATCCCAGAGCGTTGAACTTTAGTTCAGCTGTGTATACTGAGGATAACAGGGGGAATATTGTGCCCAGCCTTCCTCAGAATCATACTCCTGAAATACCCTCCTCGGTCAGGATGTCAACCATGAGGAGCTCAGGATATGCTTCAGGATATGGGCAAAATCCTCCAACGGGTAACGTGTCAAATAATAATAATACACATGCTACTAACAATAGTGGATCTTTGCAGGATACAGGTGTGACATCAGCACTTACTAGGGAACTCCAAAAGTTGAAGGACATGATATCCAGTGTACCTTGGGTGGTCCAGCCGATCCCGGAAGTGTCCCAAGACAGCCATAAGATATCTCGTTTTGCACATCCTATCTGTGATGCTGAGATCCCAAAGAGATTTCAAACCCCCAACATGAAGCTTTACGACGGAACTACGGATCCTGAGGAGCATATTGCTCAGTATAGGGAAAGAATGGAGATTAACCCAATCCCTCCGGAGCTCAAGGAAGCGTGCTTGTGCAAGGGATTTGGTTCTACCTTAACAGGATCAACCTTGAAATGGCTGTTAAACGTTCCTCCTCACTCAATTACTTCGTTTGCTCATTTGGTTAATTTATTTAACAGTCAATTTTCTTGTAGTCGGAGTTTTGAGAAACTAACCAGTGATCTTTACAGGATAACTCAAGGGCCTCAGGAATCCTTGAGGGATTATGTGAACAAATTCAGTCGAGAATCCTTGGATATCCCACATCTTGATGTTGCAACAGCTGTGCAAGCTTTTAAGATGGGATTACAAAAGGATTCTCAGTTTTATCAGGATCTTGTAATGAATCCCTGCAGGAATCTCGACGAAGCTCGTAACAGGGCTTTGAGATATATCCGTCTGGAAGATGACAGGAAAATGCAAGAAAGGATGAACTCATCTAACACTTATGAGTCAACTAACAGGAAGTCAGAATCCTCATTTAAGTCATATCGGCCTAAGCCATATGGTAGAAATGAAAACAAGAGAGTGAATGCTGTCGAAGATGAGGATCCTGAAGAGTATCCTGAGTTGTCTGAATATTGCTTTTCTGTTAACATTCCTGAATTGATGTATGCCATGCAGGGTCTAGGAGACAAGGCTAGGTGGCCTCGAAAGAATCAACAAAAGGCTGACTGGAAAGATAAGTCAAAATGGTGTGCTTTCCACGAAGATTTCGGACATGTAACTGAGGATTGCATTGCTCTAAGGAAAGAAATAAGCTATCTTCTAAGCAAGGGATATCTGAAAGATCTCTTAGGAAGAAAGAAGAATAAGGGTCAGGATACTGAGAAGGATCCTGAGCGAGCAGCATCACTTCCCGCGGATGCCAAGATAATCAACTTCATTTCGGGAGGATCCGACATTTGTGGAACTTCGTATTCGGCAGCAAAGAGACATGCAAAGGAAGCTAAGGCCGAAAGGGGAGACAAACCTGTCAGAATGATTACCCTCACAACTGACAAAGTGATCACTTTTGATGCTGATGACAGGGATACTGTCCAGGATCCTCACCATGATGCTCTGGTAATAACGTTATATGTGGCTAACCATTTTGTACGCAGGATACTGGTTGATAATGGCAGCTCCGTCAACATAATCCAACTAGAAACTCTGAAGAGAATGAATGTATCTCCAATGGATATCACTTCAAAGTCTACCGTGCTTGTTGGGTTCAGTGGAGAGGCTAGAAACACAGTGGGAGAGATAAAGTTGCCAGTATACGTTGAAGGAGTCAACTCGATACAACGTTTCTGTGTGATGGATTCTCTATCCTGCTATAACATCATACTGGGAAGACCGTGGATTCACGATATGAAGGCCGTGCCATCAACATATCACCAATGCATCAAGATACCTACCCCTTGGGGAGTGGTCAAAGTTGATAGTGATCAGCAGGAGGCGAAAGAATGCTACTCATCCTCGATGAAATCCTCAACCAAACCTAGTGCAGCATAGCAATTAAAGACGCGGGCCCAGGATATCGTGGAGGATCCGGAGCAGGATGTGAAGAAAATTATCCTGGACCAGGATAATCCCGATATTTCGGTGCTCGTAGGGACCAATATCCCTCAGGATATTGAAGAACAATTAATTAACTTTTTGAAATGCAGGATGTCAACATTTGCATGGAAGCATGAGGATATGACAGGCATATCCAAAGATATTATCACTCACAAGCTTGGAATTGATAAATCATTCAAGCCTGTGCAACAAAAAAGAAGGAAGTTTGCTCCTGAGCGGAACACTATTATCCAGGAGGAAGTTGAAAGACTATTAAAGTCCAGAATGATCAGAGAGGTTAAGTTCCCAAGATGGCTAGCAAACGTGGTTGTAGTACAAAAGAAAAATGGGAAATGGAGAGTTTGTGTAGACTACACAGAATTGAACAAAGCCTGTCCTAAAGACCCATTTCCTCTTCCCCACATTGATGCAATGGTAGATGCCACTGCCGGGCATGAAATGCTGACCTTCATGGACGCATCTTCAGGATTTCAACAGATCCAAATGGAGCCTTCTGACCAGGAGGATACTGCCTTCATGACACCAACAGGTATTTATTGTTATACAGCTATGCCTTTTGGTTTGAAAAATGCAGGTGCAACATACCAAAGATTGGTAAACATGATGTTCAAAGACAAACTGGGGGACACCATGGAGGTATATATCGATGATATGGTGGTGAAATCTAAAAAGGCTGAGGATCACCTCCAGGATATCAAGGGAGCATTTGATATCCTGGATCAATACAACATGAAGCTGAATCCTGCTAAATGCCATTTCGGAGTGGGGGCAGGAAAGTTTCTTGGATATATGGTGACAAAAAGGGGGATAGAAGCAAGCCCAGAGCAGATCAAAGCTATCCTGGATATAAAATCACCTTCAAATATGAAGGACGTACAAAGATTGACAGGGCGAGTAGCAGCTTTAAACAGGTTTATCTCGAGATCCTCCGAGAAGTGCAAAGATTTTTATGATATCCTGAAGAAGAATAAAAGATTCGAATGGGGGGAGAAGCATGAAGCAGCCTTGCAGGATTTGAAACGATATCTCTCAACCGCACCTCTATTGATGAAGCCTGAAAATGGTGAACCACTATCCCTGTACCTTGCTGTATCAGGGAATGCTGTAAGTGCCGTTCTCATAAAGGATCATGAAGGTCAGCAATATCCTGTTTATTATGTTAGTAAAAGTTTGCTAGATGCTGAAACTAGGTATTCTCATTTAGAAAAATTGATACTAGCATTAGTCATGGCATCAACGAAACTTAGGCATTATTTCGAGACACATAGGATACATGTTAAAACAAATTATCCTGTCAAAAATGTGCTTAGGAAACCAGAGATGTCAGGCAGGATGGCCAAGTGGTCAGTAAAGTTAAGTGCTTATGATTTAGTATATGAACCTAGAAATGCCATAAAATCTCAGGCTTTAGCTGACTTTAGTAGTGACATTCAGGACGAGGTAGACCTAGAAGTTCAATAGTTAGGAGAATCCTCAGGATCCTGGACATTATATACTGACGGTGCATCTAATGTAAGAGGAGTAGGATTAGGAATACTACTAAAATCGCCACAGGGGGACATATTACCCCAGGCTATTAGGTGTGAATTTCCTGCTACTAATAATGAAGCAGAGTATGAGGCTTTAATTGCAGGATTAGAGTTGGCTAAGAGCATGAGTATCAAAAATTTGCAAGTATATGTTGACTCTTTGTTAATTACTAACCATTTTAATGGATCCTATGCAGTTAAGGGTGAGAAATTAATCGAATATCTCGATATTCTCAAAAAATTAGCAGGATATTTTGATGTTTTTATACTTGAACAGGTACCAAGGGAGGATAATGCTGAAGCGGATGCCTTAGCAAATTTGGGATCATCGATCAGGATACCTGAAGGGACGCAAATACCAATATTACATGTCTTATATCCTGCAACGAATCCTCAGGATAAAGAAGTAGCTGGTATTCAGGATCCTGGAGCAGAACATCCTGAAGAGGATCCTAAATCCTGGACGGCTCCAATCATGAGATATCTCAAAGAAGGACACATCCCTGGAAATGAAAATCCTAAGGCGTTTAGGATGAAGGTATCACGATTCACTATTATAAATAATGTTTTATACAAGAAATCTCTTGCAGGACCATATTTGAGGTGCTTGGAGGATCCTGAAGCCAAAGAAGTACTTCAGGATATACATGAAGGGGATTGTGGTAACCATGCTGGGGGCAGGTCGTTATTCTCAAAAGTATTAAGGACAGGATATTATTGGCCAACAATAAGAAAAGATGCCGCAAAATATGTTCGAAGATGTGACGCATGTCAAAGACATAGTAACATACTGCATCAGCCGGCTGAACCATTATATCCTATTGTTTCCCCTTGGCCATTTATGAAGTGGGGTATGGATATAGTGGGAAAGCTACCAAAAGCTCCGGGAGGAAAAGTCTTTATGCTAGCAATGACGGATAATTTCTCTAAGTGGGTTGAAGCAGAAGCATTTGTTCAAGTTAGAGACCAAGAAGTAGTATCCTTCATCAAGAGGAATATCCTGACCAGATTCGGAGTACCAGCCGAGATAATCTGTGACAATGGTTCTCAGTTTATAAGTAAGAGGACTACTGACTTTTGTAAGAGTTGGGGAATCAAAATGATTACGTCTACTCCGGTACATCCTCAAGCAAATGGACAAGCAGAATCCTCAAACAAGATAATTGTCAATAACTTAAAGAAAAGGCTTGGAGCCAAAAAAGGAAGATGGGCAGAAGAATTACCCTTTGTTTTATGGGCTAATAGGACAACGGTAAAGAATGCAACAGGCCAAACCCCATTTTCCTTGGTGTTTGGAGCAGAAGCAATGATTCCAACGGAAATGACAATACCTACTGCAAGATCTACCTTAAGTGATCCTGAGCAGAATCCTGAAGCCTTGAGTCAGGATTTAGACACTATAGATGAGAAGAGAGATGCGGCAAGGCTAAGGATGGCAGCATATCAACAGAGAATATCCAGGGCATATAACAAGAATATTAGGACCAGAAGATTTAAGATTGGAGATTGGGTGTTAAGAAAGGCTTTTCAGAATACTACTAATCCGTCGATGGCAAGTTAGCTCCAAAATGGGAAGGACCATATGAAGTTGAATCAGAAGCAGGGAAAGGAGCATACAGACTCAAGAATATGGAGGGGGATATGCTACCGAGGTCTTGGAATGATATACACCTTAAGCTCTATTTCAAGTGAGTTTAGAATTTAATTTCTAACTCAGGATGGTATGAATTCTACCTTTTTTAAATATGTTTGGTTTAATTTGTTCTTTGTAACCCAATACCGACTTAAGCATCGGAGGGGTGTTAGCCAAGCTAACACCCACCTTAGTTTACAATTGTTTTGCAAGATATGTTTCAGGATATAGCTCCAGGATATGTACTCAGGATAACTCGAAAGATTAGAGGATTGGCCCCCTCTCTCACGTTTAAGGGATACTGATCCCTTCACAGGTTTAAAGGTATTCACCTTTCTTCCGAATTGGGTTTAAACACCCCGCCTGGAGCGCAAGTTATTCAGGGACAGTTCAAGGTGGCGGGACCAGTCCATGTAAAAGTGGCTGACAATTTCGTTACTGTTGGCTATATCCTGAATCCTAAAGGTATATGAGGATTGATCACCCTCTCTCACGAAAGGGTATTTTCATACTCTCTAAGGTTTAAAGGTTTTCACCTTTCTAAGTCTTGGAGTTTATACACTCCCGCCTGTAGCGCATGAAAATTTGGGATTTTCCCCAAGATACAAGGGATTTATCTCCAGTACATCCTTGGGTTTTACCCTTGGGACATAAAAAGTTGCCTATGCAATGGAAACTGACATTCAGTAGATTTCTAAAGTATTTGAAGACATTGTACACAGGGGACATCCCTGCCAAGATGGTAATGTGAAGCTAAAAGGATGAGGCTCAGAACTAATGCACTAAGTACCTTGCACAGGGGACACCTTCATTGGAAGAGTTGCAAAGGGATTGAAGTTTGGTAATAGGTTTATACCCTATTTCTGGTATGATCTTTCCTTTGTAAACATCGTCTAAGTTTTTAGTAACATTATGATAAGTATCCTGATATATTCTCAAAGTCCTTTTCAGAATATTTGATTAAGGTGTTTGAAGTTAGTATTAGTTTGGAACTTTAAGTATTATCGAAAACTGGTTTTGGAAAAATAGGTTGTTTTTCAGAAAGCTTTCTACAAAGTTGAAGGAACGTTTGGAAGTTCTATCTAATAAAAGGTTTTTACAGTATATCGCTGAGCATACTGATCAGGATATTTTATAAGATAACAGTATGAAATTTTTTGCAAAGCTAAGATTTATACTTAGAAAAATAAAAAGATGAAATTATTTTTGAAGCAATCAATACTGGTTGATAACCGAAGGTTTCATCCTGAAACCCAGGACCCATCCACCTTCGGCTATCAAATTGTTTCGATACATAAATATAAATTGTTCATAAAAACATAAAATTGTTCGAATGATTTAAAGAAAATAAGCTCTAGGGGGTAGTGCCTTCTTGGTCCATAGTGGTTTCAGCAACATCCGTCTTGGGATCCGCCTCAGCATCCTTCTCAGCATCGGTTGCTTTTTCAACTGCTTTGGAAGGTTCTTCGACAGTTGATTTGGAAGAGGTGCCGCCGAGGTTCTTCAGCTTGGTCTCCCAAGCACCAACATCCCAAGAAGGGCATTCGAAACCTAATGTTTTGGCTTCATGAGCCATCTTCAACCTGGCTTTAAGGAGAGAAATGACGACGGAACTTTTGAGGCTTTCCCGGTAGCTGACCATATCCCGTTCGTACTGCACATGGGCGGCTTCCAGATCGGCCTGGGCTTGAAGAGTAGCTTTGTTGAGAGCAACTTGGTGTTCCTGGATCATAGCTTTGAATTTCTCCTCGTAGTGACGAGATTTGGCGGCTGCGATCATGCCTTGATCGGAGATTGTGATTTCAGCTTCCTTTAGCTTGGTTTCAAGCGTCTTGTTGAGCTTGCAGGATTCTTGATATAAGTTAACCAAACGCTCAAGACCCTACAAAGGTAAGACGATAGGTATTAATATTGATAAATCTTTGATAATAATGTAAATTGCAGGATATGATATGAGAATACTGACCTGGTTAAGAAAAGAAGTCATAAACCCGCTAGCTTCAATGAACCCGTGCTTCTCATAGGGAAATGTGTCAGAAATGACAGAGGAATCAGGTTCTTTCCTTTTGCGGGAACTTGAACTCCGGGGCTTGGTAGCCGGTGAAGGTTTAGGAATGATGATGGCTTTGGAGCTGCTGGGTTTGGATGTAGCTGTGGTCTTGGGGCTAGGTTCTTTCTTGACCTGGATCTGGTCAGAATAGCTGTCTAATTCGTCAAGGTCAAAGATTTCAGGGATCTTAGCTGGTGCTGCATAAAGGGAAAAGTTTTACTCTTTATCTTATCATTATACTGTTGTGACTAATTATTTTGAAAGAAATTCTTACCAGACATCTCGGATGATGAGTATTGACTGGAACTCGGGACGTGTGTGGTGAAAGTCCTGTCTATTGCAGGTAACCGGTAAACAATATTGATTCTCTCTTCTGACTCAGCGGTAGGGGGAGCAACTTCCTTGAAGTTCACTGCATGAATATCAAAAAGAAGAGTATTAATAGAAGATAACAATCAAATGGTCTATGAGGATATTTATGATCCTACCGGTGGTTAACCACTCCACCGGAAGGCTGGCACCCTCAGCAATGGAGTCTCGTTTGACAAAGAAAAATTTGCGTTGCCATCCGTCTTCGTTTTTGGTGGCCTTGAGAATCAGGGGTTTGCTGGAGGTCGAGAAGAGCAAGAACCGGCTAGAGCCGTGGGATCGGAGGCGATAAGCAATAGGCAAATCCTCGATGCGAAGGTCGGAACAATGGAGATTTTTGATTTGATTAAGTACAATTAGTACTCTCCAAACCATGGGCATGGTTTGAGCAAAAGAGATGCCGGTGGTTCGAAAGAATTGCATCATGAATTCAGGAAAAGGGTATCGAAGACCTAGTGAAAAAGGATATGCTGGAAAACAAACCCATTCAGTGGAAGAAACATCCGATCGGATTAACCGATCGAATGGTCTGAAGACCGTGTTATCGGGGAAAGCGCCGGAAGCTCTTAAAGCTGCAATGTCTGTGTTGTGAAAAGCACAGATCTCCTTTTCGGGATTTTTAAGGAGATTCTGCTGGGTGAAGGTTTCGGCGTCCATTGCGAATAAGGTGATGTAAATTGATAAAAAGTAAATCGGAAATGGAGGATTACCTGAAGGTTCTGTTGAAGATATCTGCTTTTCAAACAAGAAAAGAGAAGATATAGGGGCGTTGTGGATCTCCATTGAGTAAAAAACGCGTTGGAGGTTACAATGTGATCTTGGCCGTCGCTTTGTTTTAAATGTATTGAGTTATGGGATAAGATTTTTGAAATATATCCGTTGGATTGGTATACCAACCGATATTTTTGGGGACAATTGTTAGGGGTCATTTTCTTAACATACGTATCCTGACCAATATCCTGCCTTTGTTTGTTTATTTGTGACCAGGATGCTGGAAGAGGATATTGCTAACATCTTGGGCGATATCCTGAGGTTTATTGAATTAACCACGTGCAGGTTAAAGGCTGAGACTTGCTAACGGTCAAGAGGACTTCTTCTCCTCAAGACTCGGACGAGTTTGTTGAAGGAGAGACGTTGAGCCCGAAAGACCAGGTCTACAACGTTCGATGAAGGAATATTCGGTGGATCCCGGAAGTTTAGGATAGTTTGTTATTTTATCTTTACTATAAATAGATGGGGGCGGATCAGTTTAAGACACACAATCTTCACTTACACTCTCGAATACTTTCACTCTCTAGCTCATTGCAAACACCACACTTGTATTCAAATTTCGTTGTAACACTTAGTCGATCCGTACCACATCCTGCACTGTATCCTGATATTTGAAGAAATTGAAGAACAAGGCAGCTGCGATTGTCAGCTCCCGAGGTTTTATGCCGGCGATCTAGATTGATCAAGGGCTTTCCTCGTACATCTCGTGTCATTTACTTTACTTTTGCTCATAGTTTGATCATAGATACAGCTCAATATCCTGAGCTGTATCCTGAATACTGATTTCCTAATTAATTCAACAAGTATATTTTCAAGTACACTTTCTAGCACACTACCTCACTTTACTAATTTGATCACTTAATTGCTTCGGTAATTTTTGACCAAAACAATTACCTACAAGTTTTCTCTATGTATTAAAACCATTTTTGAAAATCTATTTTCAAAATGAGTCAGTTAATTGTATTTACCAGCGAAAGGTGACGTATTTTCAAAAGACTAAACTGCAGGTACCGAACCATGACTGTTAGGCTGGGAATTCGGGTCGGCTAAGATAAAAGCAATGGAATTTGCAACTCCTAGCTTAAGGCCTATGATGTCTAAGCTTCTTTTTGTAGGATCGTTTGAACGACCAAACGAGTCGTTCAGAAGAGTTTTTGCTCAATACGAGAGGCAGAAACAAACATATCAAGTTGATTCAGCTTGCAATTCACTTTAAACTGTCTATTGATTGATATAACAGCAATTTACAACGAGTAGACACTTCAGCAGCAGTTTGACACTGAAATCGGAAAGTTACAAATGAGAACCAAGGCACCAGTATTTATAGGCAAGCCTATTTCGCACGAAACAGATCATGCAAAAACAGTTTCACACGAAATAGTCATTTCGTGCGAAATAGCTATAAACTCAAATTTCTCGTATTTCGTGCCCTGATCTATCTAATCTAATACAAGACTCGATACAAGACGAAGTCGACAGACATGTGCACCAACAGACTCCCCCTTGGATGTTGACGAAGTCTTCAGTGTCGAGTCTTCGAAATCTTCAGTCTTTATCAGTCTTTTCGTTCTCTTCCGAAGTATCTGGCAGTGTAAGCAACTTCAATCTCTAACTCTTCTTTTCTCTCTCTTTTCCAGGATCTCATCTGACTCTATCTTCTCTTAATCAAATCTCTTGATTCCTTAAGATCTTTAGTATTAGCAGACTCCCTCTTGATGTCTTCAGACTCCCCCTTTCGATAAACTAGGATCACAGTCTGAAATAATTCTTGTTTCAAGATCGTGACCTGGCTCTCATTCAGTTCAGGTATCGGAACCTAGCTAACCTGCACATTCTCTACCTCAAAGTAAAATTTGACAAATTTAAAAATTTGACAAATTTAATTTCTGCTTATCACATGTAAAAACAAATTCAAACCATCACTTGAACATATCATCTAAAATGATTTAACATTTTATAATCTTGGATGACCACTTGTAAGAAAATCTTTTCAAATACACTTTCCCAAACCTATTCATCATGTTTAGCACTCGGAATTTTGAAAATCAGCTCTCCAACATCAGTTGTCAAAAATCTTTTTGAATTTTCAAAATTTATGCTAAAACACACTGAAAATCTTTTTGGATTTTGAAATTAAAGAATTGCAGTAAAGAAATATTTACAGACAATATTTTTGTGAGTTTATGTAAGAGGATCATATAAGTTTTTGAGACAGATCACTAACACCATTAAGCTTTAAACATTTTAAGTTCTAAACGATTCATGTAGATTGTCAGTTTACTGATCCACTTAAATTTTCACACAAAGTTCAACTGTTTCGAGATACAAGATTAATGTTTTAGAGACTTAAACTTATACGCGTGTCCCACCTCAGAATATACTCTCGTATCCTGACTCCTATATTCAGTCTTACAGGTGAATGTACACTAGTGATATCTGTAAAGGGTTAAATGCGAGACCATGAGAGCTCAGGCTATTGCTTCCGCAAAATCAGAGAGATGATGGTTCGCTTTTTCGGTGGGTTCCCTTTAGAGAATCTTTTTTACAACAGCACATGACTAGCATTTTTCAATGTTTCATCATTTTTTATGCTGAGGGCGAGCTTTAAAATTAAAGCAATGCAAAGTATTATACGAGGACTAGGCTATTGCTCCCGCAAAATCAGAAGTCCAGGTATAATACCCCAGATACACCACGCACAAAGACCCAGTATATCAGAAATAGAAAGCCCTTCAAACAAGATTTCAGGGGTTACCTATATATCCGAGAGATGTTCCCCACGAAATAAGTAAGTTTGATATTTAGATTTATATCTCGACAACAATCTACTAAGCGTGTAAAAACCTACTGGCACATCATCAAAGAGACCGTTTATCACATTTTATCTTTCCAATTCTTTAGCATGCTGTGATAGTCCACTGATGTACTATCATTTCCTCTTTTTCACAACAAAACTCGTTTTGATTTTATCATATTTTTGGCTTTTCAAAATTTTTAATGTTTTTGGATTTTCTGAAATTTCTTACTCCCCCTAAAATTCAAAATCATGTAAAGAAAATTTGACAAACTGATGTGAATTGCTTCAAATCGCCATCCACTTGGCATAAACAATCAGAACTCCCCCTTACAACAAACTATTTTCCCATTATAATTTCAAAACACTTAAGTTTGTTTTAACCAAATGGTTTTTCCGAAAAATTAGTTTTGTTGATTTCACTTATAAAAACGGGGATAAACTCATCACATTGTTCTTTCAGCCATTTTGTATGAAAGGTAAATCAAGTTCAAATTAATGACCTTGATTAACTTGTATGAAAGGTAAATGGTTTTAACCACTTGTAGGTGAAAACCCTTCTCCAACCACTTGAAGGTTCACTTACCAACCATACCATTTGCAAATTGAAATATGACAATTTTCAAGAATTATACCATCACTTATAGATTTACCAAACAAGCATTTTCAAGAATGATGCCGATTCCTGCTCCACGATTACCAACATTGGAAGCTCCGGCAAGTCATACTTTTCACATATGAAATACAGACATCCAAGCCTGACCAAACTTGGATGTGACCTCTTCAACTTCACGTGGGGTGTAAGTTGCTTTCTTTTATTCATAAAAATCTTTAACCCCTTTTACCTTCCCATCGACCATTTTCCCAAAAAATATGTTTCACTTTTCCATTAAAAGCTTTTTCGACATCAAATTCTTTCTTTTTAGAATAGAATTTATTCGAGATTTCCACTTTACCAAATTTTTGTTTAAATTTTTCAGTCCGTAATGGTGGAAATTGACATCATCCATTGGCGGTAGTGACATTTCTATTTTTAGCTCAACTTGTGGCTCCTCTGACTTTGTCGAATCAGATTCATCGCCAGATTTTACATCTGATTTCTTAACAACCCACATTTGGTTGTCAAGATTCACCACCCTTCTTTTATAAAACCTTTTCAAACATTCACCAACTTCATATGTTGAATTTTTAAACACTTTGAATTTTTCAGTTGGTTGTTTAGTTTTATCAACAATCTTTTCTTTGAGTTTAGAAACAACTTCCTGTTTTGTGTTGGTAGCCATTGGACAGTTCCAGGAAATGTGACCAACTTCTTGACATCTATAACAGGTTCTTGTCTCTTTTCTCTGATAAGCTCCATTCTTCTCAAACTTTTGTTTTTTTTGCAAAGAACTCTTTGTTTGATTGCTTCCAGAATGAGCTCTTTTCTTCTTCCACAGAACTTGACCCTGAAACAAATACAGTTTTTGGTTTATAAGTTTTCTTATTTTTATGATTTTTCGGTGGAATAAAACCTAACCCCTTCTTTTTGAAATTACTGTTATGGTTTGGTTTCTTTTGAAAATCAGAACCAGAACTGTAACCTTTTTTCTTGTTCAATCTCTGTTGAACTCTTGAAGTGTATTTTTTAGGGTTTTCAGTAAGATTTACATCTTTTATTTCAGAAATATTAATTTCTGTTAATTTGAAAACCTTTTTAATCTTTTCAATTTGAACACTTCTTATTGGAAATTCCTCATCAGAATATAATTTGTCTGAATCAATCAAAGTATATGCCACTTTGATTTGTTCGTCATTCAAATTAGATTTTGATAAAAGAAATTCTTTATTATAAACCCTTTTGACCGACGACTTTGGAATGTCAACTGATGAACTCGAACTCTTGGATTCTGACTTTGACTCTGACTCCTCATCTTTATCCAACACCTGATCGACCACTTTATTTATTAACTCAGACTCATGATCAGTGTCAGACGATGTGAACGTGACGTCAATGTTTTCTTGTAAATCATCAGTTGTTTCAGACTTTAACTTTATATTGACAGCCTTTTTGACTTGCTCCTCATTTGGTTTTCTGGGAAAATAACCTTCCCAGATCGGAGGCGGACACTTGTTATAATTTGCACTTTGTTTCTTACCAGTATCCTTCTCTTCCGTCTTCTTGTCCTGAAAAACTTCAAAACATGCAACAGTTGGATAAATTCTATCAATCAGATAATCAGAACTTGAATAACTTTGCAATAATCGTCTGATTCTTTCATTTTCTATCTTTTCTGTCTCCAACTCTTGCTTCAACTTTGCACACTCTTCAATATAATGATTGATAGCCTTTTGCTTTGACAACATCACTGCATTTATCATGGTTAAAGCATCTTCTCTTTCAGAATTTGTCTTTTGTAAACCATTCACCGTTCTGTTCAACACATCATACGATTCTTTCACATATTTGACATCGAACAATAATTTTTCTTTCAACTTGTCAAGCTCACTAATCTTCTCATCTTTTTCTTCACACTGTTTGCAAGGTTCTAAACATTAAAGATACGGTTTCGTGATCTCAACAACTTTTTCAACTTCGATAATCTTTTCGACTTCAACAATCTTTTCAACTTCAACAATCTTTTCAACTTCAACAACCTTTTCAACTCCAACTTTTATTTCTTTAACTTCTTCACTTTGTTCAGACTTCTCTTCCTGAGCAACATTCTCGCATTTTTTCTTTTTCTATTCTTTTGCTGCTCTCTTCTCCTTTAGTTTCTCCACTCTATCTGCAAAATAAAATTTAAAACTTTCAGGAGATAATAGATTTTTTCCAATGTTTATTTGTGTTTCTTCTTCATCATCACTGCTATCAGATGATGATTGATCAAACACTTAGGTCTTTTCTGAACTATAGTCTGAAGACACAAACTCTCCATCTTGGCTTTTCTCACTGTTATCAAACACACTCATCCATTCTTTCATCAAATCTGGTTCTTGGACTATTTGTGCAATGAATGCTCCTAATTTTGAATCAGGTGGAATGTATTTGTCCCAGCTAAAACCTTCTGCCACTTTTTCATCATCTTGATCTATTATACCATAATAAGCTTTCTTTGTTGATTCTTCAATTGCCTTCTTAGCATGTGCAGTTTGTGGTTCTTGTTGTAGATACGGTTGTTGAGCAACTTGTTGATATATGACTTTCCGATAATAGTCATTATTTCCGAACGGATTCTGTGCTCCTCCTGCTTCTCGATTGGTACATTCCCTCTTGAAATGTCCTTTTTCCCTGCATCGAAAACAAGTAACTTTAGATTTATCAAAACCCAAAGTAGAAACATTAGCATCACGAAAGTCATCTCTTCCTGTAATCATCTTAAACTTCTCAGCTCTCCTCAAAACACTTGCTAAACACCACTTAATATCCATAAGCTCCATCTCTTCAGCATCGATCTGATCATAATCCTCTTTTGTCAACATAGGATTTCCGATCCTTCCTGCAACCAAACCCTCATATGATTCTAACACTGTAGCTAGTAATGCCATATGACCTTTAGCGACTTCTTCAGAGAAATTTTGACCATTCTGAAGATGCAACGCGATGTTGCAGTGTAACACATGACTATTACTGCTATTCGAGCTTTGAAACTGATGACTTGAGATTGAAACATTCGGACTAACACTAGAATATGAAGAAAAACCACTGTTGCTGTTTGAACTTTGATTAACTGATCCGGATGAGTTTTCTGCACTAAACGCAGTTTGGACCTTTGGACTTGTTTCAACATCCTGAACACTCCCTTTGTAATACATTTTGATGTCTTGTTGACCACTTGGATTGTTCATTCTAGCAATCTTTTGCTGTTCAAGATCTTGTCCTTCAATTTTTTCAATAAACTGAGAAATTGTCAACTTATCATATTCTCCAGTGTTCTTTAAGATCATCAGATATGTACCCCATTCTTTCTGAGGTAAAGCATCAGCTAATTTATCAACCCATTCTTCTCGATCTTTGTTGATATCCAAAAGAGACATTGATCTCACTAAATGACAATATCTTTCGATCAGTTTCTTTGAAGTTTCACCCGGCAAACTCGTAAACAAATCAAATTCTTTCTTTAACAGTGATTTCTTACTCCTGATCATCTTCTCACTTCCCTCAAACTTAATTCGAAGTGCTTCCCAAATCGAACGTGAAGTATTATCATGTTGAAGTAATATGAAGATGTCTTCTTTAATAGCTTGCTGGAGTAAACTGATCATCATCTTTTCTGCTTTATACATTTCTCTCTCTTTGTCCGACAATTCAGAAATAGTTTTGACAACACCCATATCTGTACGAGGTTTAACATACTTTTTCTCAATACACTCCCAAGACATCAAATGAGTTGCTTGAACCCAATTTTCAAACCGATCTTTCCAACCATAATATTCTTCAATCTCCATTAGCTTCGGAGGTTTTTGCAAAGTTCCTGTTTCATTTTCCATGTTCATACTCTGAGCAACGGTAACAGGAGTACTCGGTGCAGTAGCAAACGCGTTGTAAAACTCTTCTTCCATGATTTGGTTTTCAAAAATTCACAAACACAGCTTTCAAACGAAATAACAACTCAAGCGAAATACACTTTCAAGCGAAATAGTTGATTCGTACGAAATGTGATCCTGTTTGGTGCGAAATGACTGATTTCGTGCGAAATAGATGATCTCGTGCGAAATAGCAAAATTTTCAAGCGAAATGAAGTGATTTCGTACAAAATAGGTGATTTCGTGCAAAATGAAACACTCTTTCAAACGGAATGACAATCTGGTGCGAAATGGGTCTATTTTGTGCGAAATAGATGACTAAAAAGTGCTTTCATGCGAAATCAAAGACTCAATTCATATGAAATGCTGCTGATGTCATCATCTCGGCCATATTTTTGTCAAATTGATCAGGTTATAGTCCGATTCTAGATCTTAGACTTTCAAGGCTTTATTAAAACAGTGTTTCGCTTATAATGTGTGAAATTCAAGTCATTTTAATCGTGAAATCTTATTAATTTTGAAAAAGAAGGTGTAGAAATCAGAATTTTGAGCTGAATCAGTAAGAACTCTTCCTCCTGAGCTCTGATACCACTTGTAGGATCGTTTGAACGACCAAACGAGTCGTTCAGAAGAGTTTTTGCTCAATACGAGAGGCGAAAACAAATATATCAAGTTGATTCAGTTTGCAATTCACTTTAAACTGTCTATTGATTGATATAACAGCAATTTACAACGAGTAGACACTTCGGTAGCAGTTCGACACTGAAACCGGAAAGTTACAAATGAGAACCAAGGCACCAGTATTTATAGGCAAGCCTATTTCGCACGAAATAAATCATGAGAAAACAGTTTCACACGAAATAGTCATTTCGTGCGAAATAGCTATAAACACAAATTTCTCGTATTTCATGCCCTGATCTATCTAATCTAATACAAGACTCGATACAAGACGAAGTCGACAGACATATGCACCAACACTTTTCGTCTCGATCCGCCTATGGGCTTTATTTGAACAACTTGAACAATCATTTGTAATTTGAATATTAAACATTTTGAATGAAATGTATGTTATTTTTACTCCAAATACTTCTGCTGCATTGTTATTAAATTAACTTGTGATTGTAACTGGTATCCAACCGTCACGACTAGACCCTTCCGGGCCCACCGGAAATCGGGGTGTGACACTTGTATAAGCTCGGGACCAGTGATTTGAGCTTCTCCGATCTCGTGCCAACAAATAGACGAACGACACTTACGACCATACAATGCTTCGAACGGTGCCATTTGAATACTAGCGTGGTAACTGTGATTGTACGGGAATTCTATCAAAGGCAAGTGCATATCCCAGTTGCCACCAAAATCGATTACGCAAGAACGAAGCATATCCTCTAGAGTTTAGATAGTGTGCTCGGTTTGACTGTCGGATTGAGGATGGAAAGCGGTACTGAGATTAAGATGATTACAAAGAGCGGATTGAAACATTTGACAAAGACGAGAGGTAAAACGACCATCACGGTCCGAGATGATGTCAATGGGGATACCATGACGACAAATGACTTCATCCGTGTAGATATGAGCCAATTTATCGACTTTGTAATCTTCACGAATGGGGAAGAAGTGAGCAGATTTGGTCAATCGATCAATGATCACCCAAATACTGTCATGACCAGAAGAAGTGCGAGGAAGTTTGGTGATAAAATCCATGGCGATTCTCTCCCATTTCCATACAGGAATTTCTGGTTGTTCGAGTAAGCTAGAGGGACGTTGATGTTCAGCTTTCACCTTTGAGCAAGTGAGACACTTCAAGACGATGGTGGCGATATCTTTCTTCATGCCAGGCCACCAATAAGACGTACGAAGATCGTGGTACATCTTGTCAGCACCAGGATGAATAGAGTATCAAGACTTGTGTGCCTCCTTCATTAAGAGTTCACGAAGGTAATCACGATTTGGCACCCAAACACAATCGAGATAGTAAAGAATACCATCGGATTTGGTTTTGAGTTGATCTTCTGCACCACACTTCATCTCGTTATAGAGGTTACCCTCGTTAATAGATGAGTATTGAGTTTCACAAATGCGGTTTCGAAGATCGTCTACGAGTTGGAAACAACGAATACCCTTGACATGATTTTTACGACTAAGAGCGTCGGCCACAACATTCGCTTTACCTTGATGGTAGCGAATCTCGCAGTCATAGTCGTTTAACAACTCTACCCAGTGACGTTGATGCATGTTGAGTTCCTTTTGATTGAAGATGTGCTGAAGGCTCTTATGGTCGGTGAAGACCACACACTTAGTACCACAAAGGTAGTGTCGCCATATCTTCAATGCAAAACTGCACCAAGTTCAAGATCATGTGTAGTGTAGTTCTTCTCATGAATCTTGAGTTGCCTCGACGCGTAGGCGATAACCTTGTCCCGCTGCATCACAACGCAACCAAGACCTTGGTTTAACGCATCACAATACACGACGAAGTCGTCATTTCCTTCAGGAAGACCGAGAATAGGAGCATTGCAGAGCATATCCTTGAGAGTTTGAAAAGATTCCTCTTGCTTGGGACCCCAAACAAAAGGTTTATCCTTTTGAGTCAAAGAAGTGAGAGGAATGGCAATTTTCAAAAAGTTAGAGATGAATCGAAAATAATAACCAGCCAATCCAAGGAATGAATGAATTTCAGACGAGGACTTAGGTGCGATCCAATTCTTCACAGCTTCGATTTTCATGGGATCGACATGAATACCCTTTTCGTTGACGACGTGACCAAGGAATTGAACCTCTTTTAGCCAAAATTCACACTTGGAGAACGATTCTTAACAGTAAGCTTGTTAAGTTCACAATAGTCGATACACATCCGAAAGGAATCGTCCTTCTTCTTGACAAAGAGTAGTGGTACGCCCCAAGGAGAAGTACTAGGGCATATAAAGCCTTTATCAAGTAGATCTTGAAGTTGGCTCGATAGCTCTTGCATTTCCGAGGGTGCGAGTCGGTATGGAGGTTTAGCAACAGGCGTAGCGCCAGGGACTAAATCGATACGAAAATCAACAGAATGAGGAGGATGAGGAGGACCAGGTAAATCTTCAGGAAAGACGTCGGGAAAATCACAAACAACAGGAACATCACTCACACTCTTAACCTTGTCCTTCTTTTCCACAACGTGGGCAAGAAAGGAAAAGTAATCCTTGCGCAAGTACTTGTTCACTTGAGTACACGACATAAGCTTGAGACCTTTAGAAGGTTTCTCGCCATAGACGTGTAAAGAGTCACCACCAGGAAGAGGAAGACGAATAAATTTCTCAGAACAAACGACTTCACCACGAACTCGCCTAAGCTAGTACATGCCTACTATGATATCGAAACTACCCAATTGCATGGGTATGAGGTCAATCGAAAACTTATGATCTTTGAGGTTCAAAGAGCATTTAGGAAGAATAGATTTGACAGTTATCGACTTACTGTTAGTGACTTCGACCGCGAATGATTTTGGCAACTTAGAGCGTCTACACTTAAGCAATGGTTCGAATTCAACGGATACAAAACTTTTATCCGCGCCAGTATCAAATAAACAAGAAGTATAGACATCGTTCACAAGGAACGCACCGTTGATGACATCATTGTGTTCTGTGCTTATGCTGCTATGATGACGAAGGCTCGTCCGCGAGCTTGCTATTGCTAGTTGTTGTTGTTGCGTTGCGGACACGTGTTGCTTAGGTGGTTTGGATCTCTGCATTTGAAGCAGGCTCGTCCATTGATTGCTTGAGGCTGGCCTGGGTTTTGAGCGGGGGTTTGGTTTACAGCAGGGGTTAGCATTTGGTTACCTTGTGGCTTTTGACCACTTCGGCATTGGTTTGCAAAGTGTCCAAACCTATTGCAGTTGGTGCAAAGGTGGCACGGTGTGTGTATGGGATGGTGGTACAAACAGGTGTTACACTTGTGATGAGTCCCAGTGTAGGCTTTCTTTGCTGATTCAGGGTTTTGGGTTGCGGTAATTTGTTGGAGGGGTTGAGGGTTTTGCAGAGTAACAACCGCATAGTTTTGGTTTAAAGCCTTCTGCTTCTTACCCTTGTTGTTTTTGGTGAGTGGTTTAGATGGTGTAGGTTCAACGGTGGATTCAGTGGTAGCTTGGTGAACATTCTTAGATGAACCCTTGTTATCGAAGGTTCCATCTAGAATGCGGTTGTGGTTAAGTTTGGTTGCCAAACGAAAAGTATCTTCGAGGGTCTTCGGTTGAGCTGACTTGACGAAGTTCATGATGGATGGGGGAAGGCATCGAATGTACTTAGCGATGGCTTTGTCAGGGTGTCGACTTGGCCGGGGCATAACGCACTCACCTGTTTGAACCTAGCTGTGAGGCCAATATTGTCGCTCCCCACCTGTTTGAGTTCCAAAACTCGTTTTCAAGTTGTTGGAGCTAGTGTGGAGGACAAAACTCGTCCTTCATCAACTTTTTTAGTTCGGTCCAGGTTAGGGCATAGGCAATGACGTCGCCACGAGCGTTGCGCTCAGAGGTCCACCAATCGAGAGCTCTCGATCGGAAGACTCTTGTAGCGTTGGTGGTACGCAGGTGATCGGGACACCCACTCTGATAGAACGCAACTTCAATGGCGTCGAACCATTGAAGCATTTTGGTTGCACCATATTCACCCGTAAAAGGCATCAGGCTACATGAATTGAATTGCTTGAAGGTGAAGGTCGAGTTGGGTGGGTCGGTTTTGGAATCGACCGAGCCATTGGGGGATTCAGTGTTCTTCGGGGTTTGAACTTTGCTGACGATGTCTGGTATCACCTTGGCCATGAACTTCATCATGTTCTTTTTCAACATCGAGTTTGAGTTGGGCTTGACGCTCGACTTGGAGCCCTTGCGAGAGTTGGAGAGACGGTTTGAAGACATCTAAAGATCGAAAATAGAGGATAAAGGATGAGACTTAATCATAATATGTTTATAAAAATCACGTTTGTTTGCATGTATCAGCATGAACAATCCAAGTAGCACATACGTTTCACGTATTTGCATAAGTATAGCATGTATGTCGCATGTATTCACAATGTATCATCACGTATAAAGACGAAAGGAGTATAAATTTAGTTTGTTCTCGAGAATTATTATTGCTTTTTATTGCGAGAGACGTGCGAACTGTGCATCGATTTTGAAACGAACGAAGTATCAAGTATAAAACACAATAAAATTGAGATAGCATAAAAGAGAATTAACGTAAAACATGGAGTGTCATGGAATGTAACTAAGACTATTCCAAAGTGAATCGAAAGTTTTTTCGAGTTAAGAAAACGTGTTTTGGCCTAATAGGTAGAATACTCTCATCGAGAAGCGACTAACGGTATTCACCCTTCCAGTTACTACACATCCCTAATCAATTGAAAAATCAAAACTTTGGCTGGATTGAAAATCGAGGAGTGGGACTAGTTGTCAAGATGCGGGTTTCACCCCTAACATGGCAACATCGTACCCTAAGTGTGGCTGGTACTCGTCGAACGGGTCGAGAAAGTTAATTTCGACACGTTGGCGAGGGTCCACTAGAGTTAGAATTGGAAATTTTCATCAAGATGTGAATTTCACTCCTAGCTTGATGGCGTAATTTCGTAAAAAATCGAATAATGCGGATTTAGAGTCATTCACCAAAGTGTGGGTTTCACGCCTATTTTGGTGAAGTCGTCTCGTTTATATAATACGCGTGTCTTCGAGTCTTCAAGTGTGTATTTGTGTAACGCCTAAGGAAAGACGCGTGTATAATTTAAGACAAAAGAATAAGATAGAAGCAAAGTAGGAAGAAGTTGTAACATTAAAGCATGAAAAACAAGAATGGTCAATGTTTGGGACTTAAACTACAGACTAGGTCAAATCATGACAATTCTACCTAATTCCCTATAGTTATGGCTCTGATATCAATTTGTCACACCCCAACCGATGGTGGAAACATCGGGGTGGGATGAGGACGAGATTGCTCGAGACTTCATAACACTATTTGCGACGATATTTAATCAAAACCGATTTCATTTCATTGATAATAATTCAAGTACAATATTTTGAAATCAAAGTACAACATTTAAATTGAAATACAACAAGTACAACAAGAAACAAAAATACAACAACATATTCTAGCATTCTAAGTGTGTATCTAGCCAACCCTACTAGATTTCATCATCATCTACGTCATCATCTTGCAACATGTTCAAAGTATAGTTCAATATAAAATGTATTGGCGAGTATACAAGTTTAAATAATAGGATAAGTATAAAAATGAGTTTATACAATTAACATGGCAAAATTGTTTTCTAAAATTAACATACGATTGACATGCAAATATAAATGTCAACCCAAGATTACCGCTAGCGTAATCCTATCGTAGCAATGATAGGACCGTTCTGTTTTAACTTAACATGACCTCAAGAATACGAGCGGTGCGTTACTCCTATAGCGCTATACATGTTAAGGGTGGCTCGTACGAAGTTAATGACAAGTATACCACATAAGAATGTTCCAACACGTATGAATCAAAGAATAACATATAAGCATGTATGGATGATTGTTTGTTTGTGATTTTATAAAGTATGTGTGTTTGTGTAATATTGATAATGTAAACAAGTTGCACCCAAAAGTGTAAAACGTAGCAAAGCTTCCTTTGTTAATCCGCGAGTTGCTGAGTTGAAGTAGGAACACCGAAGTTACCCTACATGGGGGTAAACGAAGGTGTGAGTCATTGGAGTTGAACGGAGGATTTGGATTTGGAATTTAAAGTACAAAAGTATAAAAGTATAAAAGTATGACTAAACATAAAATATATCTCGTCTGGGCACTCGTTGTGACACTAAGTTACTGTGATTTAATGGGTTCCAGATTTTGCCCATTAGAATCAGCAACGAGGAACTCCGAACTCAAATAAACGGAAAACCGAAGCATCACAACACTGTTCGTGCGAATGGGAAATCCCTTCGTACGAAAAGAAGTCTGTTCGTGCGAACAGAGTCAGTTCGTGCGAACAGAGTCTGTTCGTGACTCTTAACCATTTACCGGTTAGCGTTCTGATTTCAGTTTAGATTCTACGTAAAATATTTATATAGTAATATTATTAACAGTCCAGTATGTCATGTAGTTCACAGAAGTCATGCATGGAGGTATAAACCTCATTATATGTTTCACCAAAGCACAAGTTTGTTAACATCGCTAACAAACCGGTTGGTCATGAATATAACAGAAAGTAAATAATAAAGTAAGTAAATACCAAAAAGCCGAACAAGGACAACCCGGACGTGTCATTCCCAACATGGCAAGTGTTGGAGGCGAGGCGGGGTTAACTTATTCTGGGTTTAGAAGACTGTTTGGGTGTTCCTTTGCAAGTTCAAGCGAGGCGGTAGAACTAAATTGAAAGCCAAAGCTTCCACGGTTCACACTCTGTTAAGCACAGATTGTCCGTATTAAAGATGGGAATCTGAGATAACATCCAACACTTAGAATTTTGTAGAAACGAGAGTCAACAGAGCCCCTTCGCGCGAACAGGCTTTCTAGTCGTGCAAGTGGGCTGTCCATTCGTGCGAGTGGCTCTGTTTTGGGACGAGTTAGTTCGGTTTTGTTTGAACAAACTCGTTTCTTGGCTGGAATCAACCTCAATACTAACCCACAACTATAGACTTAGCTTGTGAGCTCGGTGGGTTCTAGATTTTGCCAAGTTTCAACATCAGAAAGTATTTTATAAAAGTTTGAAAAAGTAGAACTTTAATCTTTGACCTCAATGTGGTGAGATTCTCTTTAGACTGCCCAAGCAAGTCTGTGAAATCGTCCTAGAGGATATCCAAGTTGTGAAGTTTGAAGAAAAGTATAAAAAGTAGGAGAAATGTTGAAGCTAGTGAGCTAAGACTCACTTTGGAGCTTCTGGAGTGCCTTGTCCGAAATATGCAAGTGTAGCGAGTTAAGAGAATTTGGGTGAGTGGAAGGTGAGAAATGAGCGTGAAGGTTCGTATTTATAGGCGAATGGGATGCTTGGTGCAACAGGAATTGGGACGAAGAGGTCATTCGCACGAAGAGGTTTGGTCTCTTCGCGCGAAGAGAATGGCCAGTCGCTCGAAGGATTAAATTTACCGTTTTCGCGTATTTTAGCCGGTTTTAAGTGTTTTAAGCATACAAGTGCAATGTATATGTATAATGTATAAATAAATGCATGTATAAACCGATGTTGCATGTATTTTAAGTATGAGTTCGCGTATATGAGCATGTATAAATGTTTGCACGTATCATAAGTATGTAATGAGTATGTATCATGTATGTATAACACAATGTATAAAATGATCGAGTTTTATTATGATCAAAGCCTCGGATTACAATGTTTGGAAAGGAAAAACGACTACAAAGGAAATACAAGTTTCCAAAAATAGAAATACAAACAGACTTTATAAATAAGAAAAGTTCCAAAATGCGTGCGTTACAATAATGATGAGATTGCTTTTGAAGATAACTTGATGGCTGATGCTGAAGTTGATGAGAATGATGGTGAAGGTGGAACAAAGATTGAAACAGAAAGCCAAACCGCTGAACGAATCAATGAAGAACAAATGTTAAGTGTGAATCCTCCTCATACAACGACATTTGAGCGAATATCTAATTAGATGTAATGTAACATTCCTATTGTTTTTATATAAGAATTATAGGTTTAGTTAAATTTATTAACCACTAGTAACTAGTTTATTTTAGTATAAATATTCAACCCAAATAGTTTTAAACACTATTTTATATATAGTTGGTTGAAATATTATATTAATTAATTGGCCTGTATATAGGTGACCTTTCTAAATAAAATAAAAGTATATAAAAACTTATATTATTAGACGGATAGATTACGGGTAAGTTGACTGTAAGAAATATAAAGTTCTTAGACGGGCCTAGGAACCGTATAATAATTAAATTATAAAAATACATTGTATTTTGAACCTACTCTATTTTTAATGAAACTTGGTTCAAAATATAGACACAAATATTCTGGTTCTAATGACATATTTATTATTTTATAAAACGTTATATTTTATAAGTTATAAATGCCAAATAAGTAAACCCGTTAAATTAATTATAATAATAAAATAATATTACAATTTTACATTTGAGATTTTGGTTGAGTTATGTGGGTACATGTCGAGAATCAGATAAGAACAAAAACTAAATATAAAATAAAATAGTAAATACTAATTAAAATATTGAAATCAAAATGGACGTGTGTCCATGTAAAAGAAATAGTGGACAATGAATTGAATTATGATGATACGTGTAAATCAAATAAGACATCAAGTGAATGTCTTCTCCAAGTAACTATTTCACTATAAATATAGAATATTGAGCTTTCCATCTTTTCATCCTGAGTCTTGCTACTCTCTCAATATATATATATATATATATATATATATATATTTTATTTATATTATACCTATAATAATAATAAAGCCCTGCCCGTTTTAAGTGTTTTAACTCCCGATCACCGCTACCTTTTCCGATTGATCTGAGCCTCATAACGTATGTCAGGGCTCTGCCCAACTAAGTTGTTGGGATTCGGTCTCGGGACATTGGGACAATGTTGAATTAGGGGTACTATACTTAACACGAGTGCATTATATATTTTTAAATAGCTCAGAAGTTATACCCAATATTCTACCCGGAGACTTTCTAGCTGAACCCTAAAGTTACAAAGTGGGTCCATTATCTTTTCTCACTATTTTATTCCCTTTTCTTTGTGATATAATTATATTTAAAAATATCCCAAATTGATCCATAAGTGAAAACCCGGACCCCTGAAACCCCAATCCATATCAAAAATAGGAAATCAAGATTTGTGGTCTTCTCGCGGGCCACGTAAAGAATAGGCAGGAGGTCACGCGGGCCGTGTCAACTTGAGAGTTGACCGGATAAGCATCCGGAGCTACGTGTCATCCACGTGGCACACCTACTTGTGACCCAGCAACCCTAATGCCGCCTTATTGCCCTCGCGGGCCGCGTAAGTGTCAAGAGGGGGTTCACGCGGGCCGCGTGAAACCCATATTTCAGCTATAAATAGCTTGGTTCACGAGCTGTTTGTCTGTGTCGAAACCAATTCACAAAAATGAATTCTCACCACTCAAAATTCAAATTTAAGATATCGGGGTGCTGCTACAATACCGGGTATTAACTCGATCGCTGCTACGATTCAATATCCGATCGATTGAAACTATCCGACATGATGTTTAAATGCTATACTTTGTCATTAGTCGTGAATCCGACAGGATGTTTGAGTGCTACCCAAACTCGGGGTACACTCTGTCATTCGTTGCGAATCCGATGGATGTTTAAGTGTTGCACTTTATCATTCGTTGTGAGGGTTTAATCTCGTGAGTTATCGTAAATGCTGTATTAGTTACTTACCGAGTTCGTGTGCACTAGGTTACAAGACTAATCAATAGGCTAAGCTCTGCCTGTATAAATCTGCAATATGAAGGCTAACCAGTAGGCTAAACTCTGCCCGTATAAATCGGCATGCTTATAATGTGAGTCATTCTCTTTTTACCACATTGCTTTCAAAATTATGTTTATTTTCAAAGTTATAATTGTTAGTGCATGTATCTGTCTATCGCCTCCGTCAATCTAGTCCGTAGTAGAAAACTGAAGAAAACGAGAGTTACATTGTTATTTTAGAATTAGTTAGTCAAAAAGGCAAGGTGGCATAACTGTAATTAATGAGATTCCTCATTAATCCCTTGGCCTATAAATAGATCTCTAGGGTTTCTCATTTAGAACTTTTGTCATTTTCACATATTGAAGAGCTAGAGGCTAGAGAGAGAAAGCTAGAGAGAGAAAGTTTATTGTTCGTGATTCAGGTGCTGTACGTTATCAGATTTTATCAAAGAATCACGTTTATATTACGTCATGTGTGTTTAGGTCACGTTCGTGTACGGATTCCGCACGTTTCACGTTCGTTTCGCAATCGTTTCGGAGTCAAAACCGGTCCTACAAGTGGTATCAGAGCTAGGAGCTCGATTGCTTGATCAAACACATCGTTTTTGTACCAGATTTCAGCCGATTCAGATCCGATTTCATCTATTTCTTCATCTTCTACCTAGTTCTTACGTTTTTAGCTGAAATTCGTCAAATTGAACGGGTTTTACTGGTCCGAATCGTCTGATTTTTTGATATGTTGTGTGTATACACCTGATCTATAACCTTACCAAGTTTCAGATCAAAATTCCTAGCCGTTTAGGAGAAATCGAAGATTTTCAGTCCGATTTCACGTAAAAGTTGCAGGTCTGTTCATAGGGAGGTCCGCTTATTCGGACAATATCTGGTCCGCTTATTCGGACAATATCTGGTCCGCTCATTTGAACAATGTCTGGTCCGCTTTTGTGAACAACAATAGGTTCTCTTTTCAGGTCCGCTTATAGGTACATCAGGTGGTCCGCTCCAAGTGTCAGTATGATTCGCTTATGAGTCGTCTTCTTCACGTGATTGTCTGATCATTACAGGTTGTCGGCAGGTTATTGTCTTGCACCGCCCCATTAAAAAGACTCACGAAATAAGCGGCCCAATCAAAGAATATTAAAATCGAATTGTGAAACAGTTTACGAGGTTGTCGAGTGAACATGTGATTAGTTTGATTTTGGCCATTGTCAGTTCATGTGATAGTTAAAAGTTGTTGTCAGTTTTGGTCACGTGATCCTCTGAATTCATATATTACATCTTACAAAACCTATGCAATTGTCGGATTATACAGCCCATGTGAAGCCTTATTAGCGGCCCAATGACATTTTAGAATTTATTTGATATTGTCGGCCACTTAATTTTTGTTATCAAAGATTGAACCGTACAACAATTTTGTCAATTAGCGGAAGTGGTTTGTGTCAAAGAGTCAACAGGTCACAAGGTTTGGAGCACGTTTTGATCAGTCCAGTTTGTGAAAATTGTCCAGTTCATACGGAGTTCAAAGATTTCGAAGGGTCAAGTCAATTGAATTCATTCCGGGTCATATCTGTCCGTACAGTTGGTCAACGTTCAGTTCACACACAAAATCATCAGTTAGAGTACCAGTTTGTTTTATTTAATTGAAAAACCTTTAAACTGATTGTGTTTGTGTTTGTGTGATTCAGGTTTATATCATGGCTGAGGAATTCTACAACACGTTTTACAACGCGTTCGCAACCGAATCGTCTGAGGCCACAAATGTTACACCAAAAACCATCACGAATGCGCTCAATGAAAACATCAAGCATGATAACTTCTACGGAACAAATTCAAAGCCTCCAACTTTGGATAGTATTGATGATTATACATGGTGGAAGGAACGGTTTATTAACTGGGCTAAAGCATATGCTCATGAAAGCTGGTTCTGCCTGGAGTATGGATATGAAAAACCAAAAGATGATAAAGGCGAAGATCTTGTATTCAAGAAGTTTACTAGAGAAGATAAAGCTGAATTTGGAGCTGAACAGAGAATGATAGCATTGATCCAGTCAGCAATCAGAAATGACATCTTCGCACTGCTAAATCATAATGGGTCATCTAAGTCTGTCTGGGAAGCTTTACAACTTAAAGCTGAGGGGGGAAAACAGATTAGAAAAAACAAAATAGCTTTATTAAAGAAAGAATTTGATCTGTTTGATAACATAAAAGGAGAGTCGGTGAGGCAAATGATTGAGAGATTCTGTCATCTTAAAATCGAACTTGAACGTTTTAAAATTAATAAAACAAGAGAGGAATTGATAGACAAAGTGATTGAAGCGTTACCACGAGCTGATCAGTGGCAAACGTTTGTTTTTATTTTGAAAAATGATGCTTTGTATGATACAATTACTCTTGATGCTTTGTTTGAAAAGATTGAAAGTCATGATCTGGAGCTACAAAAGCAAAACAAGATGACTGATTCTTCACATCAACAGAACGTTGGTTTGTATTACAAAGGCAGTGTGTTTTCTGACAAAGGCGTTGGTTCACCAAAAACAGCATTTAGTGGTGAAAAGATGAAAGAACCAACAACAACGTCAACAAGTCATCATTCTGGATATCATTCATCTTCAAAGACAAATTCTGATGATTCTGAAGAAATTATGTGCAACATTGCTCTTAAACTGAAGAATTCTCCTGCAATGAGCATCAATGCAGCGAAGCAGCAAATGAGTTTCCTTGCATCTGTTCTGGAGTCATATGAAGGTCTTGTAGCTGGCAAAATTGGAAATTCTGAATTGACCAAAGAAGACTACGACCAGATTGATCCGGAAGAGATGGAGCTCATTGACATTCGTTGGTGTTTAGCTAGTTGTATTCGAAGAGCTCAGAGGTATATGGAGATTACCGGGAAACAATCTCTTGGAGGTGCGTCAACAAAGCTTGGATTCGACAAATCCAAAGTGACCTGCTTCAAATGCAAGCAGAAAGGTCATTTCAAGAGAGAATGCACTAATTCTGTAGTTGGTGGAAATGAACATCCGTTCAACGATGACTATTATCGAAAGGCGATCTACCATAGAAGCAGAGAAGAGCCAAAGTTGATTGAAGATAAACCGAAAGAAAAATCAAGAGCTTATGCTGTAATTTACGAGGATGAAGGATATGATTGGAGTGAGGTTCTTCCAATAGATGACATTGTTGATGAACGGTTCAAAGCTGAAGCCAAACAGGAAGAATTAAATAAACATTATGCTCTTGTTACTGAGATTCAAGATGAAAACAAAGATAAAGACACTTCTGAAATCCATAAAGAAAATGTTGAGATCAAAGAGAAAACTCGAGAAGAAATTTTGAGTGAGAAGACTTACAGAGAAAGAAATGTGGTCTACAACAGAATGGATGATATGCAGGAGGAGTATGAGATGGCTGTCGGTAGCAAAAGATGGGATAAAAAGAGAGAATGCTACTATAACAGAGAAGGAGAGCCGGTTGTTCCCAAGAAAGACATAATCTTCGATGATGTTCTTCTTGCAGTCCCGTTAAGAGCTGAATACTATAGAAGAGTATTGAAAGATGACACATACGCTAAGAGATATGAAAAGGATATCAGATATGCCATGTTACCATGTCTAAGAAAAAGGGACGAAGAGAGAATGAAGAAGAATGTTGAAGAAATGGTGAACAATCTGAAGAAAGATGCTGAAGAGGCTAAAACAGAAACTGTTGAAGTTGAAGCTGTGAAGGAAATCAAAAGTGAAGAAGTTGTTGTGAATGAAGAGGTTGAGGAAGCTGTAACTGAAGAACAGCAGATAGAAGAAAAGAATGAGAATGGGGAAGCTGATAATGTTGGTGATGAAGTCGGTATTGAAGAAAAGCAGAATGTTGCTAAGCAGACAGAGGTTGCTGAAAACACCGAAGTGTCAATCACTGAGGTAAATTCTGATTTTGAAAACTTGAAACTGGTTGATCAGTGCAAGAAATGCATGGAACCGTGCAGAGCTTGTACTGAAAAAGATGAGCAATTTAGAACAAGAGATCTTGAGTTCACAAAAATTGAAAAGATTTTCAAAGAAAAATGCAAAGAAATGCTAGAAAAAGAAAAAGTTTTTAAAGAAAATGATGAAAAACTTTCAGAAAAATGTAACAAATTAGAAAAGGAAAATGAAGTTTTGAAAGAGAATGTTTTGAAAATGACAAATGAATGTGAACAAAAAGAAATTGCTTGTCAAGAAATGAAAAAGGAATATGACTCAATGAAATTATCATATCACATTACAAAAGAGTCATATGATAAAGTAAAAGACGAAATGAAATATGCTCAATCAAGAATGAATTATATGTCTGAAACAACCAAAGAGCTTAAACGAATGTATTCTATAAAACAAGATGTTGTTAATTCCTATATTGAGGATGTTGCTAAGTTAAAGCGACAGATTGCTGATTTAGAACAGGATAACAACAAGTTAAAGAGTTACCATGTGTCGTCATATGTGCTTGAACGAATTTTCAATATAAAACCGGGTGAGGGTGAGTCTGAGCAGAACAAGAAAGGTATTGGTTCAGAGTTTCATCAAGTTCCACCACCGGGAAAATTTGCATTTTATGATGAGGAAAAGGTCGAAAAAGCTTTCAACATGGTAGACCAATTGCCAGATAACATTGACATAACCTATTCCAAATCTGATGATTCTCATGATTCAGAGGTGGTAGGTAAAGTCGTTGAAAGTGTGTTGAAAGAAGAGTCAGTTGTTACAGGTAAATCTGAATCACAGGATGAAGATGAAGGAAATCTTCATGATGGTTATCTGAAAAACACAAAATCCGAGGAAAATTTGAATGATGATTCAAAAGGATTGGTTTATACCATGATTGGATCGGACAAATTGTTCTTAGATGTTGTATTCCCGATTCAGAATGTGATTTCAGAAAAGGTTGATAAAGTGTTCAAAATGGTTGAGATTGAGAAGTCTGAGATTTCAAAGTTTGTTGGTAAGAGTCATAGAGGTTCGTATAACAAACCTGGTTTCAAAAAGAAGAATATGAAGGCTGGGTTGGGTTATAAGAAGAAACATAATCGAAACAAAAATGAAATGCCGAATTTTCAAGCAAAAATGACTTTTGTTCAAGGAGGCTGTTTAGAAAAAGAAAAAGAACTCAAAATGAGACAGTCTAATGATGAATTCTTTGCTAAAAAGAAAAAGCAACAACCACAGGTCAAAGATGTGTCCATGAGAACATGTTTCAAATGTGATCAAAAAGGACATCTTGCACGCAAGTGTCCTAATCTAAAACCTATGGATGTTGACAAAAAGAAGTTTGATGCTGAGAAACAAAAAACTGAGAATGTGAGACAAAGGTCAACCAGATTTGAATCAAAACAAACTTGGAGGTACAATACAAACAAGTTTGATTCGAATCAAAACTGGAAATCAGACCCGAACAGGTTTGATTCTAGACAGACTTGGAATTCTCACACACCCAGAGTCAGAACAACTCAAAGTTGGAAAACAACTGTTGATATGACAAAACCCCAAGAGTTTTGGAAACCAAAAATTGTTGTTCAAAATCAAAGTTTTCAAAGAGATTCACATTTTTACAAACGAGGAACACCAAAAGGTCAAACATGGAGTGTTAAGAAACATGTTGAATTGGTAAACGATGAGAAAATTGAAGTTAAAATTGAGAAAGTTTTTGTGAAAAATGATACAGAATTTCCAGCATTGAATGAAAATTATTGTGTTGAAATGCCTAAGGTTCAACAGACCTGGGCTAAATTGTTCAAGTAATTGAGTAGTTTGTTTGTGCAGGTGCTCATGGAATTCAAAGATTGTGAAATTGGAGATTGGAACAGCCTGGCACATCGAGAGGAGGCTGCTGGATCCTGTGTTGGTTGAAACAGGAAGTTTATATGTTTTCTGTAAATAAATAAACAATATTTCAAAAATCCTAAAAATTGGAAAACTTGAAAAACCAAAAATATGTTTGTTTTTAATTTTTGTCAAATATTCAAAAATACAAAAAATATGTGTTGATTGAATATGCCGAAACCCTCACGGCTGAACAAACATGATTACTTTCACCAGATTGAAAAACGGTTTTCAAACTGTAAAAATCAATGTGTTGTAAATCATGGGGGTATGTTAGATTTTCTGCAAATCAGAGCACTTTTAGCAGAAAATGGATGGCGAGACAAAGCTATCAGTGTTGGTTGTCAAATTTTCTTTATATGGTTTTGCATTTTAGGGGGAGTAATAATTGTTAGAAAATACAAAAACATTTGAAAATTTGAAAAAGTCAAAAACATGATAAAATTCAAAAATTGAGTTTTTGTGTAAAAAGAGGAAATGATAGTACATCAGTAGACTATCACAGTATGCTAAAGAATTGGAAAGTTTAATTGTGTTAAACGATCTCACTGTGGATGTGTCGGTAGATTTTTATACACTTAGTAAACTTTTTCGGGATATAAACCTAAATTCAAACTTACTTATTTCGTGGGGAACACTACTTGGATATATAGGTAACCCCTGAAATCTCGTTTGAAAGGTCTCATAATCTGATATACTAGGTCTTTATACTCAATGATGTCTGGGGTATTATTTCGGGACTTCTGCTGAACGGTAGTTCTGACCTAGTCCTTGAATAATACTTTCTGCAATGCTTGAAACATAGCATTAAACCCTCAGCATGCCGATGAAACAATAAAATTGATAGTCGCTGCTGTTGTAAGCAAAAAGATCCTCTAAAGGGGACATACCGTAAAGTCGAAGCTGATATCTCTCTGCGTATACGGAAGTATCGACCTGAGATCCCTCGGCCCTCGCATACCTAATTTATATACAGATATCATTGTAGTATACTAACCTGTAAGACTGATTATTGGGATTCTGGATACGGGAGTATATTCAAGAGGTGGGACACATGAATGAGCTAAGTTCATAAGACATCTAATTCGTATCCTGAATCAGTTGAAGTTTGTATGAAAATTTAAGTGGACAAGTATATCGACAATCTAAGTAAATTGTTTAATTCTTAAAGTGTTAATAAGCTCAACGGTACTTGTGACTTGTCGAAAACTGATATGATCCTCTAACGCATACTCAAACAAAAATATTGTCTGTAAATATGTTTGTACATATTTCTTTACTGCTTTATGTTTTCAGAAAATACAAAAAGATTTTGATTTCTGCTTTATTTTCGACAATCGATGTCTGAGTGCTGAATTTCAAAATCTAAAGTAAGCTGATTGTGTTTCTGAAAATAAAACAAGTTCATTAATTTGAAACTTGAATTAAAATAAAAAATCAAAAACAGTTTGTGATATCTCCAAGGTCATTAGTTTGGACTTGGATGATTAACTGTGGGGGATTTGGATGCTTATACTGTTATAGAGCTAGTTTCCGATTCGATTCGATGAAACTGCCAAATTCATGAGAAGTGATTTAGAGAAGATTGAATTGCCAGGTTACAATTCCTGGATAGCTGAAATTTGAAATGCTGTTACTTATAAATGTTTGAGTGATTGCAGATGAGATTCCAGACTACGATCCCGGAAGCTGAGTCTAAGGGGGAGTCTGAAGACGAGCTCAAAGCAAGGGGGAGCTTGTATACGGAAAGCAAGGTGTCGATCCCTAAAGCACGGAAGCTTGACGAAAGGGGGAGCCTGATGAAGAAAAGAGGAAAAGCTGAAGCTGAAGACAGATCCACCGGGATTCTGTTCGAGAAGATTCAAAGAGAGAAAGAGAAAGAAAAGTCGCTACGAGCTTGACTACAGCAATATCCAAGGGGGAGTCTGTTAGTGCATGTATCTGTCTATCGCCTCCGTCAATCTAGTCCGTAGTAGAAAACTGAAGAAAACGAGAGTTACATTGTTATTTTAGAATTAGTTAGTCAAAAAGGCAAGGTGGCATAACTGTAATTAATGAGATTCCTCGTTAATCCCTTGGCCTATAAATAGATCTCTAGGGTTTCTCATTTAGAACTTTTGTCATTTTCACATATTGAAGAGCTAGAGGCTAGAGAGAGAAAGCTAGAGAGAGAAAGTTTATTGTTCGTGATTCAGGTGCTGTACGTTATCAGATTTTATCAAAGAATCACGTTTATATTACGTCATGTGTGTTTAGGTCACGTTCGTGTACGGATTCCGCACGTTTCACGTTCGTTTCGCAATCGTTTCGGAGTCAAAACCGGTCCTACAATAATTACAGGGATTAAGTCTTTGTAATCACCAAATTACAGCCGGTATGTGGGGTTTTGTATACATTACTTGATAATCTTCACCATTGGGGCAGCCAATGGGTGATATGACCATAGTCACAGAAACGAGTCGAGTGACAAATACCGTGGGTAGTTGGTTGATATCTGGAAACATTGTAATCGCTCTTAATACTGTAGATTATAACAAATGCGTCGTTTTAAGCAAAATGAATGACCTCACCAGTATTTCCTGCTGACAAAACCTTTTTAAAACGCGTTTCAGGTAATTACAGTAGATTGGAGTAAGAGTTGGATCCGGCACTAAAGGGCTTCAAGAAGTGGCTTATTTTATTAATTAAATCAATTTAAGAAATATTGTTTTATGTAATTGGGTTTATCCCTTATTAAAGCTATCTTTGTAAAACATGGGTTTATCCCATCTATTTAAATAAATAAAATCCGGTGTTTTCTAAACTCTGATAATTTTTCCTAACTCACGGTCCTGATGAAATTTCCGCTGCAATATTTTTTTAAAATAATCACCGGTACCACTTGGCTGTTCGCGGCTCCCGATTCCGTCCAGGGTGGGTCGGGGGTCGTGACAGAAGGTGGTATCAGAGCCACTGATTTAAGACTATAGGTGTTGTGATAATCATACCTAAGCTTATAAAAAGAGTTAGGAGATTGCTATTAACTAGTAGCACACAGGATAGTATTTAGACTTGAACTTAAGAAAAGATGCCTTAGTATGAGCTTCAAGATAAGCTAAGTACTTATGTAAATAAAGTATGATGGGTTTTGGTATGCCATAAGAATGGTAATTAGAATATTGTAAGATATGATAAATAAGCAATAACACTTAATTAGTATTAATTCTTGCTTATTGATATTACTTGGTCTAGAATAAATATATGTTATGGAAATACAAATTTCCTTGATTCTGGATAAAATCCCTAATAAAAGAGGCACTTTTAAAAATCTTGAAAAGATACTATTTATAGGAAATAGAAAATTTTCTCCGGCAAGACTGGGTATGGTGTAGCAGACTCTCCAGCTTGTCCGGATATACTAAGGTTACCTCTCCGGCGCGAACCGGATAAGACGGGGTATATAATATGTCAAACAAGTGACAAGATTTCCCTAAATAGTATCATGACCTGATATCTGACTTGTTTTTGGAAATAAGAATCTGTTAAATACACTGACCTTATGAAGGGTATGTATATTACAGCATGTGAAATGTATGATTGTATAGATATGTATATCTATAAGGAATTCCAAAAATCAAATAAGAATAAAGCACAAGCATATGTGTCAACAATAATAAATCTAGATTCCTTTATCAAGAATCTCTTACATATATCGATATCAAACATTATTTCGTTTGATCATCTACCTCGTAACTCGAGCGACAATAATAACAATGGAAATCCATTAAGTTGGGACACCATCAAAAGTATAAGAATTTCCAATGTGTTACCATAAACTATTAACGCAAGTAAGAAACATGTAAAGTTGTGCTAGTGCACAAGAAAACACATGAAACTTAAATTATACGTCCACAGACGTTGAAGTATATCACACACGACTTCCAAGGCAAGACCTTTTGAAAATATAATTGGGCACGACGACACCAATGCGAATCCTGTCAGAAGAACTACTAATCAAAAAGCAGCAATTGGCCACATGATCCTACAAACGACATGAATATCGCTGAGGTACGTTGAAACAAGATTTCACAACAATCGGTGCACGGTCTAATCAGAGTCATAATTATTGGCACTACAAAAGAAGTCACAGACCTTTGCAATTCCCCTATTTCCTTTATGACAAATATGCCATATTCGACATTCTCTGGTAATGTCACTTAACAACGGTTATCACACGAGAATTCTAGATAAAGTTCTTATATTTATTTTTCTGACTTCTGCATATAATGAGTTGACTTTCGTGTTTCTACTTCCTATAATGGTCATCATACCATGAGGATTTCTTTCATAGTAGTGAATATTGATCTATTTCATTTCTTGGTAAATCCGCACGTTACACATGCACTGTTTGTTGCGCATGTGGTTCGTTTGATTTATGAAGACCACTGGAGGGCTTCATTCTAATTTGTTATTTTATCCAAACTCAAATATCATTCCGCTTTTTGCACTGTGAACCGCATTATTGCAAAACGATGACTCTTTGATATCGAGTCAATGAATTTCTTGAAATTTTTTTTTAAATTTAATTGATTATATATGGAAACTTACATAAGTAATTTACAATATAGTATTACTATATTTAAAAATTCTTGTTAAACCATTGAGGTGAAGAATTTATATTTTTATATATATGTACAAAATTATGTTTGAGGTATACTCTCATATAAATTTATATTTAGTTATTTATTATTGATAATTAATATTAGTTTTATTATTAGTAATAATAATAGTGTTAATATTATTTTTAAGTACTAGGGTTATTGTCAAGGGCAAGTATTGGATAGCCTAGCCTTAGTTAGGCATGGACTGATCACCCATGCTTAAACAAGGCAGCACTAACCAATATCCAACCATGATAATGACTAGTTAATGTATATAAATTAAGTCATCATACTTATTAATAAATTTTAATTATATGTAAAAATATTATATATATATATATATATAAATATATATATTTTGTACTGTAAGGAGAAGACATATTTTCATAAAACAATACAAGAATTAGAAGGACGAATAAAATTATCTAAATAACTGTCTAAGTATTCATGGACAAAACATTTTATACTTATAAGTAATTGTTCATCTTATATTGGGTTATTGGATTTTATCACCCTTAACTATTGGTCATTGGCCGCTGCCACCCCCAACTATCACTTTGACTCCTGTCACCCCCAACTTAACACTTAGTGTGTTCTGTCACCAGATCACTAACTTTTGATCCTGTTATTATACTTTTGGGGGTGTTCTAAGATCCCTAAAACATTCCCAAGATCACTATGACACCCCAAAAAGTGTAGTAACAGGTTCAAAAGGTAGGGATCGGTTAACGACGTGGTGACAGAACACACTAAGTATTAAGTTGGGGGTGACGGGCGTCAAAGTGATAGTTGGGGGTGACAGCGACCAATAGAAAATAGTTGAGGGTGATAAAATCTAATAACCCTCTTATATTCCACAACTATTAAATATTTATAGAAGTATTATGTATCAAGATTCACAAAAGAGTTATGCAGATCAGAGACGTAAACCCCTAGAGTTTAAGTTTTGGATGTATGATCCTGTTTCGGGTCAAGCTGTCATAGTGTGTTAAAATGATGAATTCTGAATTGCTGATATTCGTGATCTCATGCGTTTTGGTGAAAATGATATTCATTTGCTTGGAAGATCTTGGATTCAGAGTGATCCATAGTATGAAGCATGTGCTAGGGCGTATACTGTTGGAGTTGCTCAAATTATAAATTTAAAGATGTGGTCTGGAAGAAGAGGTCGAGTTGAGACGCAGCTGTTTGGACCCCACATTAGAAACAAGATATCTGATTAATTAAGTAAAGATTAATTAGTTTTCCATGACAACATAAATCTAGGAGGATATTGTAAGGGTATAATTTAGTAGGTTTATGTTTGTCTTGTATAACTTGGTAGTGGGTTCGTATTGTGGGCTAATTATGATGTTTTGGGCTTGTCTAGATACTAGATAGAGTGTGCGGTTGGGCCATAGCCCAAATTGCAAATGGTTCGCCCTATGTACTATAAATAGGGGTTCCTAGGTCTTAGAGTGGTGGTTGGACGTGTGCGGTTTGCTCTTGAACGATTTTCTACCAGACAAGCTTCAAGCTTGTGTGCAATATTAATATACAAGCATTCTTCTTGTTTTTTGTGTTCACATTCAATTGTTTTCCGCACCTTTGATTGTGTTAGTGGTATTTTATGAAGATCGTTGGACTTACATTCCTACATCCCCACACTTAGGATACATTGTCCCCAATGTATAGTTTTTTAGAAAACCATTTTATAAATAACAGGACAAAGTACCATTTGCACAAGAAGATCTATAACCCACCATTATCATTCTAACCAAAAGGATACCATATTGTTCAACATATCCCATAGAACATCCCAATCCACCTCCTAACCCTCCCAAACAAATGTAATGTTAACTGTTATCATATCAAAAGACAAGTACAACAGACAAAATAAAAGATAAAGAAAAACACATGGACCTGATCGTGGATGCAACCTTGATCAGTGAGTGTTTAAAAAGAAACATACACTACCCATCAAACACCTAGAGGCGTATCATGTCCCGTACGGACCATCTCATAATAGCCTCTCAGCACTGCATCCATGCCATGCGGTTCATGCGAACTCGATTCTTCACCAATCCGCTGTTGATTCTGCCAGATCACCAACTTTTGAAACATCCTAGTCTCCTCTATTGCCTGAGACTGCCTATCAAACTTAATTCTCTTATATTCATCCCATGTCCCAAAAACTGGGGGCCTAGCTCGTATCACCGCATGATACATATGAAAATAATAAGGCGTCCTGAACATTTCCGGGGTAAACCCGGTCAAATATGGTTTCAACACTACTGCCTGCGGGGCACCTTCATCTTCATTCACATATCTCCTTGGTTCTAACTCAACCTCCATATGAACACCCTCCTGAACACCTATATTAGCCTGAACCTGAATCTCCTCATCCTCTTCATCCTCTTCCACATCCGATCTCTGTCCCTCTACATACTTATCTGGAACCTCATGCGTCCCTTGTACAGTCAATCGATGTTTAGTCCTAGTCTTGGAATGCATCCACCTAGACGACTTAGCGAACAACTGCATATTAATTTTTGTTTGTTTCCTTACAAACCCCCGAACCCCCTTAGGGATGGCTCCTTGTTTTTTCAACAATAAAGATAACAATCTAGCATGGGGGATCATCATCCTTTGTTCCCTCTCTCTTGCCTCCCACACATTGTACATGATAAGGTGCTTGGCTGACAATTTTGGGGCACCTGTAATTAAAGCTACAAGTACCAACATTTCAGGAAAGCGTACCTTACCCAAATCACTAGTACGCGGCATAACATTGTAGGTTATAAACCGTATAAGGAACCTAGCCATAGGACGTAAATAATCTGTTTTCAAGGACCACTTTGTCAAATCAACCCCCGGGGGTACCTCAAATAAACTTCTAACTCTCGCTTTCCATCCTTCTGTCTTTGTTTCATCCGCCAACTCCGCATCCTTAGGATATATATACGATCCATTCCGAGTAGCCTTAGTATCATACTTACTTATCTTTTTTATCTCTTTGAATGACAAAACCACTTTCACTCCATTAACCTTCCCTATCAACCGAGTGGTAACCGGTGGATTATTTCCCTCATCCTTTTCTAAACTAGACATCCATTCTATAACTTCATCCATATAGATATCATCCTCGCCGGTAAACTGTAGAAAGTCAACCCAACCTAATTTCTTGAAACACTCTTCTATACCAAATGCACGAAAGTCCTTCAAAATTATAAACTTCTCACATAAAAATAAATCTATCCTATGTTGTGTACTTTGTTTTAGCTTCCTACGATACATATCCGCTCTATGTTCAATAGGATACCGAGATAATCTCTTTGATGCGTCCCACTTCGGTATCCCATCCTCATCAAACACTAATTCCACCTCATCGTCATTTCCGTCTTCCTCTTCTACTTCTTCCTCCTCACCTGCCTCTTCTCCTTCATTTATTTCTTCTTCCTTCGGATTCGAGCCACCCGGCTCCTCCACAACAAGAAGTTGCTTCTTTGCCTTCTTTGAAGCCCCATGAGAAGGTTCTTCTTGTGCCTTCCCTTTCTTATCCACTCGAACACCTGTACGTGCCATTTTACCTACAATAATCAACAACTTCCAAAATCAACAACATTTTCCTAAACTTGGCTAATTGATTAATTATATATCTTAATTGCTTGAAAAAGAGTTTAAATCTAAACAAGATACCAATTTCAATTAACCAAGACGATAAAACTTTCAAACATTTTAACGGCGTTTCCATCTTTCTACCTTTTAACAAAACATCATCAAGAAGCTGAATTTACATAACCCCAACCCTTTCATCACATCCAATCCATACAAGTGTATTTATCCCCACACTTGTTTTCAACAACAATCTTCTCCCAAATCACCGTTATGAATCAAAGTTTATGTGAAAGGGTTTAATTTTTTTTTTAACAAAATACCAATCATATAAACCTTTATCACATTCACCATTTAACTAAAATCCATGAAAAACTTTCATTCTTAATATTTTAACTAGTAATTGTGGCTCGCGCTTTTCCGCTGGTGTGGCATGTGGGCTAAACAGGTAACGAAAATAGACATGATGAATATTAAGCTAGGAACATAAAAGTGGGTCACCTAAATTGTCATTTTGAATTTCATCCCGAAAATATTAACCCGGTGATTATTTAACTTTAAGCTACTCATAGAAATCGATCCCTTACTGCGTTGGTTTTAAAAAGGGCGCCTCAGGCGTGAGGCGCACTAAGGCGCGAGTGCTGGCCCTTTTCGCTTTTTCCAAGAAGCGCCAAAAAGCGCATTTTTGGGGGTTTTTCTTGCCTGAGGCGCGCACCTCATGTACCTAGGCTGTTTTTATGCATCAGACTATCGTACCTTTGTTTTCTTGGCTTGTACATGTAGGTAAAATCATACAAAACCTTATTTTGGGTAGGGGAGCTTATTTATAGCTAAAAACCTATGGGATATATAAAAAATATCATACAATCGTCTTGCGCATCGGGTACAAAAAGCCCACTGCTTTTACGCTTTGCGCCTCGATTTTAGACCTCACCACTTTTTTGTGCTTCGCGCTTTCTAGAACCAAGCTTACCACAAGGTGTTATTCAATGTTTTACAAAATGTTAGTATGGCATTTCGATGTCATCTGACATGTTTTATTAATATGATTTGAAAGTTTAAAATAACAAAATAAAAGAGGCGAAACAAATAAAACAATACTTGCCGTTTCATATTCAATAAACTAAATAGGCAACAATAATTGCTCCTTTTCTCATTCAGTATATTTTATGTAAGGTTGGAGGGTGTGGGGGCGCCACCCAACCCAGCTGGCCATCTATAGCGCCCCGCGGCGCTATCGTTCCACCCCCCCGGCGCTATGCCGGGGCGCCATTGAATCCTCGCGAGCATGGTAACGCCAAGTTTCAAAGGATCAGGTGGGGCCCACATGTGTTTGCACCAATCAAATTTTTTTATTTTTTTTAATATGGGGCTCCATCCACACCATGCAAATTAAAGGGGGCTCCATGGCTAAGGTGGATCCTACGTGGCGCTGACGTGGATCCTAGTTGGACTGATAAAGCCCCAAGGGGCTCCAACCACACCCTATAGCCTAAGTAACGAAACTACTAAAGGATATTTAATTTCTCACCATTTCAAACATAACCCTTAAACTTGATTATCAAGAAATTACCCCTTAAACTTGATTATAAAGAAGCAACCCCTTTAGTAACTCTAACGGAGTCGCAGAGGGTTGTGGGGGTTATGTAGCAATAATAACTTCGGGGTGTGATTTTCTAACACGACACGAAATTCGCAGGTTTGGGTTTAGTCTAAACGGGTTCGGGTGCGAACCCTTTTAGCTAAAAAAGGTCGGGTCTGGGCCAACCAGGCCGGGTTGGCAGGTTGACCCGTTCAACCCATATATACTATATTATATTTTTTTACAATATCTTTTATGTCATAAATTAAATTGAGTGTTTATTTTACGCCATAATATAATATAATTATAATTATAATTTATAATCATAATGGTGATTTTCTAACAAGAATCCAAATTTCATCAATTTAAGCAACTATCCATCATCAACAAATCAAATAACGACCCCAAAAGTAGCTAATTAACTCATCAAATATTTATCTTTCAAAAAAAAAACTCATCAAATATTCAAGTTCCCACCCACATTCAAACATTCAAGTCCAAAATCAAAAGGGAATAACATAATCTGTAATAATCACGCTAATAGAGAGTGAAACACGTACCTTGTTGAAGAATAAAACATATGTAAGCAAGAAAACAAGAAATCTTGAAAACCCCCAAAAAATTCGTCAAAAACCCTTCTTGAATCTCCCAAACCGAGCTCTAAATCGAAATTCTGCTTGGTGGGTTTTGTTAGTCTCGAAAAACCACACAAGATGCACTGAAAAATTGTTTAATTTCGTTAAGATTTTAGAGAGTTATGCCTTGAAGTTTCTAGGGTTTATGTTTAAGTTCTGGAGAAAGATGAAGTTGGTAAGAGGGAATGAATGTCGATGTAAGTTTAAAAAGTAAAAAAAAATAAAAATATAATTGGATCATTATTTGAATCGGATATGGGTATGGATCTTATTTGAATCGGATATGAGTGAACTATTAAAATCATTCAGGTTTTAAAGAGCCTGGCGGGTCAGGTTTTATGGCTGGGTCATGGGTTACTTGGTTTCATGCGGGTCGGGTCTCAAGGTTGTTGGTTGGGTGAGGTTATGGTGATTGGGATTGTTTGATTGTAACCAGATGTGTAAACAAGTCGGGCCGAGCTCGAGCTTAGGTCGTCATGATTTTATGAAACTCGAGCTCAGCTCGGTTCGAGGCTACTTATTTGAGCTCGAGTTCGGCTCGTGAGTAAAACTCAAAGCTCGGGCTCGGTTTGACCCGGCTCAAGCTTGTTTCAATATCGTTTAGTACGGTTTGCCAACATTATTATCATTATTATTATATTATATATTAAAACTAAAATTTTGTATGTGCTCGCGAGCCTAGACGAACTTTGTATTTTAGGCTCGAGCTCGTTAAAGTTCGACTTGTTCGAGCTTTTAACCGAACCTATAACGAGTAGATCTTGGGTATCTAGGGTTGTCTACATAACATAAAACAAATTTTTAAATGTAATAAAGTTAGGTGGTTTTTTATAAAAAAAATGGCAGGTTGGTTTAGTGGGTAAATGGAGGCGGGTTGGGTTATTTAGGATGTGGGTCGGATTGTATAGTGTTGTGGGTCGGGTTTAAAAAGCTAGATAATCAAAATGGTGGGCCAGGGTGAAAGCAGAGGGGGGTCGGGTCATATGGTAAGTGGGTTAGTTATCAAGTGGTGGGGTGGGTTTTAATGAAACAGCAAGTCACGTGTGGGGTAATGTGAGCTAGACACAAGCCGGCGCATACTGCGTTAACATACAGCGTAATTCAGTAAACAACTACCACCAGCGCATCCTAGAGGCTTGTTTGCGCAAGTCAGCGCTGTTTGGATGCTCCTGTTATGATTTCCACACAGCTTAGCGCGGACACTAGGGATGAGCATGTACCGAACTGGTGCTGATACCGAAAAATGGGGAAAATGAGTATCAGTACTGAATATACTGGTACGGTATTTTACCGGTAAATACGGGTACCGTACAAGTACCGAAAAACGAGGAAGATGAGTACCGGTACCGAATATATCTGGTACGGTACAGCAGCGGTCCCTGGTACCAAACGCACATCCCTAGTACCCATTCATATTGCGTTAAAACAAACGTTGTATTTATATTTTTTTAACTTTTTTTTTCAAAGGAAGAAAAATATTGTTTTTGTATGGAAAACATATTTTTGGATTTTTAATTTTTATTATTGTTTTTGTATTTTTGTAAAATTAGAAATATATAACCAAATATGTTTGTTCGTATGTTTATTACTGGCTTACAAGACGGTGCAACCACTTTAAAGGCCCAAAACTAAATGAAAACTCGGGGCCCTTATCCGTTGTTTTAGAGGAAGGGATTTAACTAACTTCAGGTCTAAATGATTAATAAAAGACTTGCATTACCTGAAAAATAAAATCCAAATCAATTATTTTAGTCTACATTTAGACTATCTCATTGGTTGCCACGTAGGCGATTTACACGTGGCATTATTGTGTTAACCCTATCGATCTTCTTCTGTTTTTTGAACGGCAATCTTCTTCTTCTTCTTCTTCTGTTTTAATTACTAGGTTTCCACAAAACACATCCACCCCTACTGATGATCAAAAACCTTAACTCTCAAATCGCTATGGAGCATGACTAATTCTGTACTTCCCCTATGCCTTTCAAAACCCTAATTCTTTGATTCCCCTCTGCGTATTGATCAATCTTCGTATTTACGCTTTTTGGCAATCGAGATCTTAAAGTTTGATTCACACATATCAACTTTGAAGTTCAGTTTGCATATGGAAGCTTCTGCGTTTTGGATTTAGTCTTCGCCGCCAGTTAATTGAGCTTTTGCGATTGAAGTACGAAATTCTATGATGTTGTTACTTTGATTGTTTGTGTGGTTTGCCATCATTGTTTGAATCGATTCTTGATTTCGTTTTACTGGTTTGTGTATTTGAAAGGAAAGTACATCCATTGTATGACTGCCAATACATGTGACCCAACACATATAGAATCCTATTTGACCAGATTTGCTGCACGCAAAATTATCCCGTGTAATATTTACGCGGATCCTCATTCTAGTTCTTTGTTCCAAAACACGTTCCGCCTACCACCGGTTCTCATCTAAATGAATCGCACCTCGTTTGCAATTTGGCCTCTCGTTCTCTTTCTACGTTTTGGATTTCACAATTTGTTATTTTGTAGCAATCTACAACAAACGTGACTGGTTCTTCGTTCGATTGGCATCCGAAATAACCCTTGTAATGGTGTTCTTCTATTGTTTTCTTCAAGATTTGCAATCTGCGAATTGAAAGCCTTGTTAATTTTAACAACGATTAGGGTTTCGATTTGGGGTTAGCGAAATCACATGGAACGAGATCGTCTTCTTCATCAGGGGTAGACCCAATGCTTTAGCAGCTCTAGCATGGTCTACGGCTCAAGTGCGTATTCATAGTGTTTTTTTTTTCGGTTCTATACTAAGGATACCCCTAAATAAGCAATGAATTTTCAAGCATGGCATAAATTTTTATCTTTACCTTTTGAAATGAAAGTTGAAGCCTATGCCATTGTATTGACAAGTAAATCATGCGTGGAAGAAGTGATCTTTTCTCAATGCTTGTAACCTTTGCTTCGGTTTGTTTAGACTCATTCTGCTATAACTTCCATTAATCATATTGTTCATAAGAAACTAGTTATCGTGGTTGAATAATGTAACTTGAAATATAAAACAAAACTCGAAATGTAATATTAAGGAATGTAACGTGCAGCACCCATTTGTAAAGTTCAAGTAATCAATACAGGTGAAAAGAGAGCGGATGTAAAAGGAAAAAGAGAAGACTTGCCTCCTGAATAAATCGATTCAAGTACACCAACTGTACTTCAGAAAGTTGTCCAATAAGGCTATAATTAAACCCAGCATAGTCCTCATCATCAACACTGAATGAACTAAAAACCAACTGAAGATTTTGACGAATAAAATGTTGTGTTTATGTGCAGCTGACAAGAAAACAAGAATTGCAAATGAAACAAATAGATTATATAACTGTTCTACAAGCATTGTTCCAAAGCACATCTCAGCAGTACGTTGAAGGGAGTACAGTGTTGTTCAGTGCAGTATTACAAACATGAAAAAAAAAACTCGTCTTTGTAGAGAGTATTAGAGTTTTCCTATGCCAATATGGCTGGCTATGAAGGATATCATCGCTTATTTTCAGATTTCCAAGGGATGCCTTTATGCTAAAAGCCTAAAAGAAGATGGGAAGGCCTGAAATGGAAATTAAAAAAAGGGTCATTTACATATATCCCCCTCTTAACCTCATTTATTACATATTTCCCCAACCTTTAAAATCAATTACATATTTCCCCCTACTAAACCATATATATTACATATTAACCCATTTCATTAAAATTACACTTATTAAATTACTATTATACCCCAAGAACTCATTGAATTTACCCATTTCTAAAGGTGACCGAATAGGATGCAGACATGCATTTAGAACAACTTTTGCAAACAGTGTCTTCTTCCCCAAAACAAAACAAAATAAAATTCAAGTTTCTTAAACTGCTTCAAAATTTCTCAATCTAGTGCTCCTCTACGAATAAGTACCATATGTGTTATGTAATCTTATGAAACATTTGTTATATCTCATGATGGCATCTCGTTCATCTAGCAAAGTGTCACCGCCAGCTTCCTGGCTGAAACCCTCTGCGACCTCCCTCCGCCGCCATCAAATTCAGGCGACTCCACACCTCCACCACCAAGCTTGGATTTTGACGATGGTGTCATCCTCCATGATAACACTAGATCTAGACCCTCATCGACGCAGATCTAACCCACCATAATTGAATCAATAAAAGTCGAACTTTAATCAACAAATTGCCGGTGAACTGGAGTTAATCATAGACTCAATCGCCGGTAGAACAACCGTCGCCGGTTAGGGCTCGGTGCAGTATTCACCGCACCTTGATACATCGTTAATTCGTTGGTTACAAGAACTTGTCGCAATGGCTGGTTCGATACTGGAATCGCCCACCGGAGATGTAGTTGCGGGAGTAAGGCTCTTCAATTACTGGGTGAATGAGATTGTCGGAGACTCAGAATGAAAAGGTGTACAAGTCTGGAAGGGTAATTTTGTCATTATTTATAATTTTATTAATAAAGGGGAAATATGTAATTAAAGTTTTTAGTTGGGTATATATGTAATTGAACAACTTAATAAGGGGATATATGTAATTATCCCTTAAAAATAAAAAAACATATCATATCAGCACAAATCAGTCTATTCATTCAATAACCGTGCCATTTTGGATATCACTGAAATACTAGAAAGAACTCATATGAACCTTTATATCAGTTAGAAAATTATCTTGAGACATTGTCGCAAGCTTAGTCCCGTCTTCTTTCAACAATAATAATTGAGCACAAGCCATATTCAGTGTCAAAAATAACACAATTTTGGACCAAATGTATATCTGTAATCTGACCAAATGGTGAAATGTCAACGGATACTATAAATTGAAATCAAGTGTTGAATTAGTTGACTGAATTACTGAAAAAGAATCCGACATATCATATCATTGTTACATTTTTCCAAATCGAGCACCTTGATTGCAACTATCTCATTTAATGGAACACAATATATACACCGAGGGACTTATTCCTTCACCAACTTCCTCGTATAGCTTACGTTTCAAAAAAAAAAAAACCCTTCCTCGTATAGCTTGTAATCCTTTGCATTAACTGGACACTTCTTCTTTGTAGTCCCCACCTGTCTATATCAGCGACAAAATAAAACAAATCTACCCTAAAATAAGGCTAAATACGCAGAGATGCACATTAAAATTACGCTAAACCTTCCAAAACCATAACGTCATTCATCTGTAAATAATTTTATCACCCTAATGACTTCAGTAAGACTATCTTTAAACTCTCTTGAAAACAAATTCAGTGAGTACAACTTTGTTATTAAAGTTGTTAATGTACAGCAGCCCTGCAACGTTAGGAACAAAAGTAGATTTACAACAACATAAGTTTCTCTAAATCACACAAAAGCATCAAATAACAATCAATATAGGACACACACAAAACAAAATATGACATTGTTATTAAATCAGCAAAATAATCGTATCATCAAGGTCATCAACTTAATCTTTAAACTTAAAATCTATGTAACACAAAACAAAACAAAACAAAACAAAACAAAACAAAACAAAACAAAACAAAATCAACACAAAACATCAGTTATCTTTTTCGTGTTCTCCTCAATTTTCTCCCAATTTCGTTAACAGGTTTTACAAACAACCTAAAAGCTACATTACGTTTTCAATTAACAGAAACTGCTAGCAGGCTGCAATTCATTAACCGAAGTCAAACTCTCCATAAGACTTGTACTTTTCTAAGGTTTAACAAATTATCCATTGTAGTTGCATGATGCTCCTTCTGTTAGCAACAGTCACTTCCAAATTATACATATAAACAATTTTAGATTGAGTTCTGCCTCTGCTTAACATTCAGGTTGATATTAGATCCACCAACACGCCTAATTTAGCATCCAAAAACTAATCAAACTGTAATAGCCGCTAGATTGCAATCATATGACAGTTAAACCCTAATCTAACTTTTTTGTGGATTTGAATCCAGTTATTGATAGAAATTAAAAAGTAAAACCCATAAGCGTTCAAGAGAATAAGTAAAACCTGTAAGCGTTCAAGAGAAAAAGTAAAACCTGTAAGTGTTCAAGCAACAATCGATGATAGAGTGGATCGATTAAGTCCATGGTTGTAAAACAAGGTCTCCAAGGCCGAGTACTCGCTACAAGGTAGGCTGCCGATGCGACTTTCTTCAACTCCGACTAATTACTCGAAATCGATCAAATGCGGTCAACATTGGCGAAAATCTGATCTAGTAGGTCAACTCGGGCCGAGTTTGACTTAAAATAAAATAATACATAATTTCTATGCCTATCATATTAAAGAATGAATATCAATTTCACGTATTTTGTTATAAATATTAGTAAATTTATGTTATTTGACATGTATTTAATTTCCAAAAACTAATTTCTTTATAATTTAGCATCTCCGAGTACTCCCCGTGTACTCTCCGCCAAGGCCGAGTACTCTCAACTCTCCAGTCAACCGACTAGGGAGCGCCTAGCAACTTTTACAACCATGATTAAGTCATTCACAAGTCTGAATCGATTGAGAAATACAGTCGTCGGAGTGCTGATCCGGAATCGATTAAGTCATTCACAGCTCTGAATAGATTGAGTTCTGCTCCTGAATCTTTTGACAGATGAATCGATGAATCTAGGGTTTAGATTGACGGATGAATCGATGAATCTAGGTTTAGATTTGATTAACGATTTTTTTTTTTAGATTAACGATTCAATCGAAGTTTGAACTTTGAGGAGATGAAGAGATGAATCTAGGGTTTACGATTTTGTCGAGATGAGGAGATGAATCAGAGATATGACTCATATGAGCCATGTGTGTGATGTTTAATCAGGGCATATTAAGATTTCATTGTTGACCCTAGTAGGTAGGGGTGGGTGTGGAGGAGGGTAGTCCTTTGGATATTATCCGCTGCGTAGGTGGTCACGTCATCGGGTGCGAGGATGAGCCCTAAGGGATGGGCCAAAGATGTAGTGATGAGCCCCTTTATATATACATATGTATGTATGTATGTATATGCGTATGTGGGATAAGAAATCAGCGGGCCCGTCGTGAGCGTCAATGGAGGGACGATGGAGACAGGGACGGACCAAAGGGGGCGGTGTGGATGCCCGTCGTCGGGCCTCGATAACCCTGGGATGTCCCCACATCCACTAGCCTACTAGTCTAATACAGTGGCAATTCGATGCATTTTTGCCACTAACAAAAAACTACACGTATCATGTGAATTGTGGCTTATTTTGCTACTTTTTTAGGTGGTAAATAGTGGTGGCAGTTGCCTTATTTTGTAGTAGTGATGTAACAGATTTCTTATTTCCTCCTAGTGCTCATGTTCATGTATATGCATACGAGTAGAACAAATGAATGGAAATTCAGTCTAGCCCACATGAGTCATGTTTGTACGTCAACATGAGTCTAAACATAATTGAAAGCCGTATCCCGCAGGTGCATGCATACATATGGCATATGCCATTGGGCCCTCTTAGTATACAAGCAAGTACTTGCTTCATTCCAAGAACAATTTTCCATTTTCATATTTAGCCTCTTTTTATGCCAAAACTGATGGACCGGACCTTTGTGTGTATCACCGAGTATAGCCACATTAGGGGAAACAAGTAGAGACATTGTTAAAATCATTGAGCTTTTAGCAAATAAATTAGAAGGTATATGACTAACTCAGAATGTTCAAGCACAAGATCGTTGTCAAGTCTTTAAGTTATTCATCCCGTTAATTTCTTTAGTTCAGTTTGAGGAAGACAAGGCTAAACAGTTGTAAGTTGGAAATCAGTAGAATATACTGTTGTAGTTAGTCCCAGATATTTTAGAGTATATGGATGGTGAATAAGCTTTGTAAACACAGAAGTATGGTTTAATTTGAAGGGTTACATGTAATCATATCAGTTTCAGATATCAAACACAAAATAAGATAAGTGAAAGTTAGCTGGTGCAATATTCAGCAGATCTATGCTCATTCCATGAAAGATTTGTTGAGTTTCTACAAAACTGCACAGCTTGATGAACAAAAGAGGAGCTATGTACAGACGATAATATTAGCAACTTGTTGGGGAATCTGGAAAGCAAGAAATGATGGGATATTTAAAGGGATACACGTGAATATCGATGGGATCTTTGGGGAAATGCAGGCGACTACTTTTCTATGGATAAAAAACAGAGCAAAGAGAACAAATTTGGAGTGGAGGAGCTGGGTGAAGTTCGAGATAACAAGTTAGAATTACGGGTTTAGCGATTAAGTTGTAATAGGGTGAGCTTTAAACTTTTTTGGGTGGTTGGCTTAGTAGCTTACTAACCATTTGTAACGATTGAAACTTTCCTTTGGTGATTGAATAAACTAATACAATTTGCCGTTCAAAAAAAAAAAAAGTGAAAGTTAGCTGATAGAGGAAGTGCCTTTCTAATGGTTCTTTTGCTTATTGGAACTGCCTGCTGCTTGTATATCTAACACTTTCTTCCGACCTTTCATTATCCAAGGAATATTCGATCTTCTGATTTCCAAATCTTTCAATGAATAAATGTGCTGTGGAAGGTGAGTTATGGCGGTATCCCCAACATCTAAAATTTGTAAACCTTTTAAATTTCCTATTTCGTCAGGCAGTTTTTCAATACTTTCACATCCTTGAAGATGCAACTCTTTGAGACATTTCAACTTACAGATGTTGTTGGGAATTTCTCTTAAATTAGGGCAATACCGTAGATCTAATATCTCCAAAGATTCTAATTGGCAAACAACCTCAGGTAACTTCTCAAGATAATAACATCCTTTAAGAAGTAGGGTTTTGAGATGTTTCATCATACAAATGCTACTAGGGAGATGTTTAAATTTCGTATAAGCTAAATTAAGGTATTCTAAACATTCCAATTTGCCCAGATTCTTGGGCAATTCCTCTATGGATGTGTATTTAAGGTAAAGAGTTCTCAAATGTTGTAAACTACAAATGTTTCCTGGAAGACTCTTGAGCAGACCACAATGACTGAGATCTAGAGAGACAAGCTTATGAAGATTTCCAATTGATGAGGGTACTTCTTCTATATGGTTCGAAGAATAATGAAGCTCTAGCAAACTATTACTGGAGTGCTCTGTGATTATATAATCCGAAAATTTCGACAGACCTAAATGACCTATATCAAGAACCTCAAGAGATTCAAACTGCTTTATAAAAGATAGAGATTTCAAACCCAGGCACCAACTTAGGTTTAAATAGACAAGGCTTTTTAGACATCCACCATGCACGTCAAGTTCTACCAATTTGATACACCATCGAAGATCTAACCTCTCAAGATTAGGTGTCAGCCTAAGGTCAAGGCTCTTTAACATTGAATTACTCAAATTAAGGAATATGAGTTTCTTCATAACCTATTATAAGATGTAAAGAGATAAAAAAAAAGTAAAAATATGTTGGTGCGATAACTACCAAATAGATATACATACAACATTATAACAAATCATATAAAACAATCGATAACCATATTACCTTTTCCCCTTCCCAAAGGTATTCGATATTGCTCTTAGGCATTTCAAGAGCAACAAGATTATTTGCTTCAAATGTGTTGGGCAAATACCAATGAGGGTATTTCCTCCAATATAGGTACCGCAACGGGTTTGAAAAATAAGTTATGTCATGTTTCCAAAACCTTCCATAAATAGACAACAACAGGTTCACAAGGTCATCAAAAAATTTGTGCTCTCCATGGTTCACAATAAGGCATCTAAGGTTCATCATATTTCCAAGACCTTTCGTAAAAATACCACGAGTGATTTTCTGAATTATACACCTTGTTGCTTCACTTACCTGTAAGTCAAGAACAACGATGATAAAAGTTGTGTTATAACTAGGGCTGTAATCGAACCGAACCAACACGAACAAGGCCATGTTCGTGTTCGTTCGTTAAGGAAATTAACTTGTTTGCAAACTGTTCAAGAACGCATATCAAACATAAGTTTATGTTCGTGTTTGTTCATTAAGGAAATTCAGTTGTTCGCAAACAATTCGTGAACACTGGTCTCGAACACAAAAAAAGCAAATGAATAAAAACGAATGTAAATCAGAACACAAAAGTCTACTACAACCACCAAACGATGAATCAAGTTTAACGAACTTAGACATATTTATTCAAAGTTAACTAAGATATCATTATCCAAAAAAAAAAAGTCTTGAATGTCCAAATTTTAGTTAGCTTTTAAAAAGCAGGGTTTCAAGTTTTCAATATGTTTAGATAAAAAAAATTATTTTTTTTAATATAATCAAACGAACACGAATGAAGATAAACGAACAAACATGAACGAACATAACCGAACATATTAACGTTCACGAATGCAGTCGAACGAATGAGACATTTGTTCATGTTCGTTCGCTAAGCTAACCGGACACAATTTTTTGTTTGTGTTCGTTCGTTAAGCTAATCGAATGAACATAAACGAACTTCATGCCGAATGGTTTACGAACTGTTCGCTAAACGTTCATTCGTTTACAGCCCTAGTTATAACCGATAAAATATTTGAGAGTTTCATCTCCACCATACTAATAAAATGGATTCTTACCGAGTTACCAGCCAAGACATGTTCGATTTCCTCTTGAATCCATAATCGGCTATGTTTGTTTGGCTCATCCAGATGCTCACGGCGTACAAAATTCTTGCCCATTTCTACTAGATGGTCATGCATGCCTATGAGTCCATCTAAAGTTACGATTAGAGATTTTTGCTCAAGAACTCTTAAACCATATTTAGCATCAAATCCGCAACTTTCAAGCATCCTTATTGCTTTTTCTTTCTTCCAACCTCTAAGAAAACATGCCACATCTAGGAATATTTCCTTGTAATCATCCTCCAGGTTTTCATAACTTAGTTCCAATATTTGAAGTGTTTCCTTCAACGGGATTGTTTCGAGTCTTTTTAGTGTATACGTCCATACACTATCATCTTTACCACGCAGATCTGAACCCAAAACTTTGATAGTTAAGGGAAGACCTACAGCATAACTTACAACTTTGAGTGAACACCTTTCGTACTATTGAGTTGGAATATCTTTCTCAAATGCATGCCTACTGAAGAGGCATATAGCTTCCTCATTCGATAAAAGATTGACATCATGTATCAAGTTCACTCTATGTGCTTTAAGCACCTGCCCATCTCTAGTTGTAATTATAATTCTACTTCCCAACTTGAACCAATTAGGATTATGATGCGGGCCCAAGTGTGGAGGAACAGGCTATTTTGTATTTGGAGGCCCAAGACCGCGTAACAAAAGGGGCTTCACTAAAATGGCTCTAACTTGGGCTACGGAGGTCCGTTTTGGGCGTGCGACCAGGCGAAACGAACGTGAGAAAAAGCTCCATCTTGCTGCAAACGCCTTTGGCGGTTTGGGTCATCGTCCGGGCCAAAAAACGCTTATTTCCATTAGTTATTTGCATTTTTATGTTTTTTTTAGTATTTTGGGCATTTTGTTTTTGGGCTTGTGTTTGGCCCGTTATCTTTTTTAGGCCCATTTCGAATTTCTGTTCTTATTTATATGTCCCTTTGGTAATTGAAACAAGGAGACTTGAATTTTGAGAAAACTGAATTTTCACTTCAAATTCCGTGGCCTTTGGGTTGCAATTTGGGGGTTGGGGAAGAACACACGGGTATTCTTAGAATCAACGTGTAATCTTCATTTTTTCCGTTTCACGCGCTACATCAGATTACCAGCTAATGCCTCAAGTTGCTCTCTTTGATCCACATCATCGAGAACAAGTAGAACTTTTTTCCCACGTAACCTTGTTTTCATCAGCTTTGTCCCCTCATGAACACTACTTACAGTGATGCTTTTATCCTTTAATACATCTCTAAGGACTTGTTTTTGCAACTTACGCAAACCGGACTGAGCGGTTGTTTCCCTCATATTCTCAACAAAGCTTCTACCCTCGAAATAAACGAATAGTTTATCAAAAATGGCTCGGGCCAAAGTAGTCTTTCCGGTACCCCCCATGCCCTTAATCCCTACCATCCGAACATCATTCAAACCAATCTCTAAATAAGGATCAAGTGCTTGCATCCTCGGTTCCATGCCTACTAAATTCTCATCGACATGACTATCAATGGGCCATAACTTGAGTGAAACCTTTTCAACAATTAATTTAATGACTTGAGCTTCATGCCTGTAGATCAGAGAAGAAGATTCAACTAACTTGCTCACCAAGCCACATGAATAATTTATTTTTGCGTCTATAATTCACAAATTGAATTGTAAAACAAGTGTAACATATTTCATCATTTCATGTTTCAATGTTCATCTTTTAGCTAGACTCAAATTTACTTTAATAATTTGACAGTAGAACATGAGATATAATGAAGGAATTACCCATCAGCAATCTTCCTCACATCCCAACCAGACAAATCAGCTGCTTCTTTAAGGGAATCTCTCCATTTTCCAACCTCTGATTCATTCTTGTCCGTATGTACGGCAAAGGCCTCTCCAACTGATCCATTTTGTTTTCGGACTTCAGAGGGATCCACATCATAGAACACGGGGAAAGCCGTCTGCCCATTCATCTTGTAACACTCCATGATCTTGAGAAGCTCATTTAAGCACCATGATGAAGATGCATAGTTTTTGGAGAAAACAATAATGTAGCATCTCGAATCTTCAATAGATTGTAAGAGCTCATCACTGATCCTTTCTCCTTTCTCGAGTCTCTCATCATCCTTGAACGTGCGAATACCATGTTGATCAAGAGCAACATAAAGATGATCAACGAAGGTCTTGCGGGTGTCTACACCACTGAAGCTAAGAAACACATCATACTGGTAGTTCTTTTTGTGAACACTTGAACTTGAAGAAGCCATTGAAGGTATGCTTATGCTTGACAGATCCTAAAAATAAAATATATTTTTTTGAAGAATTATTCACAAGGTGGTTGCAAAGAAAGTGGAAGAAATGAATGTTAAACAGCACTACAGCAGAATGTATATACAAAAGAACCTAATATAATGTCGACATAATGTATTTATACAATCTTTAACTTTGTGGAATTGAATTATCTAATTTTCTTAACCACACATGACACATGCATTTAAATCATAAATAAGATTGGTTTATGGCGTTTTGATACTACAGACTTGATAATTACAATTTAATTGTGGCTGTTGGTTTGATTTGCAGTTAGTATATTTTCAGTTTCCACATGAAACCTAAACAAGGTCTTACTGAAAATTATAAAAAAAAATTATAATTCTAAATATTTTTAGTATTCTATAAGTACAATCAATTTAAGTAATGAAATTAAATAACAATGAAATTTCCTCGAAAGCCACGGGCAAGAACTTGGATCCGAAATGGGTCCTCCTATCTCTTTACTGTGGGTTTACCTTTCAAAGTCATGTGGTGTCCTTATTGATATTGAAATAGAGATGACAAAGGGACATGTTTAGGACGAACATTAGTAATCTCAGTCTCATAGCTGGCTGTAAAACCATGTATCATGTCTGATTGTCGGGTACTTACCCGTCGGATATCGAACACATTCGTAGGTATCAAGTATCAAGTATAGCAGTGAGTTTAATCATAGTTATTAAAGGCGTTAGGCGCACCCAAGACGCATAGGCCTCGCCTGGGGCCTAGGTGCAAGGCGCAAAAAAAAAAAAAAAAACGTGGGCCTGAGAAAAAAAAAGTGCACAACAAAAAAAATATTTTTTTATAATAGAAAATTAATAGTATTCTTCAAATAAAATAAACTAAAGTTATTATATTTAATATTGTCTATTTAGTACCAAAAGTTATAAAATACTGGTTTACTAGTGTAGAAAAGTAGTTTTGTTAGATAAAATTAGAAATCTAGCTGTAATCTTGTCGGAATTTAAAGAATTTGGCCGGGATCTGCGCATGAACCATCATATGAAGAATTAAAGCGCAATTGCCTTGACTTAAGGCGCAATTGTCTAGCCTCGCTAGGAAATTGGGTCTAGGCGCAAGAGGCGATGACTTTTAACAACTATGACTTTAATTAAAAAATACCCCTTGGGATTTTGAAAGTCTCAACAGCTACAATAATTTATGTTTAAAGTCTTAACAACTACAATAATTTATTAATGGTGGGTATCGTTAAGGGTGATTCATGATTGGATAGTTTTTTTTTTTTTTTTTTTGAAAAGTAACTTTCATTCACAACGGCCGACCCAAATCGGGCCAACGAACCGAAACAAACTACAGGTTTACATACTTACAAACGAACACCAATCCTTCCATTCTACATCTATATGTTTCGATCTACTAGAAAACCAAAGGAAACCTAAAGCTTTGACCTCACTCAATATGTTCTCAACTCTAGCCTCGGCATTAGAAAATTTAGCGATGTTTCTAGCACGCCAAATACTCCAACAAACAATTCTAACGATGCCTTGAACCGCTACCTTCTTTCTTTCGGAACCGGAGATATCTTTGTGGATACTAAAGAGATCTTTGATCGAAAAGGCGAAAACTTGAGGGATTTTACACCAAGATGAGATTCGTTCCACAAGAGAGCCGCGGAATGACACGCCGTAAATAAATGCTCAGCAGACTCTTCGGCCGAATGACACAGCGTGCATAAGGCATCTCCAACCGGGATGTTTCTCTTCTTTAGCGCCTCAGATTCATTGTATTTCATCAACCATGTTTGGTTAACATGACGAATAACACATATTTAACTATTATAACACTCCAATCCGGATAAAAGATGAGATGATAAATTAAAAATGAAATATAATTTCATTGATATTTAACAGGTTTCATGATAAATCAAAAAACAAACATAAAGTTAGCAATTTATTTTATAATTATTAATTAATACTTCAATTATTATTATATCTACTATAATTAAAAAAAAAAAAAAAAATTAATACTTCAATTATTATTATATCTACTATAATTAAAATATGTACAAAGAAAAATATAATCTGGTGGGCTTATAAATAAATATTGGATTAGTACTAACAGCAGACCATCGTCTTTGGTTTCACATAGCCGGCCGGAGAATCGATGTCGGTGACTTAGTTTGGTTAATTTACATTAGATATGATATGGTGCATCGAAAAAAAAGTCATATAATAATACATGAGAAGAAGGAATATTCTTACTTGAGATTTTGATATTAGAGGCGAAATCAGTAGATCGGAACTTCGTTTTTGAGAGCTTAGGCGGATCAATGGAGCTGTGAGTATGGATATAATAAAATGGAGATATGATTTTGAATCCTTAATTTTGGCGATTCCGGGTTGTTGTTGGAGGAGAGATTCTAAGTACAGAAACCAATCCAGAGGAGGCAGGGTTGTACACAAATCAAAAGCGGAGGGTGGACTTTTGGCAGAAAGTTAACTCCCGACGGAAGTGCTTAGAAGTGAAGGGGGTTGGTAGAACTTTTGGCAGGTTGGTCAACTTTTAACAAGGCTACAAGGATGGTTGGTATGGTATAACCATGGTATGGTATAAGAGTGTTGGCGTTTTGCGTCACGTATAATCCTAGTTATTAAAGGAGCATTATTCACAAAGGGGCGTAATGGTAATAACGCCCAATAATGCCCCGTCAATCATTACATAATTATTAATTTTTTAATCAAAACTGATAAATAAATCTTTATTAAATAAAAAACATTACATTCTTAAAAAAACGGAATTAAGAAAAAAATAAAATCCTAAAAAAACCGAAACAAATAAATTAAAAAAAACCAAAACAAATAAATAAGCTAGAGTTGGTATTTTTGGCGAATTTGTTTCCGACGCATTTGGGCTAGGATCAACGCGTCGCCAGTGAGATGGTCGATGGGTTTAGACAAAAGTTCAATATCTTTCTCCATTTATCTAGATTCTTGTATTGCGACAAACTTTTTGTTTTCGGCGTTTCTTTCCTCAATAGTTTGTAAACGCCTATGACCGAGATCTCGAAAGTCTTGAAGGAGTTGATTCATCTATTCGAAATCTTGCTTCAATATTTCTTGATTAAAAGAAGAGGACTCCACTTTTTTTTCCCTTATTTTTGGCACTTCTTCTACCTGGCGGTCGTTCCAACTCCAAATCTTTCTTCTCGTCTACAATAATATTTAAATCATCGTTGCGAGCATCTGAGGTTGGTGTGTCCGGGTCAACCGACGATGATGTTTTGGACCGCTTTGATTTATGTCTAACGCTAGACATCATCGTCAGTACGTTTGCCCATTTGGGACTTCCTCTTAAAAGCTCCCAACATCTAAAATAAGTGAAACTGCCTTTCGTACGATTGTATTCTTCCAACGCTTTTGTTATAACATTAGCGTCGTTTTCGCCGCTTTCCCTGTTGTCCCAATTACGTTGAAAGACCTCTTGAAACTGATGTCATTTCCAGTTGATATCTGAAGGGGTATGGTCCCAAAAAGCCGCGCAGACCATTTTAGGTCGCACGCTGGACCATACTCCTTACTCAGCAAGCTGATCAATCTTTAGACCCGCACGGGCTGCTCAAGCAGAACCTGACCTCGCGCTAGGTCCAAACAAGAGATAACATCAGTTTTCACACTTAGTATTATGGATAAGAGCCTTCAACTACTACAACCCTGCACGGGCCAGCTACGTGCACATCAAGGGTCGCGCAGGAGTTACGGCGCATGGTCACTTCAGAGAGTACATAAGGTACAAGTGGCAGAAGAATGAGCCAATCAGCGTCCACCAGACTGTGCTCTATCGTGCTCCACGATCGACTGACGTGCAGGAGACAGAGAGTACACAAGGACGCCTACGTGGCACCAATCAGGGGGCGGTGACAACTGCCCCATGATCTCCACTTACCTGCTGATGGCAGAGGAACAACAAGGCCGACAACTATGACACGTGGCTCCAATCAAGGTGCGCCAGCACCGGAGATCTTCTAGAAACCATTAATGGTCGACACCAGTGAGACAAGGAGGATATCCCTTGTTGTCGCCTTCCGGCCCAAGGCCCATCTCCTCTTACACCTCTCCGGCTATAAATATGGACCTCCATACACAGGTTAAACATTCCATACTCTCTTCTCTCACTCTTAACACACACTCATTTCCTCAAAGCAGTTACTTATACACTACTAGAAAAATCACCTTTCTTGACATGCATTGCGTGTCATGAAAGGGTCTTTATGACACACAAATGCGAGTCGTTGATTGAGCAGTCATAAAATTAAAATGACATGCATTTGTGTGTCATGTTTTAATGACACACATTTAATGACACACATTCATGACACACATTTAATGACACACATTTAATGACACACATTCATGACACTCATTTTATGACACTTTTTAATGACACGCGTTCATGACAAGCATTTATGACATTCATTTACGCGTGTCATGTTTTTAATTGTTTAAATTTTTTTATATAATTACTAATTTGCCTTGAATACATGTATAATAACAAAAACAATAAATCTTTTTCATAAAACAAATACACACACATATATATCAAAACAATTCCATTATATAATCATTTGTTAAGTATACAACAAATATTTTAACATTAACAAAAAAAAAAAGAATTGTTTGTCAATACATGGTCAACACCTAAAATACGATTTGTCACTTAAAAATAGAGGTAACTGCATAAGTCGACCAATTCGCGAATGCCATCCATATCCGCAGCTGAGTATTCCTCTACTCATTTCCCAACCTGAGACAACAATTCTACTCGTTTCCCAACCTGAGACAACAATTTAATCCTAATATATGAATTTAAGCATTTGTTTGAATATATAAGTACATATTTCTCCAATATACAGACTAAAATATGACTAAGCTTACGTTATCATTGTCAAATATTTCAACTCCTTCGTAAGTTATCTCCTTCATGAATTTCATCACATAGTAGCCGCATTCAGTACCCCCTGGCTGACGTGGACACTAACCAATTAAGAATATCAAGAAATGAGAAACCATTGTGATTTAAGTTTAAACTAAAGGATTTCAATATTTACAATATCATTACAACCACAATTTAAATAAAGGATTAAGTGCTTACACTAGCGTTAATCCAGATGAGTTTAACCCTTATGTTGGCTGCACCACTTCGTGAAGCATACACGGCCATTACCCTATGAAAAATCAAAATTATATCAAAGTATATTCTAACTATAAATGAAAAAAAAAACATGCTAGTATATAAATACGTAATCGTAAAAGAACAAATAATGGATCCTTATAAACAATATTTTTCCTTGAAAGAAGGTATAGGTATTAAGTGATTCTACAAAATCAGATACTATCTAGAGATAACAAGTTGTTAGTATACTTACTTCAATAGGAACTGAAATTTATTTTACTTTGGAAGTTTGAATCAATTGGTATAACGAAAGACAGCTATTCGCCACTAATTGACAACTAATGGGCCACGCTCGCTGTTGGTGCATCATTTAAGGCCAACGATAAGAAAACATCAGCTCTTAGTAGTGCCTTCAAACTACCAGATCTTTCAAAACCAACATCCGCAAACATGTTGCTTTCAAAACCAGTGCCGCATCCTTGTTGCTGCTCTCGGCACCTAGCCCGTTGTTGCCTGCAGAATCTGCAACCGTTTAACATCAGTATTTTTTGAGCCTACAACAAAAAATTGCATGGCCATCTTAATAGCAGTAGTTTTGAGCCATGTAAAAAAAAGACAACACTACACCAGAATAAACTTACCAAATGGCAATCTTATTAAGGTTGGAGCTGATGGTAGAGGTGATACAATCAAGTTTTGAAATCCCAAACTGTCTTCACACCTCACTTTTATGTTTTCTCACTTACATTATAGTCCAATAAAAATGGTTAACTTCAGTATAATTTCAGCTTTGATCTTGTGCCAATGTTGGTATGAATTCAGTAAAAATGTTTTAGCTCAACTCAACCTGTCCAGTTTTGACCTGTTACCCAAATCACTTATTTGTTATTATGCTTACATGAAAAAAATCATAGTGTATAGTTCACATAATAACACAGCTATACTTGCAGTTTAATTAATACATGATACACAAATATGGTCCTTTTAGAATATAAGTAGAGCATACCAAATAATTTGATACTCCAAAGAAGTCCAAGTATCAAAATTAAACATGTTATTCTAGCAACGACCAGTCCAGAATATGAATCATTCAACAATGAATAAAACCCAAATACTAATCAATGGCATCACTAACAATCTGATCTACATAAAGTAAATAATACGTTCATAAAGAGAATGTACTGCATATGCCAAACAGTAATATATATTAGGATCAAGGATAGACAAGATACTAGTTTATCCTTTTTTATGTATTTTTACATTTTGCCTTGGTATTCATTAGGGGTGCAAACGAGCCAAGCCGTGCCCGGCTAAACTCGAGCTTGAGCTCATTTAACTTATAAAAGCTCGACCTCCAACTCGGCTCGATTTGTTCATTATTTATTAATTAATTCATATTAATCATAACTATTACTTTATATATAACTAATTCTTTTTCATAAATTTATAAATAGTAATCATTAGCATTATATATATGTGTACATGTGTATATATATATATATATATATATATATTTAATAAATTAATAAAAATTATATAAACAGTAAACTCGTTTAGGCTCATGAGCCGGATCGAGCTCCATAAGCGAAGCACGAGCGTGGGCTCATTTACTAAACGACCTTGTTTTTAGGCTCGGGATCGGGCTCAAATTTGTTTAAGCTTAGCTCGCTTGAGCTTTTTTTCGAGTGGAGCCCAAGTAGCTCGCAAGTAGCTAGGCTCGTTTGCACCCCTAGTTCTCATATATGAAAAAAAAACAATTAGTGACTCATTTCTTAGTGTAAGTGAGCCATCATAGGGATATAAAAAAAAGTGGTACTTACATCAGTGAGGTGAGCAACTTATAATACCTAATGACTAGGGGTATAAACTCACAAGCTACTCAAGATCGGCTTGGAAAAAACTCGAAATGAGCCGAGCTTATACAAGATCGAGCCAAAAAATAAGCTTGCTTAGTACTAAACGAGCCTGAGCCCAATCTTCAGTTATCGTGCTCGAGCCAGCTCACGAGCCTAAACGCGCATATAGTTAGCTTGCACCTCACTACCACATTTTATAGCACCAGAATTAAAAATAACACTATGATTTTACAATATATTGAAAGGGCGAGTTAAACAAGTGATATGATTACTTAGAAATTAAATAATGAGTTCAAAACTTTCTTCAAAAAGCTAACTGTCAAAGTGTGTCGAGTAAATTCAATGTCATGATATCTTGCTTTGTTCTATGTAGCATTTCATCAGACAGGTTGTGTGCAAAGACTACAAATAAACCTAACAGTCTCCAAATATCTAGATATAAAGTCAACCACACTAAACAAAACAACTTACAACAAAAAATTTCAGAACTAAATCGAATGCAAATAAAAAGAAATCAAGAAGAGAGAATGAACTTATCTTAATTAACGAGGACGGTTTCCACCAGAGATATAGATCGAGACACTAATTTTCGTTGATCAATTTAGGGGGAAAAAGGTGGAGAGGAATCATAGATCGATTGGGAACGGGAGAATTGAGTAGATAGGGTTAGATGTAGGGGAGTTAATTTGGGTGTGGGGGAAATAAAAAATTCAAATCATTGAGAGGGAGTGTTGAGCGGGAACTAAGTTGGAGAGACTTTTCATTTTTTCCTAACTTTACATGTATATTGTATTAAAAATATAAAACTTTGATCATTTGATTTGTAAAAATTTTGAAAACTTTAATTCAACTAACCTTTATTTAAACTTTAGTTTGCTAATTCAAAAAAAATTATAACCTTTATTTAAACTTTAGTTTGCTAATTCTAAAAAAAAATTATAAAAGATAGAATTAAAATTAATAGAAAATCAAATATTCTAAAATTTAGATAGTCAAATTAAATTTATATCTTTTTTTTAACTTATAATATAATAAAATATGGTTACAAAATAATAAATATTAACTTTCTAAAGGCAAACTTAAATTAATCCTTCATCCCTTAGACTACGGTGTGGGAGGGCATTAATCGTTATGTGTAAGCCATGTCAGCAAAGAGGTGTGGTAAAAAAAACCATAGGGTGGTATTGGGCGTGAAAAGAACCCCACTTTTATTATATAAATCTGTAATGAGTCATATAGTTCATGATATCTCGTAAGTGCATTAACTTGTCGTAAGGATTACCAATTAATCATTATAGTTTAGTATTTTCTTTAAGTCGTCTTAATGAGTTAAGTGTCACTATGTTTAACAACGCTTCACCACTTTTGGCTAGGGATAAGCTCAATAAGAGTTGCATTAACAATGACTTATGGGAGACTAAAAATTAGTCTTCAATAATTTTCTATACAAAAGACATTTGAGGTTAATCATTAGTTCTCAATATGGTTTCATAATGGAATTGTTAGGATTTTCTTCATCCTTTAATATGTTTTCTTATAATAGTATAATACCAATCGATTATTGGAGACAAAATATCACTCCCTTGCTTATTTCAACTACATAACTCGTTGGAGACTAAATATCAGTCCCAAATAAGGTCCTTTTACAAGATATTTGAAATCGATTTTCAGACGCCAATATTTTTCTCAAAATTACAGAATTTACGTCAAATAGTTAGAGACTAAAAGTTAGTCCTTGATCCTTTTTCATGTAGAAAAGTTGTTCAAGACTAATATCAGTCCCTAACTCCATACATTTTAGAATATTAAGAATTGATTTTTAGTCTCTAATATGTTCCTTCCATGCTTGAGACCCAAGATTAGTCGCCATACATTTGGGTCATTTTCTTCTATGTATCTAGGACTGAAATTTAGTCGCCAATAAGTTTCCCTCCAAAACCTAATAGTGCCTAGATTTGTTTGAGAATGAAATTTAGTCTTAGATAAGATACTAAAATATTAGCAACTAATTATCACTCCCTAAAATTAGTCGTATACAAATCAGTCCCCAATATTATCCTCGGTGAAGTGATCGATCAATGAGGGTTAAAGAGAAATAAACCACCAATCAGACGTGTGTTTGAGATTGAAATAGTGTTTTGGTACCTTTTATCCATATATTGCTCAAATTCAAGTTTCAAATTTCAAATATTAATTATATCTCAAATATTAATTATTATCTAATCTTTATTGATATTTCATTAAATGTGTGAAGGAAGAATTAGAGGCGTAGAGGAACGGGGAAACTGGATTGATATTTAATTATTATCCATTTATTTAATTTTTTGCTACTTTTTATCCATTTGTTTTATTTTATTTTTTTGTTACCTTTTATCCATTTGTTTATTTTTTTCCTAAGTATTGCAAAACCAACACCAAACAGCATGGCCATCCCAAAACCACTATGACGAGCCTAATTGTAATGAGCTTGAACCTAAAAACAAGATTGTTAAGTAAACTAGCCCGAGTTCAACCCGGCTTATGAGCCTAAACGAGACATTGTTAAAATAATTTTTAATTAATATACTAGATATATATTGCTTTTCATAAGTCCGTACAATTTTTTTTCTTTAACAGTTTTCAATTTTTTCACATGATTTGCTATTGGAAATTAATCATGATATCCATATTACATAAACAATAACTGCTATAGGAAATTAACCCTTATGTTTATATAATGTTTTTTTATGACGATAAAAAGATGACACATAAAAACAGTTTTATAAATTTATTAAATTTTGTACAACCATGACATTTTTTTTTCTTAACACGCATTTAAATGTCATAAAAACGTTTGTCATTATTCGCGTGCTAAGATAGATCTTGTTTTTTTATGACGCTAAAAGGATGACACACAAAAAAGTGTGTCATAAATATATTGAATTTTGTAAAACCATGACATTTTTTTTCTTGACAGGCACTTTCGAATGTCATAAAAATAAGCGTGTGTCATTGTTTGCATGTCAAGATAAATCTTGTTTTTTTATGACGCTAAAAACATGACACACAAAAAAGAATGTCATAGATTTATTAAATTTTGTAAACCATGACATTTTTTTCTTGACATACGCTTTTGAATGTCATAAATATGCGCGTGTCATTGTTCGCGTCACGCCGGAGCCTGGTTAAAAGGGAAACCCCCATATTCCACTCTTAACGAGCTAACGGTGTTGCTGTTTTGCAGGAAGAACGAATCACATCGGAGCTCAGGAAAGCTTAAGAAGATTAACCCTCATGATTGAAACATAAACCCCCTAATTAACCCTAAAATTAGTTACGTGTTTCTTCATTGGCGCCCACAAATTTTTACAATCACTCCATCTTCTTTTTTCTGAGTTTTCCGAGTTTTTTCAGTCCTCTTGATCATGGCTGGTCAAAGGATAATTCCGGATTTTGGTTTCGGCACTGTCTCTCAAGCGGGAGCGGGGGAGGACAACTCGCATGTCCAACTTCATCCCATTGACGAGATCGTCGAAGAAAAAGGAACTAACACTGGGGGACCCCGCACGAGTATCACTCGCATCACTCAAACGGGTACCCCAGGAAGTAATACTGCTGGTCCATCAAACCCAGCCCCGAATCCAAATATTTCAGCGCTATTAGGGCTACCGGAGGGCGAAACCCTAGCCTCTTGGTACGCCAAACAAATTGCAACTATAAATGTTGCGTATCAGTCTTTGAGCGCACAGCAAGCGATTTTGCAAGCAGAACCATCCTTGGTTACACCTCCAGGCCCAGCATAGAGGATGCGCCAGACACCCCCTCAGCAAAACATTCAAGGGCAACTTAACAGACCTTCTCCACAAAGAAGTATGAGCGTGCACGACACGCGAGACACACATGGAGAGACAGGCAGTTATTATGACAATCCATCTAACGCGCAGCAAAGGCGCCCACTTCATAGCCGGCTGGGGCCGCACAACATCAACAATGAATGGGACGACACAGATCCGGACGATCCTACGTGGCAAGATGATGAAGGTTCTTCTGTTTTTAAGCGTCTGCAGAAAAATCATGAGTCTTACAAACCAAGGCCACGCGCCGCATACAACGAAGAAGCAGAGCGTGATTTCAGCCTTGTTTACAGACCAACAGAAGCTGCTGAACATTCAAAATTTATCCGGAGTATCGCACTAGACCCGCTAGAAAAAGCCAAGCTACCTCCCACGGTTGGAAAGTTCAACGGTCTCACAAAGTTCAACGGTCTCATAGATCCCGATGATCATGTGCGAGTATTTACAAGTGCTGGTGTTCTAGGACAATGGACCATGCCAATGTGGTGCCATCTGTTCATTCAAACTCTTACAAGGGCTGCTCGCGCCTGGTTCGACAACTTTCCTTCTGGAAGAAACAAGTCATGGGTCGACTTCAGAGACTAATTTGTGGCCCACTTTAGCCAACAGAGACATTATCAGCGCGACTCATCCGAGGTAACGGATATCTGGCGCAGAGAAAATAAGGGTTTAGAAGATTTCATCACTCGCTTCAATAAGGAGTGTTTAGAGATTGGAGGTGTAAGTGAACAATTAATGCGCGCCCACTTCAAGAAGGCAATCCGCTGCGATAGTCTAATTAGGACTATCACATGAAAGGACAGTATGCCCAAAGAATGGGACAAACTCAAGGCGGCTGCAAAGATTGTAGCACAAACCGAAGAATCGTTGGCAGGGACCAAGAGCTCTTACACTGAGGTTCGATTTTCGAAAGCCAGTTCGCGCGACTATGGCAAAGGCAACAAGAACAGAAACCCTGGATGGAAGTCAGGACAATCCAGTGGTTATGAGGAACGACCGCGCTACAAAGAAGACGTGCGAGAAACAATTGACAGAATTGGCTACCGAAAGACCGTCAAGAACGAGAATCATGAAAAGCACTGGACTCCGCTCATTAAAACGCCCAAAGAAGTGCTCATGACGGAGAGCCATGATTTCAAGGCACCAAAGCCTATAACCAACAAGAAGGGGCAAGACCCCAATCTTTATTGCAATTTTCATAAGGATACGGGTCATTTGACAGATGGCTGTATTAGTCTTAGGCAAGAAATCGAGAAAACGCTGAAGAGCGGCAAGTTAAGCCATCTAGTCAAGAATGTGCGCAAAGAGACGCGCCAGATTCAGCGGAATAATGATGGAAACCAGAAGAAGGTTAGGCGCCTAGAGACACACATGGTCAATAGACCAAGGAACAGCGCGAGAAGCAAGGGCAAGCGCCCGTTCGAACCAGCATGGCAAGAACAACAAGTCATCTTTCCGGTAGTGCGCTGGGGTCCACGCGCAACGCGCCCCGTTGTCATTACCGGCATCATAGGCCACTATGAAACTGAGTACGTCTTCATCGATCCAGGAAGTACAGCAGATATCATTTATGAAAATTGCTTCAACCAGTTTGATGATGAAGACAAGGCGCGCCTCGAACCTGTGGATTACCCTCTATCCGGATTTTGCAATGAAGCAGTCTTCCCATTGGGCCAGATCAGTTTCCCCGTCACGCTATCTGATGGGAAACATTCAAGAACTACAAACGTCAACTTTATGGTGATGCCAGTCAAATCAAGGCATGACGTCTTAATCGGGAGAGAAACTCAAGGAGAAATGAACATGGTAACCTCCACGCCTCCACGCCTCCAGGCCCAGCACATCCTTTGAGCGCACAGCAAGCGATTTTGCAAGCAGAACCATCCTTGGTTACACCTCCAGGCCCAGCACAGGGGATGCGCCAGATACCCCCTCAGCAAAACATTCAAGGGCAACTTAACAGACCTCCTCCACAAAGAAGAATGAGCGTGCACGATACGCGAGACACACATGGAGAGACAGACAGTTATTATTACCATCCATCTAACGCGCAGCAAAGGCGCCCACTTCATAGCCGGCTGGTGCCGCACAACATCAACAATGAATGGGACGACACAGATCCGGACGATCCTACGTGGCAAGATGATGAAGGTTCTTCTGTTTTTAACCGTCTGCAGAAAAATCACAAGTCTTACAAACCAAGGCCACGCGCCGCATACAACGAAGAAGCAGAGCGTGATTTCAGCCTTGTTTACAGACCAGTAGAAGCTGCTGAACATTCGAAATTTATCCGGAGTATCGCACTAGTCCCTCTAGAAAAAGCCAAGCTACCTCCCACAGTTGGAAAGTTCAACGGTCTCATAGATCCCGATGATCATGTGCGAGTATTTACAAGTGTTGGTGTTCTAGGACAATGGACCATGCCAATGTGGTACCATCTGTTCATTCAAATTCTTACAAGGGCTGCTCGCGCCTGGTTCGACAGCCTTCCTTCTGGAAGAATCAAGTCATGGGTCGACTTCAGAGACTAATTTGTGGCCCACTTTAGCCAACAGAGACATTATCAGCGTGACTCATCCGAGGTAACGGATATCTGGCGCAGAGAAAATGAGGGTTTAGAAGATTTCATCACTCGCTTCAATAAGGAGTGTTAGAGATTGGAGGTGTAAGTGAACAATTAATGCGCGTCCACTTCAAGAAGGCAATCCGCTGCGATAGTCTAATCAGGACTATCACAGGAAAGGGCGGTATGCCCAAAGAATGGGACAAACTCAAAGCGGCTGCAAAGATTGTAGCACAAACCGAAGAATCGTTGGCAGGGACCAAGAGCTCTTACACTGAGGATCGATTTTTGAAAGCCAGTTCGCGCGACTATGGTAAGCGCAACAAGAACAGAAACCCTGGATGGAAGTCAGGACAATCCAGTGGTTATGAGGAACGACCGCGCTACAAAGAAGACGTGCGAGAAATAATTGACAGAATCGGCTACCGAAAGACCGTCAAGAACGAGAATCATGAAAAGCACTGGACTCCGCTCATTAAAACGCCCAAAGAAGTGCTCATGACGGAGAGCCACGATTTCAAGGCACCAAAGCCTATAACCAACAAGAAGGGGCAATACCCCAATCTTTATTGCGATTTTCATAAGGATACAGGTCATTTGACAGATGACTGTATCAGTCTTAGGCAAGAAATCGAGAAAGCGCTGAAGAGCGGCAAGTTAAGCCATCTGGTCATGAATGTGCGCAAAGAGACGCGCCAGATTCAGCGGAATAATGATGGAAACAAGAAGAAGGTTAGGCGCCTAGAGACACACATGGTCAATGGACCAAGGAACAGCGCGAGAAGCAAGGGCAAGCGCCCTTTCGAACCAGCATGGCAAGAACAATAAGTCATCTTTCCGGTAGTGCGCTGGGGTCCACGCGCAACGCGCCCCGTTGTCATTACCAGCATCATAGGCCACTATGAAACTGAGTACGTCTTCATCGATCCAGGAATTACAACCGATATCATTTATGAACAATGCTTCAACCAGTTTGATGATGAAGACAAGGCGCGCCTCGAACCTGTGGATTACCCTCTATCCGGATTTTGCAATGAAACAGTCTTCCCATTGGGCCAGATCAGTTTCCCCGTCACGCTATCTGATGGGAAACATTCAAGAACTACAAACGTCAACTTTATGGTGATGCTAGTCAAATCAAGGCATGACGTCTTAATCGGGAGAGAAACTCAAGGAGAAATGAACATGGTAACCTCCACGCCCCACTCAGCCATTGGCTTTCCAACTGAGACGGGGGTGGCGATTATCTATGCAAAGAAAGAGGTGATGGCAGCAGAGGATGTGCACCCAGCCAAAGGAGCCAAAATTTCAACAACCGAACCAGAAAAGTGGGTCTTGAACCGTAAGTACCCAGAACAGACGGTGACGATAGGCCATGCAATCTAACAACGTATCAGGACGCACCTCAAGCAATTACTGTTCAGAAACATGGACATCTTCGCCAGGACCCCGTCCGACATGACCGGTGTCCCGTGCGACGTCACTGAACATTGTTTGAACACTTATCCTTCCGTCGAGCCAAAGGTACAAAGAAGGCGCAGCCTGGGAGCGGATAAGACTAAAGCCATGAATGAGCAAGTTTGTGAACTGCTAAAGGAAGGTATACTGAGGGAGGTGCGCTACCAAAGTTTGGTTGCAAACCCTGTTATGGTCGAGAAGTCTAGCGGAGGATGGTGCATGTGTATTGATTACACAGATCTCAATAAAGCATGCCCCCAAAGATTGTTATTCATTGCATGAGATCGACAAGAAGATAGACTCTCTCGCGCCATATAGGTGGAAATGCTTTTTAGATTGCTACAAGGGGTATCATCAAGTCCAGATGGCGCTGGAGGATGAGGATAAGACAACTTTCCGCACTGACATCGGAATCTTCTGTTACACAAAGATGCCCTTCGGGCTCAAGAATGCTGGCGCAACCTACTGACGACTGTTGGACACGATATTTGCTGATGACATCGGAAAACATATCGAAGTATACATCGATGATCTTGTGATCAAAAGTCCCGAGGAGGTCCAGATGTTAAAAGACATAGAGAAAACATTCAATTCTCTAAGGAGCGTGAACATGAAGCTGAATCCAGTGAAATGCTCTTTTGGTATGGAGGAAGGCAAGTTTTTAGGCTTCGTGGTTACAAACGGCGGTTTCAAAGTCAACCCCAAAAAAGTAATCGTTTTTTTTATCAAACCAGGCTGCAAAATCTTACCCTTTTATCAGTACCTTGCACAACTGCGTGAAAAAGCAAGAGTTCAAATGGACGGCAGAAGCAGAAGCAGCCTTCCAACAAATGAAAGAATGTTTGATCAAGCTCCCTACCTTAACCGCGCCATTCGAGAAAGAACAGCTCATTCTGTAGTTGTCTTCTTCGGACAAGGCAGTTGGGTCGGGATTGTTGGTGGAAAGAGACGGAGTTCAGACTCCAATCTAGTATGTTAGTAGGGTGCTTACAGATCCAGAAACACGATACTCAAACATGGAAAAGTTAGTGCTCGCGCTACTACACGCCTCCAGGAGGCTGCGCAGGTATTTTACTGGGCATGTAATCACTGTACTCACTAACTTCCATATTGGCACAATGTTGCAAAAACCAGAGACGTCAGGTCGCTTGGCAAAGTGGGCAATTGAACTGGGGGGGCACAACATTCTGTACAGGCTGCGCCCAGCCATTAAAGGCCAAGTATTAGCGGAGTTCATCACCGAAGTCCCGGAAGACAAGATCAAAGAGTGTGAAGTTGTTGATACTCTCATCAAATACACGTCAGATGAATTATGGTTGCTATATACCGACGGCGCCTCAGATGAAGACGGCGCAAGAGCTGGATTGCGCCTTGTTAGCCCAGAGAAACATGAATTCACCTATGCCATCAAGTTGGATTTCAAAAATACCAGTATGAAGCATTCTTGGCAGGCCTACACCTGGCCATCAAGATGGGAGCAGAAAACCTAAAAGCGCATGTCGATTCTCTCCTGATCGCAAGCCAAATTAATGGGTTATATGATGCAAAGGGAGAATGTATGGCCTTGTATCTGGAGCAAGCGAAAGAGTTGCTTCAACAGTTCAAATCATACAAGGTTATTCATATCAATCGATCAGTGAACAAACCAGCAGACGCGCTAAGCAAGGTTGCTTCAACGGCTTTCCAACATCTTGCCAAAGATGTACGAATCGAAGTGTAACACCCCGAAAATGGGTTTGGTAATTAAACCCCGTTAATACTAAAGAGCGGGTAGAATACCGTTAGCAGAAAAGATTAACCCGGAAATTATTAGGAATTCAAATAAATAAGCCTAATAAAAAAAAGAGCAAACGACTTGAGAAGACAAAAGTTCATAAGGAGCCCGAGTTAACGGGATTTAAAATAAAACGGGTTTTTAACTTACCGAACCTACTAAGTTGACTAGGAATAATTCTAACCTAGTTAGATAGTGACTTATGAGTGGGTTAAAACACTTAAATTATGAACTAAGGAAAATTGAGGGGCCAAACTTGTTAAACTTGAAACTTGATTTATTAAAAATAAATTAAAACACACCAAACACACACAAGAGTGTGTGTCTGGTCATTCAAACACAGGGGGCGACATAAGGGATCCCACAAACCCTAGTTCTTCCAAAAATCCACCAAATTGAGAGCTCAAATTCGTTCTAAATCAAGTCTCAAACACAAATTCGTGATCTCCATTGAAAGGGGAGTTATAAGGTATGTAAATTTTATGAAAAATCTCTAGTTGGATTTCTAGGTAAACTTAGAAATCTGAAATTGATGGTTGCATGTTCGTTATATGATGAAATTAGGAATGATTTTATGTCTAGGAGCAGTGTTGCAAAAGTCGGATTCCTCGGCCGAGTACTCGGCGAGTACTCGGTCCTCGGACCTCCACCTTGGCGACTTCCTCCTAGGCGGTCTCAACTAGTCGGCCTCGGGAGTACTCGGTCCTAGTCGGCGCCTAGTCGGCCTAGTCGGAGCCTAGTCGGCCTAGTCGGTCTAGGCGGTCAACGTGGTTTGTTGACTTTTAATCGGTCAAACTCGGCCTACTCGGCCTTGTACTCGGACTACTCGGCCTTGTACTCGGACTACTCGGCCTTGTACTCAGACTAGTCGGACTTGTATTCAGAATATTTGAACTTTAAACATGTTTCATTTTAAATTATACCCAGTTGACATGAATTATGCTTATTTTAACACATAAATAATATATAACAATTAATTTTCTTTATATTTACCATGTCCGCGTACTCTCCGAGTACTCCGATTACTCCCAACTCCCCAGTCGGCCGACTAGCGACCGCCTAGCGACTTTTACAACACTGTCTAGGAGTAAACCCTAGTCATTTACTTGTTGAATTGATGTTCCTAATTGTGAATTCATGATCACCCGATTATGTGCTAAATGGGTTTTGTAGAAACATGATGAACACTAGAATCATAATGGTTAAAATTGTGTTAATAGAACTCCCTGAAGTTAGATTTAAAGTTTGATGTTAGTACTTGTTAATTATGCGAGAATTTAAGGATTTAGAACACTTAAATGAGCTGAAGAAATTTGATGTTTCGTGTTGCACACAAGGTGCTTGATGAAATGCTTGAACAGGAAAATATAACAAAGCTGATTGGGATTAAAAATTATTGAGCTGCAGTTTTTAAAAAATCATATAAAATCACTAGAACGACCTGTGAGGTTGAGCCTTATATGCTCAGAAAGCTATTGAAACATACTACGTTTTATGTTTGAACATCTTTGTTAAATTCTGATGTTAAACGGGTCAAAACAGTGTCCGAAGTCGGCTGAACTGTTTTGACAGCAAGCTGATTGGAAGCATTTTTTTTTTACTTCGGAGCTGATTTTGCAAAAATCATAATTAATTCTAGGATGCTCGGATTGAGCTAATTCTTTTTGGGATGGAAAGATATTTTAGTATTCTTCATTTCATCTTTGATCACAAAGGGCTAAATAAGACCGCAAAGTGGTCAAAAGAGTCGATTCAGCAGCTACATTGTAAAGTTGCTGCACATTTTGTTGATAAACTTAATCCAAGGAAAGTTGTATTTTGTTCATACTTTGCCTTGTTTATAAAACAATGATTTCATGAATATTAAGCATGTTATTTTGCTTATTGCAAGTATTTAAAATACCTACAAATAAGCTTGTCAACAAAGTTGTGAAAATGAGAAAAAAAAAAAGAATGATTAAAGCATATAATACATATGGGTAGTTTGACTATTAAGAAAGTAAAACTGACCTATGAATTAGTTAAGTAAATTATATGCAAGAAACCCCATAGGAAATGGTAGCCATAATATGAAATGACTAAACTAACCATTTTATGGGTAATATGATAGTTTGACTCTTGACGAGCTAGGTGAAGCTTGGAGGAGATGATCAAACGGGATAAAGGCACGAGTAAGACTTGCTTGGATGAAAGGTAAGTAAAGCTTACACCAATTTTTTTAGCATACGTATTTATTCTATAGGTGATAAATACATCAATAGATCATGTTCGAATTATGGGTTCCGACACGAAACGGAATGGGTCGGAACGAATAAAAACGTTTAAAACCATGATTTGTAATAAATATAATTGTTTGGTCATATAGACCAAATGGGTCAAATGATGGTGATAACATCATATGACCATATCGACTAATGTTGGTTGTTAAGTCATATGTTTACAGGAACGAATAGAAATTTGGATAATTGCGGCATCATAGAATATTGAATTAATAATAGCAAGGCATAAACGGGTCTATACGTTGACTCGAGCCAGGTACGCTTATATATAGATTTATAGTTAAAAGTGTTTAACTTCCCTTCACGGGTCAAAAGGAGTAGATAGGTAAAACGGGTTAAGAATTCATAAGAAACCCGTAATTTGATCCTTGCACATTAGTAAATTGATATAGCGTGATATGCATGATATTTTGAAAAGGTAATAAACAAGTTTGTTTGATAAATCAGGAACGGGTCAAAAAGTGTCGTAATTGAATTTCAAGCCGAGAGCTTGAAAGTTAAAATTTTGTGAATTTAGATGTTGGATTTTAACTCCATATGATGGAGGATCACATTACAATCACGTAGGAAGAAACGGTAGGTCAAACGGACAAGCGGACTAAAAGTTATGAAGGTTTTCGTTTTAGAAAACGGCAAACTTGGAAAATCCTGCAGAGGCCACCGTAAGTTACGGTAGCTACCGTAACTTACGGTAGCCTTAAAGTCTTTACGCCACACACCCACTGCTTTACGGTAGGAGAATCAACATTCAGGGGCTACCGTAAATTACGGTAGCCACCGTAATTTACGGTAGACCCTGTAACAAAAAAAATGTATTTTATTCAGTTTTGCTTCTCGGACTCGTTTAGATATGTTTTAAACCCCGTATGACTAAAGCATTTCTTGTTTATGAAATGTAGGTACATTTTGGATGGCGGAAGACGATCAAGCTCAACGAAGAACCGAACACGATAAAGATACATGCTTCCGCACATTGCCTCGTCGTAAATTTCAAACGACGAATTCGATCACGCTATGTTGAATAACTTATGATTTGTAAAAGTTTTAATAAACCCGTATTTTTATAGTATGTGTAGTCTTAACTACACATCTAATTGTTGGTATTTACATGTAAAACCGCTATATAGTAAGTAGGGTCTTACAAGTTGGTATCAGAGCCCTGGTTTAAGAGATTCAAGTATGGTGGGAAAACTATGCTTGGACTTAAACCTTATGCTCTTAATAAAGATTGGTGTTCGGTTCGAGGCTTGATCGCAGATCCGGTAAGTACAAGTATGTTAATGGTCTAGTATGATTAAAATGTTGTGAATAACACATAGGGTATCGTGTAATACACGTTACACCAACGAAAACGATTAGTATAGTTAACGAAATCACGTGCAGTAAAAAGCCTTGTATTACAATACGTGCATTTATTAATGTTGAAATTACTAACTTTTGTAAATGCTTAGTTGAAGGATACTCGCATCTGAAGATGACGAGAGTTGAACGAATTGTGGATATGACGGTGGAACGGTCCGAGGTATGACAAACAGAGCATACTCATTAAGGACCTAAATCGTGTGACGATCGCAAACAAAGTCAAAGGCATGGAAAGCCCATTAAGGGCAAGCATTATCAGGTGCACACTTTTAAATTTAATGGCACAAGTAGTAGTATGCAACAAACACGTAGGGGATAACGGTTGCATATATCTGATAAAACCTGAATAGGATATCTATTCAAGATGATGTTTCTAAGAGAAGTTTAATAGAAACATGCGTTATTCACGATAATGAATACCAAAACTATAATAGGAATAGTTCATATGAAAACTTGGACGAGGGGTAATTATCCAAGTGGAAAACTCTCAATATAATGCTATTGAGAAAAGTAGAGGTCACATTAACAAACATGATTATATAATGGCTCGATAGAAAAGAAAAACATTTTATATGTTCAAATGTAAAACTAGTAAAAACTAATGATTGTTATTTTGGCAATTAAATAAAGTTTTACTAAATGAAATCAGAGATATGAAATAAATAGAGGCATTACTTACATATGGTGTGATGTGAAAGCTATAAAAAGGTCTTGTGTATCATGTGCTGATCGCTTACTCTGGCCAAGTAAGTAGTGGCATATGATACCATGAACTTCTTGTAGCGGACACATTTATGTCCAATGTAGTAAGGATAAGGTGAATGGGACGAATTAAAACAGTACCCAAATGAATCAAACAGGTAAGATGTTTGATAGTAAACGTAAACGCAAGTCGGATGACTGGAGCGTATTACGCTAGAATAACGAGCCCGAGAGAAGGGACAAAGGTCAAAGTAAATGAAAATACAGACCGACTAATAGGAGCGTTAAGGTATAGGGATAAAAGTTGTCTGTCACAAGTAATGAAATTCATACGGACAAGTCAGACAAATTAAATAAAGAATAAGGGACTTGATTGAATAAAAGCGATGAGTTTCGCTAAGACGACCAAATAAACTAAAAAGGAGTCTTAATACATACCGGGACGGTTGCTTTGATAATGACTTCGGTAAAATACCCGATAGATGGGTATGATCTTGAACGTATGCGTAAACCAAGAGACGGGAACGCGAATAAAAAGTCGAAAGACTCGGGTTATGAGTCATGACTAAACGACGATAAGAATTTGTAAACTGAAATTTTGATAACTACATTCAACTAATTTAAGATTGGACGGGCCGAATAAAGAATGAAGTTTGAAGTTCACAAGTGATGAAATTTCACATGAACAAGTCGAACAAGTTAAATTAAGAATGACGCTTGGTAACGTAGATAGGAAAAACGCAAATTAGCGAAACAAGAATGTTAAAAACATTAAGATAAGGAACCTAGGTAACGGTTCGTAAAGAAGTATAAGTAAGAACCGGGTACGGGTAAGCGCAGGATAAACCGACGTTTAAATAACGTTAGAAGTCATAAAGTCGGAATTAAAATAATAAATTCGAAAGAAAACAAATGTAGCCTTAGACTACGGTCAAGGTCAGATGAAACACAAAAGCGAAAATAAATGATTCTGAATATAAAAGGACACCTTGACACCATGAATATAAATATACAATTGAATAAAGACTCAGGTAAAAGATGATCTACGGGATCATCATAACCTACGGGATTGAAAGTAATGCTAAGGTCTATGGGACCAAGAAGACCTTTGGGGTCACACATAGAAAGGAAAGAATTGTTGAGTCACACCTTAAAGAGGTGGAAATCCAAAGAGATAGTCTACGAGACTAAGTGAAGGAACCTACGGGTTATTTGGGTTAAGCGTGAGAACTAGTTGAAATTCCCCGCATTAAATGGTAATGGAAAGGAACAAATCCTCGTAAGTAACATTCCTAGATATGAGAGAAAGACGTAAGGCAAAGAAAACGTAAACTAAAAATTTAGTTTTTAGTCAAAAGCAGCGTTCTGACAAACATAAGTAGTATGAAGGGATTTGGAAAATCTTAAACACACATAAGGCCGGTGATGGCAAAATAGTATACCCGGATGAAGGGGTATGAAGTGATGGCGACTAATTAGTCTAGCCGGTAAAACTTTTCCAAGTCAAGAAAACGTTATGACAAATACAAAGAGCTTATAAATATAAGAAAAACGCGGGATAAACATGTTAACAGATTGATGAGACTAAGTGGTCAAGTGACAACTCGGTCAATAAGGATAATGCATAAAAGCTAAAAATAACGGCCCGCGAGGCCTTACACATGAAAGACGTACGCGTCAATATAAATGAAAACGTTAGATCGAAAAGAACGAGTGAATGTCTTGAAAACGAAACTAGGTTCGTTTAGTCTATATTAAAAGAAATACGTAAATAAGGTTTCGGGGACGAAACCTCATTAAGGGGGGTAGACTTGTAACACCCCGAAAATGGGTTTGGTAATTAAACCCCGTTAATACTAAAGAGCGGGTAGAATACCGTTAGCAGAAAAGATTAACCCGGAAATTATTAGGAATTCAAATAAATAAGCCTAATAATAAATAAAAAAAAGAGAGAGCAAACGACTTAAGAAGACAAAAGTTCATAAGGAGACCGAGTTAACGGGATTTAAAATAAAACGGGTTTTTAACTTACCGGACCTACTAAGTTGACTAGGAATAATTCTAACCTAGTTAGATAGTGACTTATGAGTGGGTTAAAACACTTAAATTATGAACTAAGGAAAATTGAGGGGCCAAACTTGTTAAACTTGAAACTTGATTTATTAAAAATAAATTAAAACACACCAAAACACACAAGAGTGTGTGTCTGGTCGTTCAAACACAGGGGGCGACACAAGGGATCCCACAAACCCTAGTTCTTCCAAAAATCCACCAAATTGAGAGCTCAAATTCGTTCTAAATCAAGTCTCAAACACAAATTCGTGATCTCCATTGAAAGGGGAGTCATAAGGTATGTAAATTTTATGAAAAATCTCTAGTTGGATTTCTAGGTAAACTTAGAAATCTGAAATTGATGGTTGCATGTTCGTTATATGATGAAATTAGGAATGATTTTATGTCTAGGAGTAAACCCTAGTCATTTACTTGTTGAATTGATGTTCCTAATTGTGAATTCATGATCACCCGATTATGTGCTAAATGGGTTTTGTAGAAACATGATGAACACTAGAATCATAATGGTTAAAATTGTGTTAATAGAACTCCCTGAAGTTAGATTTGAAGTTTGATGTTAGTACTTGTTAATAATGCGAGAATTTAAGGATTTAGAACACTTAAATGAGGTGGAGAAATTTGATGTTTCGTGTTGCACACAAGGTGCTTGATGAAATGCTTGAACAGGAAAATATAACAAAGCTGATTGGGATTAAAAATTATTGAGCTGCAGTTTTTAAAAAATCATATAAAATCACTGGAACGACCTATGAGGTTGAGCCTTATATGCTTAGAAAGCTATTGAAACATACTACGTTTTATGTTTGAACATGTTCGTTAAATTCTGATGTTAAACGGGTCAAAACAGTGTCCGAAGTCTGCTGAACTGTTTTGACACTAAGCTGATTGGAAGCATTTTTTTTACTTCGGAGCTGATTTTGCAAAAATCATAATTAATTCTAGGATGCTCGGATTGAGCTGATTCTTTTTGGGATGGAAAGATATTTTAGTATTCTTCATTTCATCTTTGATCACAAAGGGCTAAATAAGACCGCAAAGTGGTCAAAAGAGTCGATTCAGCAGCTACATTGTAAAGTTGCTGCACATTTTATTGATAAACTTAATCCAAGGAAAGTTGTATTTTGTTCATACTTTGCCTTGTTTATAAAACAATGATTTCATGAATATTAAGCATGTTATTTTGCTTATTGCAAGTATTTAAAATACCTACAAATAAGCTTGTCAACGAAGTTGTGAAAATGAGAAAAAAAATAAAAGAATGATTAAAGCATATAATACATATGGGTAGTTTGACTATTAAGAAAGTAAAACTGACCTATGAATTAGTTAAGCAAATTATATGCAAGAAACCCCATAGGAAATGGTAGCCATAATATGAAATGACTAAACTAACCATTTTATGGGTAATATGATAGTTTGACTCTTGACGAGCTAGGTGAAGCTTGGAGGAGATGATCAAACAGGATAAAGGCACGAGTAAGACTTGCTTGGATGAAAGGTAAGTAAAGCTTACACCTATTTTTTTAGCATACGTATTTATTCTATAGGTGATAAATACATCAATAGATCATGTTCGAATTTTGGGTTCCGACACGAAACGAAATGGGTCGGAACGAATAAAAACGTTTAAAACCATGATTTGTAATAAATATAATTGTTTGGTCGTATAGACCAAATGGGTCAAATGATGGTGATAACATCATATGACCATATCGACTAATGTTGGTTGTTAAGTCATATGTTTACAGGAACGAATAGAAATTTGGATAATTGCGGCATCATAGAATATGGAATTAATAATAGCAAGGCATAAACGGGTCTATACGTTGACTCGAGCCAGGTACGCTTATATATAGATTTATAGTTAAAAGTGTTTAACTTCCCTTCACGGGTCAAAAGGAGTAGATAGGTAAAACGGGTTAGGAATTCATAAGAAACCCGTAATTTGAACCTTGCACATTAGTAAATTGATATAGCGTGATATGCATGATATTTTGAAAAGGTAATAAACAAGTTTGTTTGATAAATCAGGAACGGGTCAAAAAGTGTCATAATTGAATTTCAAGCCGTGAGCTTGAAAGTTAAAATTTTGTGAATTTAGATGTTGAATTTTAACTCCATATGATGGAGGATCAAATTACAATCACGTAGGAAGAAACAGTAGGTCAAACGGACAAGCGGACTAAAAGTTATGAAGGTTTTCGTTTTAGAAAACGACAAACTTGGAAAATCCTGAAGAGGCCACCGTAAGTTATGGTAGCTACCGTAACTTACGCTAGCCTTAAAGTCTTTACGCCACACACCCACTGCTTTACGGTAGGAGAGTCAACATTCAGGGGCTACCGTAAATTACGGTAGCCACCGTAATTTACGGTAGACCCTGTAACAAAATAAAATGTATTTTATTCAGTTTTGCTTCCCGGACTCGTTTAGATACGTTTTAAACCCCGTATGACTAAAGCATTTCATGTTTATGTAATGTAGGTACATTTTGGATGCCGGAAGACGATCAAGCTCAACGAAGAACCGAACACGATAAAGATACATGCTTCCGCACATTGCCTCGTCGTTAATTTTAAACGACGAATTCGATCACGCTATGTTGAATAACTTATGATTTGTAAAAGTTTTAATAAACCCGTATTTTTATAGTATGTGTAGTCTTAACTACACATCTAATTGTTGGTATTTACATGTAAAACCGCTATATAGTAAGTAGGGTCGTACACGAAGTCTTAAAAAACCCATCTGTTTTGTTGCGTCAAGTCAATGTAATTGAGATAGGGCCACCTTCGTGGATGACCCCTATCATTCAATATCTTCAAGAAGGAATTCTCCCTGAAAACAAGGCGGAAGCCAGAAAGATACAAAACAAAGCGCTGTTCTATGAGATGAATGGAGGAATCCTGTACAGAAGATCCTTCTTGGGGCCACTACTACATTGTGTGGACCCTCAAGATGCAAGTTACCTGATCAGGGAGATACATGAAGGCATCTGTGGCATTCATGCTAGCCCGCGCATGGTCGTAGCAAAGATAATGAACGCTGGTTACTATTGGCCAGGGATGCACGTTGATGCTCTGAAAGAGTTGCGCAAATGCGACTCCTGTCAAAGGCACGCTCCAAAAACCCTACGCCCAAAGAAGGATCTAATCCCTGTGTCCACAGCCTGGCCCTTCCAGCAGTGGGGGATTGATATGGTGGGACCTTTCCCTGAAGCTCCTGGAGCAGTGAAGTTCATAATTGTCGCCGTTGATTATTTCACCAAATGGGTGGAGGCCAAAGCCCTTGCTTCAACTTCTGCAATGATGGTACGCAAATTCATATGGGAACACATCATTTGCAGATTTGGTCTCCCGCTCAAGATCGTAACCGATAATGGCACTAATTTTTCTTCTGAAGACCTTCAAGAATGGATGAAAGAGCTGAATATCGAGCACACTTTCTCTTCCGTTGCGGACCCTCAGGGCAACGGTCAAGTAGAAAGTGTCAACAAAAGTATCGTCGAAGGGATAAAAGCCCGCCTGGGCACCAAGAGAAGAGGTTGGGTAGATGAGCTCCCTAGCATCCTGTGGGCTCATCGAACCATGCCAAAAACAAGCACTGGCGAAACCCCTTTTAGCCTGGTCTACGGCTCAGAGGCAGTTATCCCAGCTGAGATAGGCCTCCCCTCGCCGCGCTTATCAGTAGTCAACAAGATTGATAATGAGACGGAGCGCCGTCTAGACTTGGACCTGCTCGAAGAGAGGCGCGAAATAGCGCAAATCAAAGAGGCCAAGTATAAGACACAGTTGGAGAGGTACTACAATGCAAGAGTGCGCATTCGTGCCTACACTCTAGGTGAATACATTTTCAGAGATAATGAAGCCTCCAATGTTGAATGCCCCCGGAAACTAGCACCTAAGTGGGAAGGCCCATACTTAATACATGAGGTGCTAGGAAAAAGGGCATACAAGCTGCGCACCCTGGATGAACACATCATCCCGTGCACGTGGAATGCGCAACAACTGCGCAAGTGTTACATGTGACTACTTTTGGCTATGCGCCTTTGCACTTAACTATGTTGGCCATGCGCCCTTTATCCACTTATGTTGGCCACACGCCTTTTTAATTATCTATGTTGGCTATAAGCCCTTTTTTCTATTTCGATGATGTACGTTGGCCTCACGCCTGTTTCTAAGCTATTTAATGCAAGCATTGACTATGCCTTGTTTTTATCATCATGACTCCTACGTTACAAATACATGTTAAACTTTTGATTAGCACGAAAACACTTCAGTAAATTACGAGCTCTTGGGTTATGCCTCCAAGGTCCTCCGCGAGCATAGCGCGAGATCGGGCAGTAACACTCATACACGAGCCACACTTACACTTATTCGAGCTAATTTAACCAAAGTTTCTAACAACAATGCAATAATTGTAACTTGAAAAATAGAAAGCAAGCATAATGTCATATTCCAAAAAGCGTGCCCGCGCAATGATTACATAATAAGTCAAAAACAAAAATTACAAGACTACAGCCTGCAAACACTATCTATTCGTAACCATCTGCATCGCCATCATCGCCGGCTACTTCCTCTTCCTCATCTGTCAACTCCACAGTTTCTGGAGGGTCAAGGATAGTCTTTAGCCGCGCGCACCAGTTATCGTGCTTTAACGCTTCGGTAACCAAATCCATAACAGGCAGCGAAAGCTGGGCATAGACTTCTTCTGCGTGGGCTAGCATAACATCAGCCTGATCTCTCACCGAGCAATGATTGGTATCAAACTCTTGTCCAAAGGCCTCTTCCACATAATGGGTGCACTCTAGATAACCACCGCGATGACCAACGGCACGTGAAGCATATATGAGCGCAGCTACAACCTCGTCCATCTCAGTGGCATTCAGAATGGAATTGGCGATCTGCACAAAGGGCAATAGTTGAGAACAAAACAATAAATAAAACGTAAGGTAAAAGAGGAGAAACTCACCGCAGCTACCCCTCTATTGCGCATCCATTCGGATTCAGAGACTAGCATGTCCACAATTGATTGAGCCTCGGCATAATTGTTTTGGGCTACGTTAAGGGCGGAGGTGCTAATATCTCACGCCTCGTCGACCCTCTGTTTGGCCTCCTCGGCGGTAGCAGCCTTCATCCTCTAAGCCTCAAGATCAATCTCCAATGATTCGTTCTTGTCATGGGCCTCAAACAATCGGCGCTTTAACTCTGCAATCTCCACATCTTTAGCAGCTAAATCTTTATCCTTACTTGCCACCTGCGCCTTCAACTCGGCCTGCAAGGGATGAAACAATGACTTAAAAATATTTTGACAAATACAAAAAAAAAAAAAAAAAGGAAAGGGTTAAGACTGTTGAACCTCAACACGCCCTTTGTCTATTTCAGCTTCCTCAACCTTTCCTTTTAATGTGGCAACCTGAGCTTCAAGGTCGGTAATCTTGGAGCGAGCAGCATACCTACGCTGATTATCTTTCTTGCATACCTCTTTCCATTCAGCCTGCTCCTTCAACAAGAGCTCCTAAGCGGCACGCAGTTTGCCCTTTAAGCCCTCGCGGCCCCATTCTTCAGATTTTTTCTCCGCCTCGAAGGCGGCCTTCTCCTCTGCAAAAGCACTTTTCGTCTTCTCGAAATCTTTAACTTGTCTCAACAAGCGCTCACGGTACTTCTCCCAATCCCCCCGCTCTCTAACCATTGTGCGCCACTCGCACACAATCTGGTGGTTAGCAGCGCGGGTGTGTGCCTCCCCAACAATGTAAGCATGATATAACCCATCATGGGTTCGCGCTCTCTGCATGTTAACTTCACCGGGAGGGAAAAAGTTCAAGTACCAGTCATGACAAGGAGCAAACTCCATGAATGTGTCCTTCTGCTTTAAGCCCCCAAATAGGCTGGTGGGGAGCATCACCACGAGCCTCCTCAGTGTAGGTCTTGTAATAAATATCTCCTAAGGTATCCTTAGGACCTATCGGAGCTCGTGGCATCGACCCTCCAGCACCACCAGCAGCGCCTGTATTTCCACTATCACCCTCTCCACCAGCACTTGCACCACCTGCAGCAGTGGTAGTCTCTTTACGCGCCGCCCGCTCAGGAACAGTAGCAGTCGACCCCCTATCAGCGGATGTAACGTGTACGGTTTGGACAGGGGCATCGTGCTGCGCAGCTTCCACGGGCTTGACCACCTCAGCCCCTTTTTGCTGGGCAGGTATTTTTTTCTTTTTCCTTAAAGGACTGATCAAGCCCTGTGTTATGCGTGACTTCCGGACCCTGCGCCACATCAGGCTGAATGGCAACAGCGGTCTCAGTGGCTTTCTCTTTCTCCTTCTCTTTTTCCTTATTTTTCTCCTTCTCTTTTTCCTTCTTTTTCTTTTTCTCCTTCTCTTTTTCTTTCTCTTTCTCCTTCTCAACCACCTTCTCAACCTCCGGCTCAATAGTTCTGAGAGGCTTGATTACAAATTTGGTTTTCTTCGGTGCTGGTTCTTTTGGATCCTTCAACTCAACACCCTTAGTTTTCTCAGTGGTCTTCTTCTGGGCCTCTGCAGAAATTAAGTGTTAAAAAGAGATGTTACTAAAGTAAACACAAGTATTAACATCAGAACACTAACCTGGAGAGAACTTGTAAAGGGAGCGCAACTTGCTCTGTTTCCCTATCACAGGGGCTTCCCCAGCCTTCTGCACTGGCCCAGCACCAACAACAACCTCTTCCCTTGACCTCTTCCGGGTCACCAGCTTCGCACTAGCTTCTTCACACTCTTCTTCTTCTTCCTCTTCATCCAAGGCAATCGACGAAGGGGTCGCGCCAGCTTCAGGGATCCTGGATCCCGCGCTTCAAGAACTTTTTGAACCAGCAGCGCCGGTTTTCTTCTCATCTATACGGGATAAACCCTCAAGTGAGTCACTCGCAACAACATAATCCTCCAGGTTACTCTGCCGGAATCGAAGGGTACCTTTATCTTGCGCCGTGGTAGCTGCTTGACTAGATCCACCCTTCTTATTGGTTGCACCAGTATCAACAGTAACCCTCTTGGTCTTTTTCTTGACAGCCTTCTTGGGTTTCTCCTCGGGGTCTATCCCCAGGCTGCCCAACACACCTGCAAAGACGTTAGACCATGAGCTTAACTCTTCTTGCGACGAGCCTACAAACTCCTCGCTGGAAAGAAACAAGATTTCCTTTCTAGTAGAAGTCACGCCGCGCAAGGGTCTCAGTTTGGGAAGTAGCGCACCTTCGGTAGTGGGCACACGCCCATAGACCCACCAAATGTGGGGAAAGTAGCGTGGTAAAGGTGCGCCTGTGCAATAAGGTTCAACAGTTAAGTACAAATAAATTACAAAGGAAGAATAGATAAAGGACGCAACATACCTCTATCTTCAAACTTCAAAATAGGAACTTCGTTGCTGGTCTCCGGCCACTTATCACTCATCTGCCCCGCAACCAAGACATTTTCACCAAAAACCCGATTTGGTGTCGCAGTTAGCTTCAAATACCAGTCGGCTCCCTTGGGGATAGGAAGTTCCTCCTTGTCAATTGTATCCGGCTCGCGGAAGATCTTCGCGATCGGTATAACTTCCTCCCTAATGAAGAAGAACTTCTACTTCCAATCATGAAAACTCTTACGAGGGTTTAACAGAATTTTCTTGGCCGAACCATGGTTGCCGAAAGAGTAAAACCCAATATTCCGGATCAACTGATAAAACACCCGGAACTTCTCGACGGTAGGTTCTATCCCGTGAGATCGGCACAGAAACTCAAAGTGTCTCACCCTCACCATGCCGGGTGGACTCATCTGAGATAGATGAAAGCCATAGTAATGAAGTATATTGGCCATAAACTCCGTCGCCGGCAACCTAAAATTTCCTTGAAGGAAAAAGTCTTCAAAGAGGGTAATATACCCCGGTGGTGCGTCTGCGGCTATTTGACCTGGACGGGGATGTGTTGCATCCCATTCTGGTGGAAACCGGAAACCTCTAGTTATCTGCTCGAACAAACTCTGGTCCCATTTGAGAACAGGGAGGGGACCTTCTTCAAGCTGAGTTTCTTCTTCAGCCATTTATAAAAAGAATGAAAATAAGATGAAGATAGTCTAAACTGCTGGGAAAGTTTGAAGATCATCTTCAGAAAACTTGAAGATCTGCTATGAAAACTTTGAAGATTTGAAGACTCGTTGAAGATTAGACAGAATAGAAAAGTAGAAGAAGGATTTGTGACGCTCTGTCTCCTCTCATCGATTATATATACTCATCGCATTTAATGCGATGGGTAAACGTGCCGGATTCACCGCGCGCGTAACCAATCAGCAGATGCCACGTAGGGCAGGATTCTCGGAGTGACGGTTACCACGCGCGCGTAGGCCTCACTCGCCTGATGGAAAGCTGAACCGTCAGTGACAGCTGATGATGGCTGTGTCAGCAGTCAACTCAAACGTCACCGTCAACGACATTTTGCACCAACCTGTCAGAATTCAAAATTCGAGGTTTTTGATGCTCAAAGTTACTACAAACTTCATGTAGAAGTTATCAAGGCCGCGCAGCATTCATGATTATTCAATGAGCCTGCGCACTTACACTCAAAAGCAATAACTACCAACAGGCAAATCTGGTAGTCGCGCCGTAGTAAGTGACAAACACTTACACGCGCGCCACCTACCAAGAACTAGCAAGCATTTTTTCAAAGCTAACACTTTCTTTTTTCTAAGTCCAGAGCTCCAACCATGTACTTCGCGCATGGAGCAGCACTTGACTGGGGGGACTTGAAGGGGTATGGTCCCAAAAAGCCGCGCAGACCATTTTAGGTCGCGTGCTGGACCATACTCCTTACCCAGCAAGCTGATCAATCTTTAGACCCGCGTAGGCTGCTCAAGTAGAACCTGACCTCGCACAAGGTCCAAACAAGAGATAACATCAGTTTTCACACTTAGTATTCTGGATAATAGCCTTCAACTACTACAACCCTGCGAGGGCCAGCTACGTGCACATCAAGGGTCACGCAGGAGTTACGATGCAAGGTCACTTCAGAGAGTACACAAGGTACAAGTCAGCGTCCACCAGACTGTGCTCTATCGTGCTCCACGATCGACTGACGTGCAGGAGACAGAGAGTACACAAGGACGCCTACGTGGCACCAATCAGGGGGCGGCGACAACTGCCCCATGATCTCCACTTACCTGCTGATGGCAGAGGGACAACAAGGCCGACAACTAGTACACGTGGCTCCAATCAAGGTGCGCCAGCACCGGAGATCTTCTAGAAACCATTAACGGTCGACACAAGTGAGACAAGGAGGATATCCCTTGTTGTCGCCTTTCGGCCCAAGGCCCATCAGCCTATCTCCTTTTACACCTCTCCGGCTATAAATTGGGACCTCCATACACAGGTTAAACATTCCATACTCTCTTCTCTCACTCTTAACACACACTCATTTCCTCAAAGCAGTTACTTATTCTCACGCCGGAGCCTGGTTAAGAGGGAAACCCCCATATTTCCCTCTTAACGAGCTAACGGTGTTGCTGTTTTGCAGGAAGAACGAATCACATCGGAGCTCAGGAAAGCTTAAGAAGATTAACCCTCATGATTGAAACATAAACACCCTAATTAACCCTAAAATTAGTTACGTGTTTCTTCAATATCGGTCCATTTGCTCGAAATGGAATCTTGTTTGCGGTACTCCTCGTCTTTCCCCATAGCATTAAAGAACGTTTTACCAATCTTTTGCCAAAAAACCGGTGACGTTTGGTAATTTGCTACAAAGAAAATAAAAAATTATAATGTAATATTCTACAAACAAATAATAATAATACTAGGGCCGAAAATAATAATAATTTTTTTTTAAACACTCACCAACATCGGGGCTCTCCGATATATCTAGCGACGCATGTGCCAACGCGTACTCCAACATTTAACAGGTCCTTTCTCTCATGCTTTGAACAAATCGGTAGTGTTTGTTGAAGAGTGATTAACTTTTCGTGTAAGTGTACATGAGCTTATTGTAGTCTGTACTATTTAGTCATAGTTTTAATAAGTTCATTTCACATAATAATTGTTGTCCCTTTTTTGTCAATCGATTTCAGCAGGTATGTTGCTCATGTTGTTGAGAAACAAGACATGGCTCCTCTTGTTTTTCAGACATTGATAACCAAAAGTGTACATGTTTTCATGTCTTGAAACAAGTCGTCTAAATGACGTGTTTTGTCTGAGTATTTTCAAGTGATTATGCATAAAAATGGAATCTTGGTGATTAGATATGAAGTATTATATGCTTTTCATGTAGGAACTATGAAAGCAAATATGATTTTGTTTGATTTTGTATTATTTTTTTAATATGATTTTGTATTATTTTTTCATAAATAATGCTCATCAACTTAAAACCATTGTTGTTGATACATCTGTTGATACAGTGGTTGATACATCTGTTGACTTTGGTCAACAGATGGATAAAAACAGATGTTAGTTGTGTTAAACAATGTTTTGTGGAGAAAACAGTGGTTTGACTTTGGCCAAACAGACTTTGGTCAAACAGACTTTTAAACCACTAAGAATCATAGTTTTGCAAACAGTGGTTTGACTTTAGTCAAACAGTGGTTGCATACTAATGCTATTTCGTTTCATCATGGTCTTTCAGTTACTTACCATCATTCATGAATTTAATTACATCACATGCAACTAATATGAGTTTTAATTCTAATCTTTATTTCTTGGTGGAAAACAATACCTAGCTTTAAACTAGAAATTACACATGGGTATCACTACTAGCCTTAAACTAAAAATTATAATATCTATACACCTATCTATACTTTCTATTAAAATGTGTTATACATGGTTTTCTAAAACCAATTGTGTTTGCACACGGGTTTTACTACTAGTCTCTATAATTATAAATCAAAATGTGAGTACACTTGCTTGATTTCAGCCCACATATATTATTTTAGTCTACATTTAGACTATCTCATTGGTTGCCACGTAGGCGATATTACACGTGGCATTATTGTGTTAACCCTATTGATCTTCTTCTGTTTTTTTAAACGACAATCTTCTTTTCTATTTTAATTATTAGGTTTCCACAAAACACATCCACCCCTGCACCTGATGATCAAAAACCCTAATGTTTTGGTCAAAAATCACAACAAGGATAATGTAACCAAATCTGATTTTTGTGAGGTTGAGTGCTTAGTTTGATGATTGATTGTATGAACTAGTATGAAATGTTGTCAATGATGAACACAAGGATTTATACGAGGAAAAAGCCCTTGATCAATGAATGATCTTCGGCATAAAAAACCTCAGATAGTGAAAACTATCACTATCAACTATATTGCACAAGAAAGATTACAACTTTGGAAGATAACAAGCACAATACAATTATTTTCTAGTGTAAGTGTGTGTGTTTCGCCAATGAGTATCAGTGAGTTCGAATAATAGCTAATGTGTTTCTATTCTGAGCTTGTTAACCCCTTTAAAATTAGAAATATCCTAGTAACAAACTATTTGAAATCCATGCAACTCTCACACGATCCCCCTTAACGGTCATGACTCCCTTTGCACGTGCTAAAAACAACATATTCCTCCGATATTCCTGTGTTGACTCAGCTCACATAATGCCTTCAAACGTAAACTGAACACACAAGGAACAATTGTTAAAAAAATAAACATTAGTAAGGATCCTTGATCCTCAGACTTCCTGTGTTGTCCGTTAAGGATCCGTGATCCAGGTCCAGTCTCAGGATGGATGATCCTCAGCATAAAATCCATGCCCTAATACCTAACTCTCAAATAGCTATGGAGCATGACTAATTCTGTAGTTCCCCTATGCCTTTCAAAACCCTAATTCTTTGATTCCCCTTTGCATAAGATTCTGCGTATTGATCAATCTTCGAATTTACGCTTTTTGGCAATCGTGATCTTGAAGTTTGATTCACACATATCAACTTTGAAGTTTAGTTAGCATATGGAAGCTTCTGCATTTTGGATTTAGTCTTCGCCACCAGTTAATTGAGCTTTTGAGATTGAGGTACGAAATTCTATGATGTTGTTACTTTGATTGTTTGTGTGGTTTGCTATTGTTGTTTGAATCGATTCTTGATTTCGTTTGACTGGTTTTGTGTATTTGAAAGGAAAGTGCATCCATTGTATGACTGCCAATACATGTAACCCAATACATATAGAAATTGTTAGCTTTAGAAAAAGAAAAAAAAAGTACTTTTACCTTTCTATGGAAGTTCCATTGTAGTTGATTGCTATAATCGATTGAACTATTTTTGGACCACAAGAAATGATTATTTAATGTTTAAAACAAAAACATGGCTACAGTGGTGGAGGAAATCGAGCTTAACTCTTTCTGGTGGATGCGGAGGAGGTCTCGAGCTGCAGGGATTGATCTTGATATAAGTTTGAGGGGCATGGTATAGGTAAATGTAGTTCTGGTTGTGTACTGCTTGGTATAGCTTGGCCGCTATTGGTGAAGTTAGCATAATAGGCTCAAGTGAGGGGGGGGGGGAGTGGGCAAGGTAATGGGTAGGTGTTTAATTAGCGCCACGTGTCACAATATTATGAACCCGGTTTGTGGCTTTAGCCACAACACATTCTCTAAAGTCAATAGTGACTTTCCAATGAATCCTATTTGACTAGATTTGCTGCACGTAAAATTGTCCCATGTAATATTTACGCGTATCCTCATTCTAGTTCTTTGTTCCAAAATACGTTCCGCCTACCACCGGTTCTCAATCCCGCCGATCTAAATGAATCGCACCTTGTTTGCAATTTGGCCTCTTGTTCTCTTTCTACGTTTTGGATTTCACAATTTGTGATTTTGTAGCAATCTACAACAAACGTGTCTCGGCATTTGAAATAACACCCTTGTAATGGTGTTCTTCTTCTATGGTTTTCTACAAAATTCGCAATCTGCGAATTGAAAGCCTTGTTATTTTTAACAACGACTAGGGTTTCGATTTGGGGTTAGCGAAATCACACGGAACAAGATTGTCACACCCCAACCGATGGCGGAAACATCGGGGTGTGGCACTGAGCGAAACAGATTGTACAGAAGTTTCCATAACAACTATGATTACTAATTATTTAAAGCATCATGTCCTATACCATGACATAAAAAGTAATATAATTATTACAGACAAGATCAAGTCAAATTGTTCTGTTCCGACAACTCAGATTTCAAATACAGATAATTCATTTATTTGTTTCTAGACCTTTCCTAGCCTCGATTTCACAGCAAGCCAAGCATATAAACATCCTAAGCACCTGCCACATACGTTAAAGTAAAAGTCAATACACATGGTGTAAAGGTAAGCATACAAGTTTAATAGATATAATAGAGTTCGAAATCGTTTACGCATAACCAGCACGTACACAGTGTGAAACGAAGCACGTTAGTTATCGACATGAACCTATCGATACCAATGACGGCGAGTTGACTGCCCAAGGCAGTTCGTAATACACACTCACCACTGTGAGTCATGTAATTAATTGTCCTTAACAACCCCTGAATGAACAGGTGCTGAGTCCAAACTATAGTACTATCGTTGCTAAGGTAGGTAGACAACATTCCATGTGTAAACATAACAAACTAGCATTCATTAAGTCACGTATAACATGCAGTAACGGTTAGCGTTAAAGTATTGCGTAGTGTGTTCGATGTGATTTAGAATAAGTAACGTATGTAACACCTAAAAGTGCTTAAAGCAAAAAGGGTTCGAGTATACTCACAACGATGATGGATTGAAGGGAGCGCTTAGAGCGGAATTAGCCTGGTCAGAACGATAGCACAAACGATGAGCGGCGCGTAAAATGAAACGAAGTGTCAGTGGGTCGGATGGTAATCCGGTCGGATGGCTATCCGATCGGGTGACCGGTCGACCGAATGATAATCCGTTCGGGTGTTCGCCCGATCGGGTGGCCACTCGACTGGACTGTCACCTCGTTTGGAATGGATGTGTTTGTGTATGATGGTTTATCTTTTGAAGTTTTTGTTGTAGCATTTTGAAAACAGAGAAGTATCTCTACCTTTCAGGTCGGTCGATCGAACGGTCGGTCGATCGAACGGTCAGTCGATCGATTGAACGACCGTTCGATCGGACAGCAATTCGATTGGCAAGGCTTCTCAAGTTGAGAACAAGTTCATAGCAGAACGGTCACTGGATCGGATGGCTATCCGATCGGGTGGCAATCCGTTTGGATTGAACATGTTGAAAATTTGTTTAAGTGTTGAAGTCAAAACATCACATGGTCTAGTGACAATTCGATCGGATGGCAATCCGATCTGACGGCAATCCGTTCGATGTTCAAACCTCAATTGCAATAAAATTTAAGTGTGGGACCCAAGGCGCAATCCAATCGTGTGGCTGTCCAGTCGGGTGGCAATCCTATCGGACGTCAATCCAACCCAGACGACCTGGTCATCTTCTTCCTTGGTTGTTTGAGAGTTTGAGTGCTTAAACGAGATATTTTGATAACATGTTTGATCAATAGAACCCTCAACCCGGCCCGAGTGACCCGTCCGAACAGGAATCACCCTAGTCCGACCGGTTCACGGTTCGAGTCGGTAGTTCATGTTCAAACCTGAAATCAATACCTCTTGGACATAATTCAGACCAGGAACCGATACGACACCAAGAATGGGTAGAGGATCAGAACAAGGTCCGAATCTATCGGATTTGAGTGCATTGAGTGTAAAAGATTTGAAAGAAAGCTTGAAAACCATCTTTCAATCCTTTTAACCATGAATATGTTCAGATCTATGAAAGATCTTTGTTTATTCATATGGAAATCATACAGATCTAAGTTGTTCTTGGTGGATTGAAGCCAAAACATGAAGTTCATAAGAACACCATGATGACATCATCCTAGAACACCTCAAATCTAGTGATTTCACTGTTAAAAGTTAAGATTCAAAAGATAGAAATGTGTAGGAGTGCGTGTAGATTAAGAAAGTACCAGATTTAGGTGGAAAACTTACAAGAATCGCGAGAAATCTGAAGAAATAGCGGCTGGAACGAGTAGAGAGGGAGAGAGAGCTGTCAACATCAAATGAGGTTGACATATGGGGTATTTATAGGGTTTTCATAAATGGAAAGGAGGAAAGCGGGGCTGGTCGGTCGAGTTGCAGCCCGTCCAGGTGGCAGCTCGGTCGAGTGGCACCTTGACCAGATGGCAGTCCGATCGGGTGGCAACTCGGTCGGCTGGCCACTCGGTTCGAGTGCACGGCGCGATGAGTTTTGCAGTTTCGATTCGAATGTTGAGCGTTGCGATGCAGTTCGAGCGAGCGATGCGATAGATTTACTCATCAAATTACTTTTAATCTCAACTATTATATCAACATACAATCATCCTAATTTAACGTTTGTTTCAGCTTTTGCGATTCGATTGCGATTGAGTTTTGATCGTGTTTCGATTAATCACCACAACAATAACATAAATAAACACGCACAAGTAACACATAAAGAGCACACACACATAAGAATAATAACCAGCGCGTAGTTCGAGTTGCGAGTGCGATAGCGATATGCGATAAAGCGATAAAACATGCGATAAACATCGATAAATAGCGATTAACCTCGATTAGTAATAAGTACTCCACATAATACAACTAACATAAAAGCATAAATAGACTATCTACAAGTCAAAGAAGTCAAAACAGGAATTGAGCAAGGAGCGACAGATCGCAACTCGCAATCTTGTCTCCCTTTGACTTCAATCTTGACTTTGACTTTGACTTTCGAAAAACGGGGTGTTACAGCCTCCCCTAGTTGAGGGAATTTCGTCCCGAAATTAGGCCGAAGCCGTATCAAACAACTGCGGGTACTTCGCCTTCATGTCGCTTAAAAGTTCCCAGGTGAACTCTGCGCCTCGTTTGCCCTCCCATCGAACCTTCACAATAGGAATGCGCGAGCGTCTGAGCTGCTTGGTTTGGCGGTCCATGATTTCGACAGGCTTCTCCACGAAGTGTAGTGTTTCGTTTACTTGGAGATCTTCTAGAGGTACAATTAAATCATGCTCAGCCAGGCACTTTCTGAGGTTTGACACATGGAAAGTCGGGTGGACGTTACTAAGTTCCTCCGGTAGTTCGAGTCTGTAGGCAACTTTTCCGATCCTTTCCAGAATCTTAAAAGGTCCAACATATCGAGGCGCTTGGTTTGGTGGTCCATGATTTCGACAGGCTTCTCCACGAAGTGTAGTGTTTCGTTTACTTGGAGATCTTCTAGAGGTACAATTAAATCATGCTCAGCCAGGCACTTTCTAAGGTTTGACACATGGAAAGTCGGGTGGACGTTACTAAGTTCCTCCGGTAGTTCGAGTCTGTAGGCGACTTTTCCGATCCTTTCCAGAATCTTAAAAGGTCCAACATATCGAGGCGCTAGTTTCCTTTTCTTGCCGAATCTGACCACACCCTTCCAAGGTGATACCTTTAGGAGTACGTAGTCGCCAACGTCAAATTCAAGGGGCTTGCGTCATCTGTCGGCGTAACTTTTCTGACAACTCTGAGCTTTCAACTGATTATCTCGAATTTGGAGGAATTTATCAGTCGTTTCTTGCAATAGCTCAGGACCGGTTAATTGCGAGTGCCCGATCTCGTGCCATACAATTGGCGATCGACATTTTCTTCCTTATAAATCCTCAAACGGTGCCATTTGAATGCTTGAATGATAACTGTTATTGTACGAGAATTCGACTAAAGGCAAGTATGCGTCCCAATTTCCACCGAAATCTATGACACACGAACGGAGCATGTCTTCAAGGGTACGAATCGTTCTCTCAGTCTGACCGTCGGTTTGAGGGTGGAATGCGGTACTTAGATTAAGCGTAGTACCGAGAGCCGTTTGAAACATTTCCCATAGACGTGAGGTAAACCGAGCATCATGGTCAGAAATGATGTCGCGAAGCGTCCCATGTCGACAAATGATCTCATTGGTGTAGATTCTGGCTAATCGTTCCACCTTGTAGTCTTTTCGTATTGACAGAAAATGAGCTGATTTGGTCAAACGATCGAAGACAACCCAGGTGCTGTCGTGACTTGATGGCGTACGCGGAAGTTTCGTTATGAAGTCCATAGCTATACTCTCCCACTTCCACACAGGGATCGGTGGTTGTTCAAGTAAGCCAGAGGGTCTTTGGTGCTCGGCTTTGACTTTCGAGCAAGTCAGGCACTTTCCAACGTAGAGGGCGATATCTCTCTTCATGCCCGACCACCAGTACTTGTAGCGAAGGTCCTGGTACATTTTATCGGAACCGGGATGAATAGAATACCTAGATTTGTCGGCTTCGTCCATCAAAATCTGTCATAAATTTGTCCGCTTAGGGATCCAAATTCAGTCCAGAAAGTGGAATATCCCATTCGACTTACTTACAAGCTGGGCTCCATCGTGATAGATCCTTTCCTTCTTCAATGTGCGCTCATTAAAACAAGCATGCTGGGCTTCGCGGATGAGAGTTTCAAGATCGTATTGGGCTTGGATATTTCGAATGCTGAGCAGATAGCTCCGTCTGCTGAGGGCGTCGGCGACGACATTTGCTTTTCCTGGGTGATAACGGATCTCACATTCGTAATCGTTGAGAAGCTCTACCCATCGGCGTTGACGCATATTAATTTCCTTCTGGTCAAAGATATGTTGTAGGCTCCTATGATCGGTGAAGATCGTACACTTGGTACCATACAGGCAGTGTCGCCAAATCTTTAACACAAAAACAACTGCGCCTAGCTCGAGGTCATGGGTTGTATAGTTCTTCTCGTGGATCTTGAGCTGACGAGATGCGTAAGCGATAACCCTATCTCGTTGCATGAGAACACAACCAAGACCAAGGTTCGAGGCATCACAGTAGACAATGAAGTCGTCGTTTCCGTCGGGTAAAGTGAGGACAGGAGCATTGCAAAGGATATGCTTGAGGGTTTGGAAAGCAGACTCTTGTTCGGTTCCTCAAACAAAAGGCTTGTCTTTATGCGTGAGAGCGGTAAGCAGCACAACGATTTTAGAGAACCCTTTAATAAATCGACGATAATAGCCCGCTAGTCCGAGGAAAGAACGGACTTCAGACGGGTTCTTTGGTGTAACCCAACTCTTAACTGCTTCAATCTTCGCCGGATCGACGTGAATGCCTTGACTATTGACAATGTGACCGAGGAATTGAACCTCCTCCAGCCAAAATTCATACTTGGAGAACTTGGCATAGAGTCGATTCCCCTGGAGTAGCTCGAGACCCAAACGTAGATGTTGCGCGTGTTCGGTTTTCGACTTGGAATAGATCAGGACATCATCGATGAACATAATGACGAAGCGGTTGAGATAAGGTTTACACACGCGATTCATCAGATCCATAAAAACCGCGGGTGCGTTAGTTAAACCAAAAGGCATAACAATGAAATCATAGTGGCCGTATCGAGTGCGAAAAGCAGTTTTGGGAATATCCTCTTCTTGAATGTGTAGTTGGTGATAACCTGAGCGTAGATCGATCTTCGAGAAACACGTAGCACCTTGTAGCTGGTCAAACAAATCATCAATTCGAGGCAAGGGATAGCGATTGATTGTCAACATATTCAATTCCTGATAGTCGATGCACATCCTGAACGACCCATCCTTCTTTTTGACGAAAAAGACTGGTGCGCCCCATGGAGAGGTGCTCGGGCGAATGAAGCCTTTATCAAGCTGTCCTGGAGCTGACTCGAGAGTTCGTGCATTTTGGACGGAGCGAGTCGATAAGGAGCTTTGGCAACAGGGTTGGCTCTAGGAATGAGGTCGATACGAAATTCGATATCACGACTTGGCGGAAGTCCGAGAAGATCCTCAAGAAAAACGTTAGGAAATTCTCGAACCACTGGAACATCGTTTACTCCTAGTCTACCTTTCTTTTCCTTCTCTGCTACTTCAGTATTAGCCAAGAAAGCTCTGTATTCCTTGCGGAGATACTTGCTAGCTTGGACACATGACATGAGTTTAAGACCTTTCGAAGCAGTTTCACCATAAACACACAATAAATCACCATTAGCGAGCGAGAATCGAATCATCTTATCGAAGCACACAACTTCAGCATGATTTTCATGAAGAAAGTCCATGCCTACTATGATTTCAAAACTTCCGAGTTGCATCGGAATAAGGTCAATCTGAAAGATGTGATTGTTGAGTTCAAGAGTACAATCACGAAGGACAGAGTTGACGGCGACGGTTCTTTCGGTGGCAACTTCGACATCGAACGTCGAGGGGAGATGGGAGCGCTTACGATTAAGGAGTTTCTCGAATTCAAATGACATAAAATAGTTATTGGCTCCAGTATCAAACAAACACGAAGCATAAATACCATTCACAAGGAACGTACCATTAACCACATTGTTGTCAGCCTGGGCTTGGCGCGCATTGATGTTGAAAGTTCTGGCGCGGGCGGCTTGTTGGTGTTGCTGCTGCTGTTGCTGAGGCTCTTGCTTCACAACCCTGTTCGGGCACATGTTCGCGAAGTGGTTAGGATCACCACACGCGAAGCAGACTCTGGCGTTGATCGTAGGTGCCTGAGCCGCTTGTTGGCCTTGAGGAGCTGGAAGTAGAGCTTGATGAGCAGTAGCTTGGGCTGGTGCTTGTCGGGGACCAGTACGGCAATTGGTGGTGAAGTGGCCGTACATGTTGCAATGCATGCAAAATCTGCAGGCGATACCCACCGGATGATGATAAGTACATGTCGGGTAAGCAGGGTGGGGGCCAGTGTATGCACATTTTGCAGGCGGTGCATAGGTAACTGGTGGTGGAGCTGATCGGTGCTGAGATTGCTGCTGAGCCGGTACGGCTTGAAGAGGAGCAGCAGGAGTAGTGACAGCACAGTTTTTGTTGCTAGAGCTGCTGTTGTTGTTCTTCCTCTTGCGATGAGAGGATTTTGATGATTGAGAAGCGGTGGCGGTTTCAGCGATTGATGCGACGGTGGCTTGGTGCAGGTTCTTGGTAGCTTTGTCCCAAAATCCAGCTTTAACTCGCTTGTCGTTGATTTCAGCGGCAAGCAGGTAGGTCTCTTCTATTGTTGCTGGCTTTGAAGCATGTACAAAATCTGCAACACAATCCGGCAGAGCATGGATGTACTTCTTGATCATCATGTCAGCAGTCTTCACTTGATCAGGACAGATAATACTGAGCTGCTTGAAGCGAGCAGTCAAAGCAGCGTTTTCACCTTCCTTCTGCTTCAGATGCAAGAATTCGTCCTCCAACTTTTGGCGCTCATGGGGAGGGCAGAACTCTTCGAGCATAACGTTCTTCAACTCATCCCATGACAGACCATAAGCTGCGTCGTTTCAGCGTTTGTTCCTCTCGGCCGTCCACCAGTCTAATGCGCGGGACTGGAAGACGCCGGTAGCATTTAGAGTGCGGAGATTGTCAGGACATCCACTCTGACGCAGGGTGACCTCGATTGAGTCGAACCATTGAAAAAAATCCGTAGGGACATCTTCACCAGTGAATTCTTTCGGTTCGCAAGCTTTAAACTGTTTGAAGCTAAAAGCAGTCTTAGTGGTAGCTTTGGGAGCTTCGGTCCTGGACTCTTCAGACGATTTGCTCACATTCTCGTATAGTTCACTCAGGATCTGGGGAACTACCTTTGCTACTTGCTTAGCAACGAGAGCAGCAAGGCATTTGTCACTCTGTTCTTGACGAGTAACTCGTGGGTGACGGGGTCCAGATGTGGGTCCAGATGACAACATTGTCTGCAATAGACATCGCCATTGGGCTCAAACACAACATAATCGAATCTCACCTCACACGTCTAGCACTACTAAAGCTCAAGAACACGATCACGTAAACACATAGGCACATAATCACAGATTCACATAAGCACAGAAGCACATAAGCACGTAAGGCACAAAATCACAGAAGCACATAAGCACAAGCGGCAATCAGAATACAGAAACCTATCATTCAAAGTCCGTGAGCGTTCGAGAATAGCGTAGCGAGTAGTATAGTATAGCGAATAACATAGCAAGCAACATAGCATACGGTGGTTCCTTATGGTAGTAGCGATTTGTTAGCGGTTGTGCAGTGTGTTGTGTGATTAGAGGAAGCAAAAAGATAAAAAAGCGTTAGATAGAAACCAGTAGTACCTCAGAACGCTAAGAAATAAGCATAAACTACATAAAACACATAAAATCCACATAAAACGTTGAATATCAGAGTCGGCAGTAGCGAGCTCAGAATTGAAACACATAAAAATCGAGAATAGATTGTCCGCGGCTATTTAGACGTCGACTAACCAAAGTGGTTCGACTATTCACAAGGACTTTAGGTACACACTTTGGCCTTCGGGATTGTGCTCTCACCTCGAATCTGGGCGAATGGCACGCATCCTTCCAGTTTCAGCGTGACTTCAACTTGTTGGAGTTCGTTGAGTCTTTGGTGAAAGTTTTGTAAAACAAAGTAAAGATCGGAACAAGTCGTCGAGGTTCGGGTTTCACCCCTGACTTAACGACTTCGTTCCTGTTTTTTGATAAAATAGAGGAGAAATTATTCGTCAAAGTATGGATTTCACTCCTGATTTGGCACAATTTCTCCCGTTTATAGATAAAAATGCGGGTCGAACAAGAAATTTTGGTCGAGAGTTTGCGATTTTCACACCTAATCTCGACCCAATTGCTCGTTCATTTTCAAAAACTACAGTGCAGTGATAGTGTAGTGTAGGCGAGAATAGTGAGAAATAGCAAGTAAGCTCGTACATACCCCTATAGGGTGTGCACAAGTCGGTCTGTTGGTACCTGACTATAGACTAGGTCATTTCTAAGACATCGACCCGGACTAGGTCGAGTCTTGCTGTAACGTCCATAATTTTTTTTCCTTAAAAATTTAAACATCGACATATTATATTTAACGAAATTTGGGCATGACCCGTTCGTAAAAGGAGCGGTCCCCTGTTTTTCATATTCAGAATATCATTTAACATATGCTACGTTTCAAAAGACATAATATACTACATCAAAACGGACCTTGTTTCACATACAAAACCATCAAGCTAAGGAACTTACAACCGACTAAGTTTTAAAAGGCAAACAAGATAAAAATTAAGTTTTTAACTACTCGACATAAACTAAAGAGACAAAACATATTGACGTTGTCTTCTTTACAAAAGTTGCGGAACGCATGACGGGCTTGAAGTGTGTTCGGACCGGGCGAAGCTTGATAGCTAAACTTGAGATTTACATACATTGCCACAACAAAATAACTTCATTAGAACTAAAATTCTTTCCTTTAACTCAAGATTTCAATCCACGGATTTATAGTCGATATGATACTCGCGAACTTGCAATTTACTAAATACTTTCATTCTTGCATATAAGTATATTCCAATTGGAACTTCATACCATTCCTTCCATTCTTACATTCTAATCCTTTGACCCATTAATAAAAAGGGTCCACACAATTACTTTTTCATACTCAATTCAATTCGATGCATTTTATGTTAAAACAACAATATAATAAAATCATAACTGTACAAGTAGCGTACCTCGATCTTGATTCCCTTGTTGCTTTGCTTGACTTGAACTTTCTTCCTTTATACCTAAACAATACCATTCATACTTAGAATTTATATCTCATACTCGTCTATATACCTTACTTGGCAAGACATCATGAAATCTACATCTACATCATAAACACATTCAAAACACATAGCGTTTATGACTAACATGGCTGAAATCTTTATTAAGGCATTTCATCATACACTTGGTGTGCACAACAACAACAAAGCACAAGGTACAAGTATTCATAGCATAATTCTACTTGTTCACCTCCTAACCTAACAAGAATCAATCAAGTTCATAGCTTTCTTTCATCCTACATCATCTTATCTAATTTCTCTATCTCAATTCAAGATCATGTAACAATTTTCACATACTAGCTTTTATTTAACTCATCATGTTCATTATACTTTCACAACAATTGGGTATAATGCTTAAATCATTCAAACAATCCGAAATCAAGCAACATTTTCGAACCATTATGAAACCCTAACTCTCAATTGCATAAGATTTCCACATAATTTCATGATTGGGTTAAAACCCACCTTCTACAATTCATCCAAGACAGAAAATTCGACTTACCATTCGATGTACAAGCTTAGATGATTAAAGTTTTGAGTTCATGCATTAGTTTGGGCTCTTAATCTCTTTCAATTCTTGAGAATTTCTGGAACTAGGGTTTCTCCTTGGTTCCCCTTGCTTCTGATCGATCCACAGAGAACACACAAAGTGTGTTTTGTGTTTTTAATTTGTTATTTAATAATTTTCTTTCATTATTTACAATTTCAGCCCCTCTAATTCCAGTTGCTTTATATTAACATACTAAAGTTCCATTCTTTCTAAATTAACATCACATTCTTTGACTTAGTAGATTTTATATATTTAAACATTTAAAGTAAAACATATAAATTGCATATTTTGGGGTGTTACAAGTCTACCCCCTTTAAAGGAGGTTTCGTCCTCGAAACCTTAATACGTACCAAATAATGTCGGGTAGAGTTTCCGCATATCATCTTCCAATTCCCAAGTTAGCTCCGAACCCTTCCTATGTTGCCATTGGACTAAAACTTGTCTAATGGTCTTGTTTCGAAGATGCGTTTGTTATGGGTGAAATTCTGAGCCCATATCCTGAAAAATATCTTGATCTATATCTTATTTATGTAGTATCTGTTTACATCCGGGATGCTGGTTCAGGATATTGGTAACATCCTGAACGGTATCCTCGGGATTACTAATGGATTATGTGCAGGTACGTGGGTTAGAAGCTAGCAACGTTCACAAGACTTATTCCGCGGAAGACTCGGTCCAAGTCATTCAAATGAAGACGTTGAAGCCGTATTACTCGGTCCATAACGTTCATAATGGAATATTCGGAATAGCCCATATTTGTAGGGATTATTGTTTGTAATTCGTTACTATAAATAGGTGGGTATACCAGATCAACTAGGACATCACAATCACACTCGCTACACTCTAACACTTACTCTCGAGTAATTCTTACTTTCATACAAAGGCATTGTAACACTTAGCGATCTGGTCCATATCCTGCACTGTATTCTGAAGTTTAAAGCAATAAGAAGAACAAGGCAGCTGCGATTGTCAGCTCCCGAGGTTTTATGCCGGCGATCTAAATTGATCAAGGGCTTTCCTCGTACATCTCGTGTCATTTCCTTTACTTTTTGCTCATTGTTTGCTCACTGTTTGATCGCAAATACAGCTCAATATCCTGAGCTGTATCCTGAATACTGATTTTCTAAATAATTCAACAAGCATATTTTCTATACACTTTCTAGCACACTACCTCACATTACTAATTTGATCACTAAATTGCTTCGGTAATTTTTGACCAAAACAATTTGGCGCCCACCGTGGGGCAAGTGGTGCTCTCTTTACTAAAATTTTTTGGTAAATCGCTAATCGGTTATCTATTTTCAAAACTTTTTACCACATTGTCCATAATGGCCTCAAGATCAAACATGAGTTCCTCTACTGTGTCTGCTACGACTTCTGCTACTACTGGTTCCGTGCTTCCACCACCTCCTCCAAGAATGCCAGCCTCTACACGACCTCAGGATATTATCCCTACCCGCAGTGTTCACGAATCTGCCCCTGTTTTAGCTTTTAACGACAAAATTTTAACCTTATTTGGAAGTGTGCAGGAACAAATGAGGCAGCAGCAGGAAACAAACCAAATGCTTTTAAGGGAAATACAACTCCTGAAGTCTGGCTCGAGCAGATCTGCTGAGGATATTGTCACTCCATTACAACCCAGAACTTTGAACTTCAGTTCAGCTATATATACTGAGGATAACAGGGGGAATATTATGCCCAGGCTTCCTCAGAATCATACCCCTGAAATATCCTCCTCGGTCAGGATATCGACCATAAGGAGCTCAGGATATGCTTCAGGATATGGGCAAAATCCTCCAACGGGTAACATGTCAAATAATAATAATACTCATACTACTAACAATAGTGGATCCTTGCAGGATACAGGTGTGACATCAGCACTTACTAGGGAACTTCAGAAGTTGAAGGACATGATATCAAGTGTACCCGGGGTGGTCCAGCCGATCCCGGAAGTGTCTCAAGACAGCCACAAGATATCTCGCTTTGCATATCCTATCTGTGATGCTGAGATCCCAAAGAGATTTCAAACCCCCAACATGAAGCTTTACGACGGAACAACGGATCCTGAGGAGCATATCGCTCAGTATAGGGAAAGGATGGAGATTAACCCTATCCCTCCGGATCTCAAGGAAGCATGCTTGTGCAAGGGTTTTGGTTCAACCTTGACAGGATCAGCCCTGAAATGGCTCTTGAACGTTCCTCCACATTCGATTACATCTTTTGCTCACTTAGTAAATTTATTTAATAGTCAGTTTTCTTGTAGTAGAAGCTTTGAAAAACTAACGAGTGATCTCTACAGGATAACACAGGGGCCTCAGGAATCCCTTAGGGATTATGTGAACAAGTTCAGCCGGGAATCACTAGACATTCCTCATCTTGATGTTGCAACAGCTGTGCAAGCTTTCAAGATGGGGCTGCAAAAAGATTCTCAATTTTATCAAGACCTTGTAATGAACCCATGCAGGAACTTGGATGAAGCTCGGAACAGGGCCCTAAGATATATTCAGTTGGAGGATGACAGAAAGATGCAAGAAAGAATGAACTCATCAAACACTTATGAGTCAACTAACAGGAAGTCAGAATCCTCATTCAAATCATATCGGCCTAAGCCATATGGTAGAAATGAAAACAAGAAAGTGAATGCTGTCGAAGACGAGGATCCTGAAGAGTATCCTGAATTATCTGAATATTGCTTTTCTGTTAACATTCCTGAATTGATGTATGCCATGCAGGGTCTAGGAGACAAGGCTCGATGGCCTCGAAAGAATCAACAAAAAGCCGATTGGAAAGACAAATCAAAATGGTGTGCTTTCCACGAAGATTTCGGACATATGACTGAGGATTGCATCGCTTTAAGGAAAGAAATAAGCTATCTTCTAAGCAAGGGATATCTTAAAGATCTCTTGGGAAGAAAGAAGAATAAGGGTCAGGATACTGAGAAGGATCCTGAGCGAGCAGCATCACCTCCCGCGGATGCCAAGATAATCAACTTCATTTCGGGAGGATCCGACATTTGTGGGACTTCGTATTCGGCAGCAAAGAGACATGCAAAAGAAGCTAAGGCCGAAAGGGGAGACAAACCTGTCAGGATGACTACACTTACAACTGATAAAGTGATCACACTTGATGCCGATGACAGGGATACTGTCCAGGATCCTCACCATGATGCTCTGGTAATAACGTTATATGTGGCTAACCATTTTGTACGCAGGATATTGGTAGATAATGGCAGCTCCGTCAACATAATCCAACTAGAGACGCTTAAAAGAATGAATGTATCTCCAATGGATATCACTTCAAAGTCTACCGTGCTTGTTGGATTCAGTGGAGAGGCTAGAAACACAGTGGGAGAGATAAAGTTGCCGGTGTACGTTGAAGGAGTCAACTCGATACAACGTTTCTGTGTAATGGACTCTCTATCCTGCTATAACATTATACTGGGTAGACCGTGGATTCACGATATGAAGGCCGTGCCATCAACATATCACCAATGCATCAAGATACCTACCCCTTGGGGAGTTGTCAAAGTTGATAGTGATCAGCAGGAGGCGAAAGAATGCTACTCATCCTCGATGAAATCCTCAACCAAGCCTAATGCAGCGTAGCAGTTAAAGACGCGGGCCCAAGATATCGTGGAGGATCCGGAGCAGGATGTGAAGAAAATTATCCTAGACCAGGATAATCCCGATATTTCGGTGCTCGTGGGAACCAATATCCCTCAGGATATTGAAGAGCAATTAATTAAATTTTTAAAATGCAGGATGTCAACGTTTGCATGGAAGCATGAGGATATGACAGGCATATCCAAAGATATTATCACTCACAAGCTTGGAATTGATAAATCATTCAAGCCTGTGCAACAAAAAAGAAGGAAGTTTGCTCCTGAGCGGAATGCGATTATTCAAGAGGAAGTTGAGAGATTATTGAAATCCAGGATGATCAGAGAGGTTAAGTTCCCGAGGTGGCTAGCAAACGTGGTTGTGGTACAGAAGAAAAATGGGAAATGGAGAGTCTGTGTAGATTACACATACTTGAACAAAGCTTGTCCTAAAGACCCATTTCCTCTTCCCCACATTGATGCAATGGTAGATGCCACTGCCGGGCATGAAATGCTGACTTTCATGGATGCGTCCTCAGGATTTCAACAGATCCAAATGGAGCCTTCTGACCAGGAGGATACTGCCTTCATGACACCAACAGGTATTTATTGTTATACTGCTATGCCTTTCGGTTTGAAAAATGCAGGTGCAACATACCAAAGATTGGTAAACATGATGTTCAAAGACAAACTGGGGGACACCATGGAGGTGTACATCGACGATATGGTGGTAAATTCAAAGAAAGCTCAGGATCATCTCCAGGATATCAAAGGAGCATTTGATATCCTGGATCAGTATAACATGAAGCTGAATCCTGCTAAGTGCCATTTTGGAGTAGGAGCAGGAAAATTCCTAGGATATATGGTGACCAAAAGAGGAATAGAAGCAAGCCCGGAGCAGATTAAAGCCATCTTGGATATTAAATCACCCTCAAATATGAAGGATGTTCAACGACTAACAGGGCGAGTGGCAGCATTGAATAGATTTATCTCAAGATCTTCAGAAAAATGCAAAGATTTTTATGATATCCTGAAGAAGAACAAAAAATTCGAGTGGGGAGAGAAGCATGAAGCAGCCCTACAGGATTTGAAACGATATCTCTCAACCGCACCTCTGTTGATGAAACCTGAAAATGGTGAACCACTATCCCTATACCTTGCTGTATCAGGGAATGCTGTAAGTGCCGTTCTCATAAAAGACCATGAAGGTCAGCAATATCCTGTTTATTATGTTAGTAAAAGTTTGTTAGATGCTGAAACTAGGTACTCTCATTTAGAAAAATTAATACTAGCATTAGTTATGGCATCAACGAAACTTAGACACTACTTTGAGACACATAGGATACATGTTAAAACCAATTATCCTGTAAAAAATGTGCTTAGAAAGCCAGAAATGTCAGGCAGGATGGCCAAGTGGTCAGTAAAATTGAGTGCTTATGATTTAGTATATGAACCTAGAAATGCCATAAAGTCTCAAGCTTTAGCTGACTTTGTGGCTGATTTCAGTAGTGACATTCAGGATGAGGTAGACCTAGAAGTTCAACAGTTAGGAGAATCCTCAGGATCCTGGACATTATATACTGATGGTGCATCTAATGTAAGAGGAGTAGGATTAGGAATACTACTAAAATCGCCACAGGGGGACATATTACCCCAGGCTATTAGGTGTGAATTTCCTGCTACTAATAATGAGGCAGAATATGAAGCTTTAATTGCAGGATTAGAATTGGCTAAGAGTACGAATATCAAGAATTTGCAAGTATACGTTGACTCTTTGTTAATTACTAACCATTTCAATGGCTCCTATGCAGTTAAGGGTGAGAAGTTAATCGAATACCTCGATATTCTCAAAAAATTAGCAGGATATTTCGATGTTTTTACACTTGAACAGGTACCAAGGGAGGATAATGCTGAAGCGGATGCCTTAGCAAATTTGGGATCATCAATCAGGATACCTGAAGGGACCCGAATACCAATATTACATATCTTGTATCCTGCGACGAATCCTCGGGATAAGGAAGTAGCGGGCATTCAGGATCCTGGAGCGGAATATCCTGAAGAGGATCCTGAATCCTGGACGGCTCCAATCATAAAATATCTTAAGGAAGGACACATCCCCGGAAATCAAAATCCTAAGGCATTTAGGATGAAGGTATCACGATTCACTATTATAAATAATATTTTATATAAGAAATCTCTTGCAGGACCATATTTGAGGTGCTTGGAGGATCCTGAGGCCAAAGAAGTACTTCAGGATATACATGAAGGGGATTGTGGTAATCACACCGGGGGCAGATCGTTGTTCTCGAAAGTATTAAGGACAGGATATTATTGGCCAACGATGAGGAAAGATGCTGCAGAATATGCTCGAAGATGTGATGCATGTCAAAGACATAGTAACATACTACATCAACCAGCTGAACCATTATATCCTGTAGTTTCCCCTTGGCCATTCATGAAGTGGGGGATGGATATAGTAGGGAAGTTACCAAAAGCTCCGGGAGGAAAAGTTTTTATGTTGGCTATGACAGATTATTTCTCCAAGTGGGTTGAGGCTGAAGCATTTGTCCAAGTTAGAGACCAAGAAGTAGTATCCTTCATAAAGAGGAATATCCTGACTAGGTTTGGAGTGCCAGCAAAGATCATTTGTGATAATGGGTCCCAGTTTATAAGCAAAAGGACTACCGACTTTTGCAAGAGTTGGGGAATCAAAATGATCACATCTACTCCGGTACATCCTCAAGCGAATGGACAAGCTGAATCTTCAAACAAGATAATAGTGAATAACTTAAAGAAGAGACTTGGAGCCAAAAAAGGAAGATGGGCAGAGGAATTACCCTTTGTTTTATGGGCTGACAGGACAACGGTAAAAAATGCAACCGACCAAACCCCATTCTCCTTAGTATTCGGAGCGGAGGCGATGATTCCAATGGAAATGGCGATACCTACTGCAAGATCTATCTTACAGGATCCTGAACAGAATCCTGAAGCCTTATGTCAAGATTTGGATACTATAGACGAAAAAAGAGACGCAGCAAGGCTAAGGATGGCAGCATATGAGCAAAGAATATCCAGGGCATATAACAAGAACATAAGGACTAGAAGATTTCGAGTTGGTGATTGGGTGCTAAGAAAAGCTTTTCAAAATACCACTAATCCTGCCGATGGCAAGCTAGCTCCTAAATGGGAAGGACCTTATGAAGTCGAGTCTGAAGCAGGGAAAGGAGCATATCGACTCAGAAATATGGAAGGGGATATGCTACCAAGGTCCTGGAATGCAATACATTTGAAGCTCTATTTCAAGTAAGAGTAGGATTTATTTTCTATCTCGGGATGGTATGTATTCTATTTTTAAATATATTTTTGTTTATTGTCTTGAACCCACTACTGACTTAAGCATCGGAGGGGTGTTAGCCAAGCTAACACCCACCTTAGTTTACAATTGTTTTGCAGGATATTCTTCAGGATATAACTCCAGGATATATGCTCAGGATAAGTCGAAAGATTAGAGGATTGGCCCCCTCTCTCACGTTTAAGGGACCCTGGTCCCTTCAAAGGTTTAAAGGTATTCACCTTTCTTACGAATTGGGTTTAAACACCTCGCCTGGAGCGCAAGTTATCTAGGTATAGTTCAAGGTAACGGGACCAGTTCATGTAAAAGTGGCTGACAATTTCGTTACTGTTGGCTATATCCTGGATCCTGAAGGTATATGAGGATTGATCACCCTCTCTCATGAAAGAGTATTTTCATACTCTCTAAGGTTTAAAGGTTTTCACCTTTCTAAGAATTGGAGTTTATACACTCTCGCCTGTAGCGCATGAAATTTAGGGTTTATCCCCAGATATCGGGGTTTATCTCCAGGATATTAAGGGTTTATCCCAAATATGTTAAGGATTCATTTCAGGATATCATGGGTTTTGCCCTGGGGTATTCGGTATTCATTTGAATCAAAATATAAATACATGGGTGTTTTTGGCAAACACAGGGGACATACGTTATACTGTTCAAAGGATGGATCCAAGTTTATAAGTATGCACTGGGGACAGACTTATGATAAAGAATTGGAACTGATTCTCTAAGAATCTCTGGTATGATCTCTCCTTTTTGTTTGGACAATTTATGGATTATGTTTTAATATCCTTTTCAAGATATCTTTCAAGATATCTCTCAGGATACATTTATGATATATGTTCCTAAGAATGTTCAAACCAAACAATTTTCACAAGTAAAATTTGTGTGTTGATGATAACAATAATAAAGTCAAAAGGGTAGTTATATTATTAACATGCCAAAAGGTGTGCTCTTAGTTTCACCTCAAAACAAGGCCCATCCACTAAGAGCACTATAGTTCATTACCATATTTACCCAACAGTTGAAGGATTCATCTCAAACCGAGACCCATCCACCTTCAACTGTTGTATTGTTCAAAAAGCATGCAGGAAATGTAAATTGTTCAGGTGCAGGAAAGTAAAGTGCGGAAAAGTAAATTGTTTTTTGGGACTACAAACCAACATTCAAATTCAAAAAGGTGGGCTCTGGCCTTGGCACGTATATCCGTCATCGCCCACCTAAATGCCCTCACGCAGCGGCATCACCTCCAACCTTCTCAGGCTTCTCAGCACCAGCATCCTGACCAGCATCCTGCGCAGCATCCTCGCCAACGTCCATCTCAGCATCAGCTTTAACATCCTTCTTGTCTCCAGCCTGGACCACCACCTCTGCTGACTTAGAAGACTCGCCAGCTTCAGCAGGAAGGGGCACAGCTTTGCCTCCGAGCTCCTTTAACTTGGCCACCCAGGATTCAACTGGCCAAGACGGACAAACAAGGCCTGTCTCCTTAGCCTCGTAGGCCATCTTGATGCGTGCTTGTAACAGGGAGACGATAGCAGAAGCCTTGATTCCCTCCCGGAAATTGACCAAGGCTTGATCATGATCCATTTGAACGGTGGCAAGTTTGACCTCAGCGTCTTGGGTGACCTTCTTCAGCAGGCTTTCGTAGTGCCGGGTCTTCGCTTCAGCTATGGCACCTTGGTCAGCGACGGTGCTTTCGAGCTGTTTGATCCTGGCTTCATGAAGTGCCACAGTACCACAAGCGTCATTGTACAAATGGAGCAAATGCTGGAGGCCCTGCACATCAATTACAGGTATAAAATTAGAATGTATGTTGACCAAGATATCCTACCAGGATATCCTGTTAGGATATATGTGCAGGATATATGTGCAGGATATACATAAAGGATATGCGTCAGGATATTACCTTGTTAAGGAAGGATGTCATTGGCTCTAAGGAATCAGAGAAGCTGAGTTCATCATAGGAGAACCCTTCTGAGCCCGGAGCACTGACTTCAAGACCCTTCCTCTTTTTCGCTGTGGAAGCACGGGTTCTTGGATTGGCCTTGGGAGCCGGGAGTGGCTTGGAGCTAGTAGCAGCAGGAGTCTCCTTCTTGACTGTGGCTGGAGTTGGATAGCTGTCAAGTTCATCAAGGTCTAGATAGACTGGGACTTTGCTGGAATCTGCACACAGGGAGTAAATTCTAAATCCCTCCTATGAATAACAGATAAAAAACATATGTGTAGGATATCTTGCAGGATCCTTACCAGACATGTTGGCACTGGAAAGAGGGCTTGGAGTCGGTGGAGATGGATTGAAACTTCTCTCTGCCTCTGGAAGGAGTCTGATGGCGTCTATTCTTTCTTGAGAATTAGCAAGAGGAGGTGCAATCTTCCTGAAATCAGCTGCACAAAAATGAAAATTTGTTAGTTCAGAATATGAGACAGGATAAGAGACAGGATCATTCTTAAACCCTAAGTCCTACCCTTTCTTAACCATCTCATCGGATAATCCATTCCACCAGGGATTGAATCCCTTTTTACGAAGAAAAACTTGGATTGCCAACCATCCTCGTTCCTGGTGGCACGAAGTATCAATGGGGGACCGGAACTAGAATAAAACAGAAACCTAGATGAGCCATGGCATCTAAGCTTGTAGGCTAAAGGGTGATCATGGACGGAAAGGTCAGGTATGTGGTTTCTCTTGATTTGGTCCAGAACAGACAAAACACGCCAAAGCATTGGCATGGTTTGGCTGAAAGAAATTTTGGTGATATTAAAAAACTCGGTGATGAAGTCCGGAAAGGGGAATCGTAACCCTAAGGTAAAGGGGAAAGCATTGAAACAAATCCACTCGTTGGAAACCATGTCTGACCGGATTTCTCTATCAAAAGGTCGGAAAATAGTTCCTTCCGGAAAGATACCGGAGGATTTTAAGGCCGACAGATGAGCACTGTCAAAGGTGCATGTTTCATTCTCCGGTTCTTGGAGAAGATTCTGTTGGATGAATGTGGGAGCAGAATCGCCTGAACTGGACCTCGTTTTCCTGGGCATTTGGTCGCATGAGTTCTTGCCGGAGAAAGATAAAAGATGGTTATGAAGATGGGAGAGAGAATATTACCTTTTTCTTGTCGATTGTGGGTAAAAAAGCAGATGAGGATGAGAAGATATAGGGTATGATGAGTAAATATAGGCTGGGTGGTTGAAAGCTGTCACATCAATAGTCTTATCTCTTAATTGCCTTGGCCACCGTGAAAAAATGTAACCGTTAGGATATCAAACGGTAACATTTTTGGGGACAATTGTTATGGGTGAAATTCTGAGCCTATATCCTGGAAAATATTTTGATCTATATCTTATTTATGTAGTATCTGTTTACATCCGGGATGCTGGTTCAAGATATTGGTAACATCCTGAACGGTATCCTCGGGATTACTAATGGATTATGTGCAGGTACGTGGGTTAGAAGCTAGCAACGTTCACAAGACTTATTCCGCGGAAGACTCGGTCCAAGTCGTTCAAATGAAGACGTTGAAGCCGTATTACTCGGTCCATAACGTTCATAATGGAATATTCGGAATAGCCCATATTTGTAGGGATTATTGTTTGTAATTCGTTACTATAAATAGGTGGGTATACCAGATCAACTAGGACATCACAATCACACTCGCTACACTCTAACACTTACTCTCGAGTAATTCTTACTTTCATACAAAGGCATTGTAACACTTAGCGATCTGGTCCATATCCTGCACTGTATTATGAAGTTTAAAGCAATAAGAAGAACAAGGCAGCTGCGATTGTCAGCTCCCGAGGTTTTATGCCGGCGATCTAAATTGATCAAGGGCTTTCCTCGTACATCTCGTGTCATTTCCTTTACTTTTTGCTCATTGTTTGCTCACTGTTTGATCGCAAATACAGCTCAATATCCTGAGCTGTATCCTGAATACTGATTTTCTAAATAATTCAACAAGCATATTTTCTATACACTTTCTAGCACACTACCTCACATTACTAATTTGATCACTAAATTGCTTCGGTAATTTTTTGACCAAAACAGCGTTGTCTTGGAATCTCTAATGGCTATGGATTTTTCAACATAATTCATCCGTTCATCCAACTCAATATCATTGTGGGACACGTAAATCGTTTCATCCACTAGACACTTCCTTAGTTGAGACACATGAAACGTGTTATGAATCCCTTCCAAAGTTGGCGGTAATTCCAATTGATACGCCAACTTTCCAATTCGGGCTAAAACCTTGAAAGGTCATATGTACCGCGGACCCAATTTCCCTCGCTTTCGAAAACGTATTATGCCCTTCCATGGGGATACTTTCAAATATACGTAATCCCCAACTTGGAATTCAAGAGGACGTCTTCTTCGATTTGCATATGCTGCCTGTCGATCCTGTGCCGCCTTTAATCTAGCCCGTATAAGATCAATCTTCTCGTTAGTTATGGCTACTACGTCGCTGGGTGCAATTTCTCTCTATCCCACTTCTTCCCAACATATGGGGGTCCGACATTTCCTTCCGTATAGCATTTCATAAGGGGCCATTTGTATGCCACTATGATAGCTATTATTATATGAGAATTCTACCAAGGGTAGATGATCATCCCAGCTTCCCCCAAAGTCCATCACGCATGCTCTTAACATATCAACGAGCGTTTGAATGGTCCGTTCGGATTGACCATCCGTTTGTGGGTGGTAGGCGGTACTGAAATGTAATTTTGTACCCATCACATCATGAAACTTTTTCCAAAACCGAGATGTGAATCGGATATCTCGATCCAAAATAATAGATACGGGTATTCCGTGACGAGATATAATCTCGTTCACATAAATTTCCGCCAATTTTTCTGAGGTAGCGGTTTCCCGGATGGGTAAGAAGTGAGCGATTTTGGTGAGTCGATCTACGGCCACCCATATGGCATCATGCCCTTTCTTTGTCTTTGGGAGTTTTGATACAAGATCCATAGTCACATTTTCCCATTTCCACACCGGAATTTCCAATGGTTGAATCATGCCACAAGGTTTTTGGTGTTCCGCCTTAACTTGGGAACAAGTTCGATACTTCGCAACATATTTAACAATATCCCTTTTCATCCCGGGCCACCAATAGCTTTTCTTCAAATCTAGATACATTTTTGTAGCTCCTGGATGAACCGAAAATCGAGATTTGTGAGCTTCTTCGAGTATCACTTCTTTTGCTTCACTAAACCGAGGTATCCATATCCGGCCATACATTGATTTAATTCCATTGGGTCTTTCTTCTAATTTATCAACAAACCCCTTTGTTCTTTCCTTTCTTGAATCCATTTCGCTCAGCGACTTGATTTGGGCTTCCTTAATCATTTCGAGAAATCGAGGTGTAACTACCATTTTCATGGATTTCACTTGAATTGGAGGCGGATAATCCTTTCGGCTCAGGGCATCGGCCACTACATTTTCCTTGCCCGGATGATAAAGGATTTCACAATCATAATCTTTAAGAAGTTCTAACCACCTTCGTTGCCTCATATTTAAATCTTTTTGCTCGAAAAAGTATTTAAGGCTTTTGTGGTCAGAATAAATTGTGCTTTTCGTACCATATAGATAATGCCTCCATATCTTCAAAGCGAACACTACTGCTGCTAACTCCAAGTCATGGGTTGGGTAATTACTTTCGTGTGATTTCAATTGCCTTGAAGCATAGGCAATGACTCTACCCTTTTGCATCAAAACACATCCCAACCCTTGGTGTGATGCATCAGTAAACACCATCAAGTCTTCCGTTCCATCAGGTAGGGTTAGTACCGGGGAGCTCGACAACTTCTCTTTCAGAGTTTAAAACGCCTTTTCTTGGTCTGTACCCCATGTAAACTTCTCATTCTTCTTAGTTAACTTGGTCAACGGCAGGGCCAATTTAGAAAAGTCTTGAATAAACCTCCTATAATAGCCTGCTAAACCCAAAAAGCTTCTCACTTCACTTGGGTTCTTTGGAGGTACCCATTTCATAACGGCTTCCACCTTTAACGGATCTACTAAAATACCATCCGCATTAATCACATGACCGAGAAATTGTACTTCTCTAAGCCAAAAAGCACACTTAGAGAATTTCGCGTACAGTTTCTCCTTGCGGAGCACTTCAAGAATTTCGCGCAAATGGCATGCATGTTCGGCTTCACTTCGGGAGTAAACCAAGATATCATCAATAAAAACTATAACGAATTTGTCTAACATGGCCCGACAAACTCGATTCATAAGATCCATGAACGCGACGGGGGCGTTCATTAACCCAAAGGACATTACTAAGAACTCGTAATGTCCGTATCGCGTTCTAAAAGCCGTCTTCGCCACATCCTCATCCCGCACCCTTAACTGATGGTATCCGGACCGTAAATCTATTTTTGAAAACCAACTTTCCCCTTGTAACTGATCAAAGAGATCATCGATTCAGGGCAACGGGTATCGGTTTTTCACGGTCAGCTTATTCAACTCTCGATAGTCGATGCACATGCGCATCGAACCATCTTTCTTTTTCACAAAAAGAACAGGCGCTCCCCAAGGCGATACGCTCGGGCGTATAAAACCCTTGTCGAGTAACTCTTGTATCTGAACCATTAACTCCCGCATTTCGGTTGGGGCCAACCTATAAGGAGCTTTGGCTCCGGGTTTGGCATCGGGATACAATTCAATCTTAAAATCCACCTCACGTTCGGGTGGAAGCCCTGGCAAATCTTCCGGAAATACATCAAGAAACTCGTTCACAACTTCAAACTCTTCTATCTTAGGGGTATTCAGCTTAGTATCTATCACGTAAGTTAGAAACGCCTTACTTCCATTTCGCACATACTTGAATGCTTGGACTATAGAACAAAGCTTCGAATTAACATTCCTTTCCCCTTGTATACTCACTCGCTTTCCTTCCGGTGTTAACACGTGAATCACCTTTTTCTCGCAATGGATTTCGGCATGATGTTTGGCTAGCCAATCCATGCCAACTACAACCTTGAGTTCTCCCAAAACCATGGGAATAAGGTCAATGGAAAACTTCTCATCTTCAACGATAATTTCACAATCTCTATAAACTTCGTGCAACAAATAACTCTTACTATCCGCTATCTCTACTTCTAATGGCACATGCATTCTTTCGATTCTAAAAGAGGGGTGTGACACTAATTTATTTGATACAAACGATCTACTGGCTCCAGTATCAAACAACACATACGTAGGCTTCAAGTTCAATAAGAATATACCTGACACAACATTCGGGTGGTCCTTTGCTTCTTCAGTCGAGATCTGAAACATCCTTCCCTTAGCTTTTGGAGCTTCCTCATTTCTTGCTTCCTTATCGGTTTTCTGTTGAAGCTTGGGACATTCAACCTTAATATGACCCGGTTGGAAACAATTATAGCACGTTCTAGTAGGATTAGGACATCTATAGTATGGATGTTCCTCTTGACCACAATTATAACAACCTTTCTTCCCCTTCAAGCACTCCCCCGTGTGCAACTTTCCACAAGTCTTGCATTTCGGAACGCTACCTTTTGCCTTATCCTTCTTGCCATGATCTTGAAGTTTCTGTTTCTTTGACGGGCTTGAACTGGAAACATTCTCAGACACTCTCTTCTCACCTCTTTCTGCTTGTCTTCTTAGTTCAATCTCCCTATCTCGGGCCAAATTTATGAGCTCGTTCAAGGTTTCACATTTAGCGGGAGTTATGAACTCCCGATATTCGGCCTTCAACATACCATGATAGCGGTTTATCTTCATTCTTTATGTTCCCGCTATTTCTTTACAGAATTTCAGCTTCTCAAGAAAAGTGTTGCTGATTTCATCAATGGTTTCGTCCTTCTGTTGAAGATGTAAGAAATCTTCTTGGATCCTGTCAATGGCAGATTGCGGACAGTGGTACTTTAGGAAAGGTTCCTTGAACTCTTGCCACATCAAAACTTGAACCTTATCTTCACCAATCTCATTACTATAAGCATCCCACCAGTCTTTAGCTTGGTGTTGTAACAAACCGGTGGCAAACATCACTTGATCCTCCTTTTCACAATGACTCCTTACGAACACCGCCTCGGTACTTGCAATCCACCTTTGACATGCTATAGGATCAATTTCTCCTTTGTAAGGTAATGGGTTGCATGCCATAAATTCTTTGCATGTGCATTTGCGAGATCCTTTCTTTCCTTGCATTTCTCCAATCATCCCCTGCAACTCGTCCATCTTACTTGCCATCATTGTTTCCACCACTTCCAACACATGACTTTCCACCTCTTGGGCTAACCGAGGAATACTTGCCTCGATTGCCTTTCCAACCTCTTCCGAAATCATAGTTTTCAGTTGTTCTTGTTGTGTCGCTTCGTCCTCATTCGTATCCGCCATCTACACATAAACATCTTTCTTTATATTAAACGTTCATTCATTCTTTCTATCATGTAGTCAAAATGGTAATGCATAGCTCTCATTCTTTTTAACATGTAAAAATGCTCGCGACAAATACATACTCAAACTTCCTTTGGAAACACGATGTTTCCGACCACCATCATTATGGTATTCTTTCCTCTGTATATCTTAGTGTCACTTTTCTTAACCTTTAGAATCTCATTATAACGTTCTTAATACTTTCCGTATGAATAAAACAATAAACAAGATAACATATTTCAAAATGGCTGAAAATGGTCTCCACCGTAAGCTACGGTTCCCACCGTAGCTTATGGTGGCGTTTATTTCTTTACGGCCCTGATCTACTTCCTTACGGTGGCAAAATCATTTCAGGGTCCACCGTAAGCTACGGCGATCACCGTAAGCTACGGTGGCGCCCATCATGCTATGGATGATTTTTCATAATTTGCAGCCATTCTCCGACCCATTCCACCCCAAACTGACCCGGTTCATCCCACAACAAACCCATAACACTTTGTAACTAAGTTATTCATTATGCAAAAATTCTAACTTTAAAGATACTTACTTGCTTCGCATCACGGAACGAGCACACACTTCGTACGAGCTTTCGGTTTGAGTTCAAGCATTTGATGCTTAAATCCCTCAAACCTAGGCTCTGATACCAACTTGTAACATCCATAATTTTTTTTCCTTAAAAATTTAAACATCGACATATTATATTTAACGAAATTTGGGCATGACCCGTTCGTAAAAGGAGCTGTCCCCTGTTTTTCATATTCAAAATATCATTTAACATACGCTACGTTTCAAAAGACATAATATACTACATCAAAACGGACCTTGTTTCACATACAAAACCATCAAGCTAAGGAACTTACAACCGAATAAGTTTTAAAAGGCAAACAAGATAAAACTTAAGTTTTTAACTACTAGACATAAACTAAAGAGACAAAACATTTTGACATTGTCTTCTTTACAAAAGTTGCGGAACGCATGACTGGCTTGAAGTGTGTTCGGACCAAGCGAAGCTTGATAGCTAAACTTGAGATTTACCTACATTGCCACAACAAAATAACTTCATTAGAACTAAAATTCTTTCCTTTAACTCAAGATTTCAATCCACGGATTTATAGTTGTTATGATACCCGCGAACTTGCAATTTACTAAATACTTTCATTCTTGCATATAAGTATATTCCAATTGGAACTTCATACCATTCCTTCCATTCTTACATTCTAATCCTTTGACCCGTTCATAAAAAAAGGTCCACACAATTACTTTTTCATACTCAATTCAATTCGACGCATTTTATGTTAAAACAACAATATAATAAAATCACAACTGTACAAGTAGCGTACCTCGATCTTGATTCCATTGTTGCTTTGCTTGACTTGAACTTTCTTCCTTTATACCTAAACAATACCATTCATACTTAGAATTTATATCTCATACTCGTCTATATACCCTACTTGGCAAGACATCATGAAATCTACATCTACATCATAAACACATTCAAAACACATAGCGTTTATTACTAACATGGCTGAAATCTTTATTAAGGCATTTCATCATACACTTGGTGTGCACAACATCAACAAAGCACAAGGTACAAGTATTCATAGCATAATTCTACTTGTTCACCTCCTAACCTAACAAGAATCAATCAAGTTCATAGCTTTCTTTCATCCTACATCATCTTATCTAATTTCTCTATCTCAATTCAAGATCATGTAACAATTTTCACCTACTAGCTTTTATTTAACTCATCATGTTCATCATACTTTCACAACAATTGGGTATAATGCTTAAATCATTCAAACAATCAGAAATCAAGCAACATTTTCGAACCATTATTAAACCCTAACTCTCAATTGCATAAGATTTCCACATAATTTTATGATTGGGTTAAAACCCACCTTCTACAATTCATCCAAAACAGAAAATTCGACTTACCATTCGATGTACAAGCTTAGATGATTAAAGTTTTGAGTTCATGCATTAGTTTGGGCTCTTAATCTCTTTCAATTCTTGAGAATTTCTGGAACTAGGGTTTCTCCTTGGTTCCCCTTGCTTCTGATCGATCCATAGAGAACACCCAAAGTATGTTTTGTGTTTTTAATTTGTTATTTAATAATTTTCTTTCATTATTTACAATTTCAGCCCCTCTAATTCCAGTTGCTTTATATTAACATACTAAAGTTCCATTCTTTCTAAATTAACATCACATTCTTTGACTTAGTAGATTTTACATATTTAAATATTTAAAGTAAAACATATAAATTGCATATTTTGGGGTGTTACACTTGCCTAATTCCCTATAGTTATGGCTCTGATACTAATCTGTCACACCCCAACCGATGGCGGAAACATCGGGGCGTGGCACTGAGCGAAACAGATTGTCCAGAAGTTTCCATAACAACTATGATTACCAATTATTTAAAGCATCAGGTCCCATACCATGACATAAAAATAATATAATTATTACAGAAAAGATCTAGTCAAATTGTTCTGTTCCGACAACTCAGATTTCAAATACAGACAATTCATTTATTTGTTTTTAGACCTCTCCTAGCCTCGATTTCAATGCAAGCCAAGCATATAAACATCCTAAGCACCTGCCACATACGTTAAAGTAAAAGTTAATACACATGGTGTAAAGGTGAGCATACAAGTTTAATAGATATAATAGAGTTCGAAATCGTTTACGCATAACCAACATATACACAGTGTGAAATGAAGCACGTTAGTTATCGACATGAACCTATCGATACCAATGACTGCGAGTTGACTGCCCAAGGCAGTTCGTAATACACACTCACCACTGTGAGCCATGTAATTAATTGTCCTTAACAACCCCTGAATGAACAGGTGCTGAGTCCAAACTATAGTACTATCGTTGCTAAGGTAGGTAGACAGCATTCCATGCATAAACATAACAAACAATCATTCATTAAGTCACGTATAACATGCCGTAGTGGTTAGCGTTAAAGTATTGCGTAGTGTGTTCGATGTGATTTAGAATAAGTAACGTATGTAACACCCAAAAGTGCGTAAAGCAAAAAGGGTTTGAGTATACTCACAATGATGATGGATTGAAGGGAGCGCTTAGAGCGGAATTAGCCTGGTCAGAACGATAGCACAAACGATGAGCGGCACGTAAAATGAAACGAAGTGTCAATGGGTCGGATGGTAATCCGGTCGGATGGCTATCCGATCGGGTGACCGGTCGACCGGATGACAATCCGTTCGGGTGGTCACCCGATCGGGTGGCCACTCGACTGGACTGTCACCTCGTTTAGAATGGATGTGTTTGTGTATGATGGTTTGTCTTTTGAAGTTTTCGTTGTAGCATTTTGAAAACAAAGAAGTATCTCTACCTTTCAGGTCGGTCGATCGAACGGCCGTTCGATCGGACAACATTCTGATTGGCGAGGCTTCTCAAGTTGAGAACAAGTTCACAGCAGAACGATCACTCAATCGGATGGCTATCCGATCGGGTGGCAATCCGTTCGGATTGAACATGTTGAAAATGTGTTTAAGTGTTGAAGTCAAAACATCACATGGTCGAGTGACAATCCGATCGGATGGCAATCCGTTCCATGTTCAAACCTCAATTGCAATAAAATTTAAGTGTGGGACCCAAGGCGCAATCCGATCGTGTGGCTGTCAGGTCGGGTGGCAATCCAATCGGACGACAATCCGATCGGACGACACTCCGTCCCAGACGACCTGGTCGTCTTTTTCCTTGGTTGTTTGAGAGTTTGAGTGCTTAAACGAGATATTTTGATAACATGTTTGATCAATAGAACCCTCAACCCGGCCCGAGTGACCCGTCCGAACAGAATCACCCTAGTCCGACCGGTTCACGGTTCGAGTCGGTAGTTCATGTTCAAACCTGAAATCAATACCTCTTGGACAGAATTCAGACCGGGAACCGATACGACACCAAGAATGGGTAGAAGATCAGAACAAGGTCCGAATCTATCGGATTTGAGTGCATTGAGTGTAAAAGAGTTGAAAGAAAGCTTGAAAACCATCTTTCAATCCTTTTCACCGTGAATATGTTCAGATCTATGAAAGATCTTTGTTTATTCATGTGGAAATCATCCAGATCTAAGTTGTTCTCGGTGGATTGAAGCTAAAACATAGAACACCATGATGACATCATCCTAGAACACCTCAAATCTAGTGATTTCACGGTTAAAAGTTAAGATTCAAAAGATAGAAATGTGTAGGAGTGCGTATAGATTAAGAAAGTACAAGATTTAGGTGGAAAACTTACAAGAATCGCGAGAAATCTGAAGAAATAGCGGTTAGAACGAGTAGAGAGGGAGAGAGAGCTGTCAACATCAAATGAGGTTGACATATGGGGTATTTATAGGGTTTCCATAAATGGAAAGGAGGAAAGAGGGGCTGGTCGGTCGAGTGGCAGCCCGTCCGGGTGGCAGGTCAGTCGAGTGGCACCTCGACCGGATGGCAGTCCGATCGGGTGGCAACTCGGTCGGCTGGCCACTCGGTTCGAGTGCACGGCGCGATGAGTTTTGCAGTTTCGATTCGAATGTTGAGCGTTGCGATGAGGTTCGAACGAGCGATGCGATAGATTTATTCATCAAATTACTTTTAATCCCAACTACTATATCAACATACAATCATCCTAATTTAACGTTTGTTTCAGCTTTTGCGATTCGATTGCGATTGAGTTTCAATTGTGTTTCGATTAATCACCACAACAATAACATAAATAAACACGCACAAGTAACACATAAAGAGCACACACACATAAGAATAATAACCACACGCGTAGTTCGAGTTGCGAGTGCGATAGCGATATGCGATAAAGCCATAAAACATGCGATAAACATCGATAAATAGCGATTAACCTCGATTAGTAATAAGTACTCCACATAATACAACTAACGTAAAAGCATAAATAGACTATCTACAACTCAAAGAAGTCAAAACAGGAATTGAGCAAGAAGTGACAGATCGCAACTACCAATCTTGTCTACCTTTGACTTCAATCTTGACTTTGACTTTCGAAACACGGGGTGTTACAGAGATCGTCTTCTTCATCTAGGGTTTGCGAGATAGCCGTGCTCTGATACCAGCTTGATGGCCCAAAGGATTGATTAACACACACGATTATAAATACAAACTTGCATAAATACAATCTGTGAAGAACGAACGATTTCTTCAATTGAACCGACTGAAAACGGTGTTACAGTTGGTAGCCGATGACTTTGTTTAGATCATGTGTAGTCATAAAGCCCTTTAGGGGGAGTTATGCGACAAGTGGCGAAACGCGTAAGAGAAGGGCTTTATGGGGCTTTATATCACAAGAGGGTGTAGTGGGGTTATATATGTATGGGGCTTTATATATATGTATGTATATATGTGTGTGAGTTGGTAACGGTTGGATTTTTGAAATACTCCCCCTCACGCCGCTATCCATTTCGCAAGAAGACAAAATATTCAACCCATAGCGCCGGCAGTATTGGTGTTGCCGGGCGCTATGGGGCGCCATCGATGTTGTCGGCGTGATATAAAGCCCCACTATGGGTGGCCTTATAGTCACTAGAGGGTTTCAGGGTTTAATAAGAACCAACAAGACGGTTACATACCAAACCCTCTAGTTTACAATAGTTACACTATAAACACTAACTGTACTATTGAAACTAGCTAACTAAACTAACAAGATCAACCAACAATTACATTCCTACAACATACCGTGTTCGGCAAAAAGAATATCAACGTTTGTGGTGGACTAAATCATCAGTTTCTCTTGGAGAAGGGTTTGAGAGATTGAAACCCAAAAGGTTGTCCTTTATAGATTGTCTAAGAAAGAGAGCTAAAATGATTTGGGACGTAATTTGCATGCATGAATGATGATGATGAATATATATATGGAAAAGCAATGATGAACTTTGTTTTAAAAGCCACAAATAGAATTTTTTTTTTACAAATATGACAGTTGAAATCCTCTTCTTGTATATAAATAGAATTCTCTTCTGCAGTTTATATTATTGAAAAAATAACCCAAAATATGTATATTTATAATGTGCTATTCAAAATTATCATCATCTATTTATTCACAAGAAACATTACCAGTGACAATTTGATTTTGTTCACGGTTACCTATTTGATTTTGTTCCAAACGCGTGAGCAGGGGCGAATCTAAGACACTTTAGTTGGTTCCTAGGAACCCATTCGGTTTGAAAAAAATGAAGAAAATTAGTGAGAACCTCTTACGATTTGGAAAAAAAAATACTGAGAATTCGTGAGAATCTACCAAAAGGAACCCAGTGAAAAAAGTTCTTAGATCCGCCACTACGCGTGAGCCAAATCCACATCGTACGTAGCAGCAATATAGCAACACATGAAAGAAACAATATGGATGATTTGTACTGGTTAAGCATAACTACTCATCTATCGATCGTCTATTAAGTTTTGCATTTCAAGTTGGCTATTAATGTGTAGCCATGCACAGTGCCACAGTTTCAGCACATAACCCTTTTACAAATAAGAATTTAGGCGTACACCATCTGAAAAGCAATATAAATATCATATAACGGAAATTGTATTTAGTGATCAATTAAAGATTCTGTACCAGGATGGGCTCAATCATGCATCTGGACTGTTATTAATATGGATAAGTGGATTTTTCTGTAATCAGGTTTGTAGGTAAGGTTCACGGTTTGTCATTTGGATCAAATTAGATGAACTAAGCACAACTAGTGTCATCAAGTAATTTTTAACGGCACTCTAACCTACTCTTAATTAATACTACACCAAAGTCCACCACGGGACACGAATCCCCAACCTCTAGGGATGGGCACCACTTTACACACCACCTAGATACCACTATGCTAAAGGCCACTTGGTAATCATTTTAAGTTAATTGAGGTTTACTTAAGACTAAAGGTAAATCCAGTTAAAAGTTGATATGAGTTTAGGGACGGAGCTAGCCCATTAATTTAGGAGTATCCCATTTTTTTACCGTGCAATCAAAGGACCAGAAAACTCACAAATCAAAGGTCAACATTGGTCAACGATCAGCAGGGACGACTTCAGGAGATCAAAAGGGGCGTGAATTCCGAATCAACGAACATCAGGGACGATTCCAGTGATCATCAAGCCAACAGGGACGATTTTAGGCTTTCAGCACTCAGCAGACAACAACCAACACTTCAGAGTTCAGGCAGCATTGACAATGTCGATTTCAGAAGCTATATTTTGTTTGACGTTTGGTTTCTAAATTGCCGCCATAATCAAAAGGTGTATATTGTTGTTTTCGATATTGGGCTAATCTTTGTTATTTATTAATTGAGCATCCTTTCAATTCTATTATTATTATTGTTGTTGTTGTTATTATTATTATTATTATTATTATTATTATTATTAATGTAGTCTTATCTAATCATTCGGGCTTAATTATACTACAAGTTTTGGGTTGTAAAATGTTTAAGCTTATAAAAGATTGAAATTTTAGTAATATCAAGTATCCGATCTTTTGGTTAGGGATATCCTCGTATTTTTTAGGGGTATCCTTTGTATAAAACCGAATAAATAAATAAATAAATATACTACGAATACGGGGTTGAGTCATAGCCCGTGCTACGGCTTCTAATACACTTGTTCCGCCCCTGAGTGCAATATTGCTCAAGACTAATTAGATTTCTGACACCAAAGAACCTTGGGGTTTCAAAGGGCAGCGTCCATCGCAGGGTCCAAGGGTTTAAGTGCCACATGGTTGCTTTAGACTTGCATGGTTGCCGGTTGGTAAAGTTGCAAAAAGTTGATCTAATGATCCATAGGAAGAAACTGATTGATTAACAACAACTTTAGTAACAACTAGATTACTACTGACAACAACAAATTTACCGCTAACAATAACAAAAATACTAGAATTAGCCGCCAATCGACACACTCTTTCACCAAGCATTCTTTGCTCAAGTTGGACCAACTAGAACAATTGCACATGCTCTTTCATGAACCATCAAAATATTTTAACCTGAAATTGATCACACGCCATTTAAGGGGTGTTTGGGATTGCTTATAAAAAACAACTTATTGACTTTTCCTCCTCATCTCCTTTTTTAATAAGTCACTCCCTCCTAACTTTTCTATTTCTCCTTTTCAAAGCCTTAAAACCTCTTTTTCAACCTATTAACCAAAATCATTTTCTAAAAAACTCATTTTCCAAAAAATTATAAGTCAATAAGTTGTTTTATAAGCAATTCCAAACACCCCCTTAATTAGATTATCCAGAACCATTGGAAACTATGTAGATCAATCTGAAATTGATACAAAACCTACAACCAGCTAGATTGTATTCTGTGATAGTAATAAGTGTTACATGGCTAGAATGGTCATTTGTAACACAACCAAAAATCAAAACCTTGATTCAAGTTATTGCTCAAATATGAAGCGATGTTCAAATGAGAACCCCAACTTGAAAAACTGCAAGAACAAACATGTAACATTTAGATGAACTGACCCAAAAGTCTAATGCCATTCATTTATTTAAATGAAAGAGGTAATTGTAATATAAGTTTTAACTAATCATCCTTCTGTTATAATCTCTCCCAAATCATCTCAAATCAAGATTCTATGAACAATGACCCCACCTCCGGTTCCCCACCTAGATAGTACCATTCTTATTCTACACTCATATCTAAAAACAAAGTAAGTCAAATTTATAAGATTGTTATCATGTCTACATCTCTAGATACTTAACATGTGCTCTAGATACTTATTATTTCTTTGTGGGCCAAAGTGATCTCATAGGATCTAGCATCAAATCTACGAAGCATCAAATATGATCATGAATTTTAAAAGCTATCTTTTTCCCGCGCATGGGCAACTTAGAGGAGGCGGGGCGGGATCCGTGATGGATTTCATCACGCGTGGAAACAAAGAACACACCACTACCACCTCCTTTCTTCACGCGTGCATTTTATAACTCGTGGAATATATCACGCCGTGAAGAATGGAATATGTGAGGGAATGTGAGGGTTTTTGTTGGCTGTTGTGAGTAATGGGCATTTCCACAAAAAATGTTGTGAGTGATGGAATAATGGTTGATGACATGGCGGAACTTGATTGGATGTTGTGAGTGATGAGTAAGTGATGAATGATCACCACCCCCTCCTCCCTTATATATATATATATATATATATATATATAGAGAGAGAGAGAGAGAGAGAGAGAGAAAGAATGGATAACTCGAACATTTTGAGAATAGGAAGAATCATCATCAACCAATTAATTTGAGTAAACTGCAATTTTACCCCCGGGGTTGGGTTAGATGTGATTGGCACTCTTATCCCCTAAAATGAAAATCTTGCTATCTTACTACTCAATTATTGAAAAACGCTACACTATTACCCCCGGTGTTAAAAAAAACTTAACAGTTCTGTTAACTGAGATGTTAAATGACTATATTACACTTTCTTATTACCCCCTATACTTTGTTGTAAGAAAACGTATTACCCCCGGTGTTAGGAAACCATTCCCGCTTAATGTTTTTGACTTTCGATAGTCAACATTATCAATTTATTGACTAATCGAAGGTCAAAGCCTGCTAAATTTGAGGTTTATACAGCAAGTTCGATTAAAAAATGCATACATACAGCAATTAATGCCCCTAAAACGAACCCGAACTGCATACATGCTACCAATGACCAAAATGCATACAACAAGTTCGATTAAAAATGCAAATGACATGCTGCAAATGATCAAACATGCTGCAAATGATAATGATGGTCTAACCTGCTAAACAACAAGTCCATTTTGACCTTTTACCTTATTCAAACATGCTGCAAATGATCAAAATGATCAACATGCTAAGCTGCTGCAAATGAATTAAACCTGCTAAGCTGCTGCAAATGAATTAAACAGACTGTAATGCTATAACTTATCATCATAATTAAGTTATAATTTGATCATTTTATATGAACATTGTAACATCAATATACAAAATACAAAATTAACATCATATTTAAGTTATCCTACTTCAAAGTACTAGTAAAATCATAGTTATGTTAACCTACAAAATACACATTACTAGTCCTACATAACTACTAACTTATTATCACTAAAGATCAACTCTCCGGTGGATAATGGAAGTTGACGACAGGGCGGCGAAACAAGGAGACCACCAACCGTCGATGAGCTGGATAGACTCATTGTCAGGTCAACTGTCAAAAAAAAAAAAAAAAAAAACCACAAAACAACACAAAATTAACACACAAATCCGACTAACTTATTATCAATACTCTGTTTATAACATCATACAAAATTATCAATACTCTGTTTATAATCGAACCCTCTATTAACATCAAATTCGACCCTGTTCGAACCCTCTATTAACATCAAATCCGACCCTGTTCGTATCAATCATACCTGAAATTCAACTGTGTTTGACCGATTCAAAATGTGGAACCCTTTAAATGTGGAACCCTGATTAACTAAGAATAAAATACAACGATTATACCTGAGGTGTGCCTGATCAGATATCTGATCACCCAATATACAACCGGAATTGTGTTGATCGGAGAGGAGCAGGAAGGGTGCTGTTGGTTGATTTGGGTACTGTATGTCGGAGAGGAGAATGAGAAAGGGGGAATTCTTTGGGGGGTAAGGTGGAAGTGATTTTTATAATATAGGGTGTTGTGTTGAGGAAGCCATCAAACTCAACTGGAAAAGACTATATTACCCTTATAAGTGACGTTGACTTTAAACAGATTTTAACACGCGTTTTTCAAAAGTTGAGGGGTAAGACAGCAAGATTTTCGTTTTAGGGGGAGTGCCAATCACATCTAACCCTAGGGGGTAAAATTGCAGCTTACTCAATTAATTTTCTATTACTTTTTATTTCAATTAAAAAGTTACTATTGTAAACAAGAAAAAGAAAAAAAAATTACATGTGGCTTGCAAGCTATTAGGGTGGAGGGTATCGTTCAATCACTTAGGGTGTTTGAGTTATTCTCTAGCCAATAATATCATGTCATGTCAAGTCCCTATTTCACTCCCCATTTTGCACTCAATCACCGGCAATGGTTCAAACACCCACTAAATTTAAAAAAAAAATTGATTGGTTGATACTCACCGCCCACACCCCTTCTCTCCTCCATCACTCTTCTTCACCTTCGGTGAATACTCACCGCCCACACCCCTTCTATCCTACTCCCCACTCACCGATCCACCACCGGCAATCGTTCCCCGTACGGCAACCCCCCTCCCCGATCACACTCCCCGCCATGATACCCTCCACCCTTAGGATTGCCATTTTTCATATTGTGAGTACAAATTAATATTAGCAATTAGGTTACAACTCGGATTATTAAAATCCAATTTGCCAAACATATATACATAGATAAGTGAACATATGAGAGTTATAAAGATATTTGATAACCGAAAAGTTTGTGAGCTATATACGTGTAGTTTGCAAGCTACATACAGGGTCGGCTTAAGGAAGAATGAAATAAACAAGAGTTTTAGGCCCTCGTTTTCCTAAGGCTTAAATTCTATAAAAAATATTATATGTAGATTCCTAAGGCCTCAAATTCTAAAAAAAAAAAAATTATATGTAGGTGATTTGGCTTTGATATTGTTTAGATTGATGCTTATGATCTAGAATTATACACACAAAGATGATGTATGCATACCAAGATTTAAATCAATTTTTTTCTTTCGTAAAAAGCTTCAATTTGTTATCCGTTTTGGGTTGATAAAATTTTAAGCCGGCCATGACTAGATAAATAATTTGTTTTACAATTTTAATCAAAAACATTGAAAAATAATTGATTAATAATGGTTCTCTCCTAATTTTTGTAGTTCTCTGTTAATCCCCATCTCAATAGTACCATTCTTATTCTACACGCATATCTAAAATATGCAAATTAACCTACACAACACCACATAGCCCAAATCGGGACAACATGTCTAAAGCGTATACACGTGCACACGATCATAAATAATATATAGCATATACAATTCTCCAGGTTGACGACCAAATAAGCTCTGAGACAACGAAGGAACAAAAAACAAATCTTAATCCTTGTAATGGAGCATATACTCCAGTTTCATGAGAAAATCATTAAAACAACCAGGGGGGAAAAATAAAACTTTTTTCTTATATAGAAATATAGAACTACAGAAGAACTTAACATCTTGCCAGAAATACTATATATAGATTACATACATGCAGACGTTATGCGATAAATCATCCGATAAAAGGTACACAAATATTATATATAGAACAAAGATGCCAATGATGCCACCAAAATGCACAAGAAAGCCACTTTTCCCAAGTGAGCAATAATGGCATAAATGGAAGTATGATCTAAATCCGCAGCGGAAATGACAAGTTCCGTTACAGAAGCCAAGCCGTACATCATGAGACTGGTAACCGAGAACATGATGGACCGAGGGTGAGTTTTGAAAGGGAAACCAGGTACGCCCTGTGACTTGATCTCTACGAAAGCAAGGAGAGCATTAATGATAAAGCTTATTGCAGAATGGGGCATGATGGCACCTCCCCTAGCTGGTACTTGCCGATAATAGTTAGCCCAAAGGCGGTAGAGAGGCGCCACTAGACCACCACATATGTGAAGAATGCGGGTGATCCATTGGAAGAATGCACCAAGTTTGGTATTTGTGGGTTGTGAGTTGATAATGATAACTTGTTCCGCAACAGGAATATCAATTTCTATGGTGGACTGAGTCATGGTGTTTTTTTGGGTGCAGATTTAGTGGAAGCCGAGAGATTCTAAAGCAAGGTTATATAGAGAAAACTGCTAGGAAAGTGCGATGTAATTTCCAGATGGAATTATGGATTTCAAAAGCGATTGCGGTTAAACCACCCGTAGTGGCCCCTTAGGGGGCGTTTTTTTTGCCCAATCTCGCCCAATCACGCCGACCAACCACCCCCTGGGCGTGTTTGGCCTTTTTTTGTTTTGGCGTGTTTTAAATCACGCTTTCGGGGCAAGTTGTTGGCCAATCAGGCCGTTTGCAACGGTCAAAAGCAACGGTCATATTTATTTATTTTTTTCTTTTTTCATTTTTCATTTCTCATCTATATATATACACACTTCTACTCCACCATTTTTACAAACAAAAACCTCTACAATCTCAAATATTAAACCATTTTTATAAAAAAATGGGTTCCTCTGGTTCCTCGTCCATCGCAAATTACTACTATAGAGAGTTTTTAGCGGATGATGGTGAATCCACCGATGAGTAGGTCGAGCAAGAGCCAGTTACGAGTGCTTGTCAACTAGTGGTGCGATATATGAAGCATTGTAGCAGGTCCGAACGTGAAATTAAAACAATAGATTATATTGAACGAGACCGACGTGCGGCAAACGATCGGTTGATGAAAGATTGTTTCGATGAAGCGCCAACATATCCGAACCCAGAAGTTTTTAGGCGTCGTTTCCAGATGAGTAAGCGTTTGTTTCTACGCATCGTTGAGGACTTTGAAAACAACTTCGATTATTTTAAACAAAAAGCGGATGCGAAAGGGACGCTTGGATTCACAGGTATTCAAAAGTGTACGTCGGCGCTAATAGTCCTTGCTTATGGAAACACGACTGACATCAAGGACGAGTATTTAAAAATGGCCGAGAAAACAACGCGAGACACCTTGGAGCATTTTTATCGCGGTACATTCCTAAACTTTACTATAAACATTACAAGTATTTATTTTTATTTTTATAGTTTATGTGACACCTGTGTCACTTCAACCATCAAACAAATGCCAAACCAATGAAATATTGTATTTCATACTTGGGATTTGTATAAATATGTGTATCGCCTGCACATATCAATTCTTGTTCGATTTCAAGCTTTAAATCGTTTTCTGGAAGGTTATACGCGCACTGATGCGTAGATATAACCAGTTTAATGCAACAAACACTCTGGAATAGTGAAATAGGCTTAACATACCTTAAATAACCTTCACATAACTTAGAAATAAGTTTTGGATGGTTTGGTGTGTTGAAATCAAGTTTGTTCGATCGCAGGGACTATTTGTGTCAAACTGCGAAACTATACCGATTCGTATAGTAACGAACACTCCGGAACTTGATCATAAGTTAAATATGCCCTAAATATCCTTTATATAGCTTAGAAATAGGCTTTGAGGTGTTTGGTGCGCAAAAATAAACTTTCTTGATCAATAGAGACTAAAAGCGTCAAAAGTGCATAAGTTTGCATTTTCGCGCATATCTTACGTCCTGAATATATCCGGACATCCAAAAATTTATGTAATCATTAAAATATTTTATTTTAGTGATTGGCGTGATAAAATTCCATTCGTCGCGTAATTTGGATCGTTTTTGCGTTCATTACGATTTCCGTCGTAATTAACCGAACAACGCAACCGTACGACCAAACGAACTGACATCTGAGATGTTTTTGAGCATATTTTAAGTTCCCTATACTTTAACTTTATTTTAGAGCCTTGAAATGGGGTTAACGGGGCTTAAAAGTGCCAAAAAAATAAAGTTTTACAAGAGGAGGGACCATTTTTGAAATTTTTGACCAGATTCAACGAACCTAGTCCAATTTTTGAAGTTTTGATGGTTTTAACCCATGGTTTTGCAAACTATGGGCTGGTATTTAATGGTATTTTTGATACCATGGGCTTAAACTAGGAGTGCCCATGGTTTTGCAAAACAAGGGGCACATGTGTACGGTTGAGATTAAAGCACGTTTTACGACGAACGATCTTAACGTTTCCATGAAATCTATAAATAGCCCACCCCATTCACTTGCAAAACCCACATTTGAATCTGATTTTGGCTCTCTAAGTTAAAGTTTATGCTTCATACTTGAGAGTAAATCGGATCAAATCTTGCGGGGACCCTTTGTAAGTATTCTTTCGTTCTTTTATCGCTTTTCGAGTCTGAAAGTCAAACTGCGTTTGACTTTCTGCATTGAGCAATTTATGGTCAATGCGAAGTTCGTTTGAACTTCATAACGTGAGCGTAATCACGATGGTCATTGTCCCTAGTGACTATACCTACTGATTACCACGTTATCTAGGTTTAGTGACGAGTCGTAGTTTCGGCCAAAATGCGTATTCTCGCGTATTTTGTAACCAAATTACTTTTAGGTATCAAAACCGTTTGTTTTGATACCAAACCTGTTTTCTAACTTAACTAAACATGTTTTAGCATGTTTAGCTCGTCACTTTAGGTTTAGTGCTTATGTAGAGTCGAATGTCAAGCGGTCTAAACAACCGCTTAGACTTTCGAACTAGACCCGTTTGGTCGATCATTAGGATCCGACCAAACATGTTTAGTGACCATAGTTGTATAGGGAATAACCTTTCGAGGTTATACCTTATGGTCACGTCATTTAGCTAGTTATATGATAGGTAGTTTATATGCCTTAGGAAAATTACCAAAATACCCTTTTTTTGCATAATTGATATTTAAGCATATGTAACCCAAACTTTTGTCACTTAACTGATTATGCAACATAATTAAACATGTTTAGGCATATAATACTTGTCATAGGACTAGTTAGGCGGTCCGAACGCGTTTTGCGCGAACGACGCGTTAAAGTAGCATAAGCTACCTAAACGGGTCATAATGGGTCGTAAGCACTTAGGTTAGGTTTCCTTTCAGTATGTAGGCCTTGTTAAACCATATCATATAAGATCCCACACTCATTTGGTTTACGAGACCTCATCCTATCCGATCTTCCGATTTAGGCCTGGTTTATTTATGTAGTTACCTATATTAGGTGTCGTTCGATTTCCGTGCTCCCTCTATCTTGCTTGGTAGTTGTTCAAGACTTCTAAGCACCCTCAAGTGAGTACATAGACCCCTCTTTTACTGTTTTTCAAATGTTTTGGGGTGAAATATGTGTACCTATTTGTTATGTTCTTGTTTTCAAAAGTATAATTGATTATAAATATTAGTACTTATCTTTTTACAAACTAAATGATTATTTATGGTTTAAACTCTAATTTTTCCAAAGATTTTAAAATTAAATTGTTGGATAGTACTTATTTTATGTTCACCAGACCGGTTGGTAGTATGATATAGCGCTATAGGATTTGACACCCCATTCCTGTTGTCATGGAATGTCTGAAACCAATTTATTTTTCTCCATCCAAATAGTGATTGCATTTGTGGTATTTCTTTAGTCTCAAAGGTGTATTTTAATGCACTAGGTCTGAATGAATTCTTAAATCACATTATTTTTGTATATTTAGTTATACTCCCAAAAGTATAATTTGTTATGCTCTCATATGTGATAATGTACAAAACCAACATATATTTTGTTAATCATTAAAACATAGTTTAATATGTTATTTATAAATCCAAAGTATACTTTTAATATACTACTGAAAATTATTATTTTAACAACTAAAGTATATTTAATATACTATTTGTTTTCCAATTGGGTTTTGGGTTAGTGTTTAGATAACGGGACGGGTGTAATATGATGAAAACATGGTAGATACGCCGCTGGTACTTCTTATATATAAGTGTTTTCATCACATTACATACCGTGGCGTTATTTAGTACACTTGGGTTAACGACATTGGAACTGAAATATATTTTAATATATTATTTATTCGACTTTCTTAAAACCAAAGTATATTTTTATATATGCTATAAACCTTTTTATCAAAATATTGTTTTTCAAACAATATATTTTATACAAACTCATTTTACTTAATTATTTAATTTCCTATGTATTATTATTTTATATCATCCGATTTCTTATAACTTTTAGTATGATTTATAAAAGAAAACCTTTTACAAGGATCATGACTACTTTTGTTAAACAACTTTTTTCTAAACTTATAAGTCATGAATCCTAATTACAATAAAACCTATGTATCTCACAGGCATTTTTATGCTCACGTACCTATTTTTACACATGTTCAGGTGCTATTATGTGATGATTGATGGTGCATGCTATACATAGGATGGACTCGTGCCTTAGCGACTTTAAAATCTGAAATATAATAGTTGTATTTATCTGATTTGTAATAAAACAATGAGTTCATTAATTCAATGAAATGAAATTATTTATTCCATGGTTGTAAAACAATGATTCTGTTACAACACTCCCCGACGTTTCCGCCACGTTTTGTTGTTTTTCGTGGTCGGGGTGTGACAGAAAAGTTGGTATCAGAGCCAATGGTTATAGGGAATTAGGTTATTAGTAATGCTTTGACCTAGTCTATAACCTTCCTAGGACCCTAACACAAGTTATGTTGTGTTTAGTTTTAAAACAATACCGTCACTTATCCTTAGGTGACAACCTCAATAAGAACACAAATTTCACTCCCGCTTTGAAAACTAATCATCTGTTCTAGGATGATTGATTATAATGTTTTGAACCCTCTAAGTTTTCAAAATCTCGTCAAAATTGGGTCTAAATAATGTGAACACGTGCAAACTGGAAGGGTGGGTGCCTGTACCCTGGGTCTTCTGTCTAAGGCTAGATTGTTCGTACAAATCCGCAGTATCAGACCAGTCACTCTTACCTGGGAACTCTTGGGGTGAGTGTCCACTTATAGGCGAGCATGTTTTCACGATACATTATATTGACCCATTTACTTTGATTAGTCACCGTCTCATTTGTTTGCCTTTAGTAATAAACAAATGGTCACAATCTTCATGCGTTGTCATTCTCTTTTGAGTATCTTTCGCTTGCTTCCTCCTATGCCTTCCATTATCTTCAAGATGCCTCTTCATCGCAACAACACTCAAAAGTCCGAACTAGGTGCTGCAATTGCCCAACAATTAGACGTCGTAATCCAGAGGACCGTTGATTTAGCTATCACCATGCCTCGTCTCAGGGATAAAGCCATACAAGGGAACCGTTCCTTGGAGCAATCAATGCAACCGTCATCATCCAAATCAAATACCCTATTTCAAATGTACCCACGGTGGACGATGGGGACATTTGGTTAACGTGTGCCGCTTTGCAATCCAAAGCAAAGCTGTTACAAATCCTGCTGCTGCTCAACCTCTTGCAAGGAAGCCTAATGTCGGTACTGTGCTTATGTGCAACAAATGTAATGCACCTCACCAAGCTTACCTGCAGTCTCGTCTGTGTGCATCACATGGACGACTCGGTCACCCGACAAATGCTTGTCAATTCAACCCAAACCAAGGTGGTCTAAACCAACCCCAAGTCAACCTTGCTCGTATGATCGACTTGACATACGTAGTACCCAACCTTCAAACTCTGCTTCATATGTCGCTTTGGCATATCTAGTACCTCAACCTCATGAACTTTCTACCTTGTGTATCGACTTAAGCACGTTTAGTGCAAGGTTTCGAAACACCTTTCGTTACACAAATTCCAAAATCCAAAATAGGATCTTTCTATCCTCATAATTAGATCCTTATGGATAATTATCGTTCAAATCGGAGCCCTTAATTGAATTATTCGTATGCCTTAGTACGTACATTACGATTCAATAAGGACAAAGCCGAATTCTTATTAAGATCTTTCTATCTCCATAGATAGATTCTTGAAAATGATTAAAGTGCCAAATGAAATCCACGGATTGGATTCCTGGTGTGCTTTAAATATCCGTGCCCAAAGATAACAAATTAAAGATCAAGTTGACTAATTATGTGATTATATGTGATTTATGTGATTCCTCTTATGTTTTGTGTTTTTGTGTAATCTGAATTTTCATTATCCAAATCCTCATAGAATCTTCCATATCTCATATGGGGGATTCATAGTGGGATATCTAAAGGTACTATCTTAAATCCTTAATGGTCTTCTACGTTGTAGTTAAGTCCCTTGGATTATAATGTACTATTCTATAATTGGACCCCTTGAGTGGTCTAGTTAAACAGATTGATTTAAAAATCTGGTTAGGAATATCATGTGATGATATAATTGAAAAGATATCTTTAAGTGGTCTATTTAAAAAGATTATACAACGGTCTAATTAAGAAGATCATGTGTTGATCTAGTTAAAAAGATCGTTCGTTGATCTAGTTAAAAAGATCCTTTGGTGGTCTAGTCAAGTCATTTCATGTTTATTCAATTGATTTTTACTCTACGCATTATGAAATAAACTATGCGGACTGTGCAAGAAATTACGTAATTATGGATGCATACATAATTATGGAATTCAGTGCACAGAAACCACAGCAAGTTTCGTCATGTGTTAAGACCTATAGTGACAAGAATAATGATACGGGAGAAGTCCTGGACCTTGACCGATGTCATTTTATATTACACTCCCCAATTCTGAATTTAAGCACACACAAGTTTCCTATGATAAGTCTTCATGTGAAATGTTCTCCTGTCCATAGTCTGAAACTCCATGTTTTGCTACTACAAGGACTTCACTTTGAGGGTTGACAATTTCGCTAAAAAAAATCCTAACATGGCCTAGAGTTTTACTTAGGGTTCAATGGATTTATTTGCAAGCGAAACCGTCACATCTGTCTTCACAAGTTTCCTCTAAAATTAAATTTCGGGACGGAATTTCCTAAAGTAGGGGAGACTGTGACACCTGTGTCACTTCAACCATCAAACAAATTCCAAACCAATGAAATATTGTATTTCATACTTGGGATTTGTATAAATATGTGTATCGCCTGCACATATCAATTCTTGTTCGATTTCAAGCTTTAAATCGCTTTCTGGAAGGTTATACGCGCACTGATGCGTAGATATAACCAGTTTAATACAACAAACACTCTGGAATAGTGAAATAGGCTTAACATACCTTAAATAACCTTCACATAACTTAGAAATAAGTTTTGGATGGTTTGGTGTGTTGAAATCAAGTTTGTTCGATCGCAGGGACTATTTGTGTCAAACTGCGAAACTATACCGATTCGTATAGTAAAGAACACTCCGGAACTTGATCATAAGTTAAATATTCCCTAAATATCCTTTATATAGCTTAGAAATAGGCTTTGAGGTGTTTGGTGCGCAAAAATAAACTTTCTTGATCAATAGAGACTAAAAGCGTCAAAAGTGCATAAGTTTGCATTTTCGCGCATATCTTACGTCCTGAATATATCCGGACATCCAAAAATTTATGTAATCATTAAAATATTTTATTTTAGTGATTGGCGTGATAAAATTCCATTCGTCGCGTAATTTGGATCGTTTTTGCGTTCATTACGATTTCCGTCGTAATTAACCGAACAACGCAACCGTACGACCAAACGAACCGACATCCGAGATGTTTTTGAGCATATTTTAAGTTCCCTATACTTTAACTTTATTTTAGAGCCTTGAAATGGGGTTAACGGGGCTTAAAAGTGCCAAAAAATCAAGTTTTACAAGAGGAGGGACCATTTTTGAAATTTCTGACCAGATTCAATGAACCTAGTCCAATTTTGAAGTTTTGATGGTTTTAGCCCATGGTTTTGCAAACGATGGGCTGGTATTTAATGGTATTTTTTAAACCATGGGCTTAAACTAGGAGTGCCCATGGTTTTGCAAAACAAGGGGCACATGTGTACGGTTGAGATTAAAGCACGTTTTACGACGAACGATCTTAACGGTTCCATGAAATCTATAAATAGCCCACCCCATTCACTTGCAAAACCCACATTTGAATCTGATTTTGGCTCTCTAATTTGAAGTTTATGCTTCATACCTGAGAGTAAATCGGATCAAATCTTGCGGGGACCCTTTGTAAGTATTCTTTCGTTCTTTTATCGCTTTTCAAGTCTGAAAGTCAAACTGCGTTTGACTTTCTGCATTGACCAGTTTATGGTCAATGCGAAGTTCATTTGAACTTCATAACATGAGCGTAATCACGATGGTTATAGTCCCTAGTGACTATACCTACTGATTACCACATTATCTAGGTTTAGTGACGAGTCGTAGTTTCGGCCAAAATGCGTATTCTCGCGTATTTTGTAACCAAACTACTTTTAGGTATCAAAACCGTTTGTTTTGATACCAAACCTGTTTTCTAACTTAACTAAACATGTTTTAGCATGTTTAGCTCGTCACTTTAGGTTTAGTGCTTATCTAGAGTCGTATGTCAAGCGGTCTAAACAACCGCTTAGACTTTCGAACTAGACCCATTTGGTCGATCATTAGGATCCGACCAAACATGTTTAGTGACCATAGTTGTATAGGGAATAACCTTTCGAGGTTATACCTTATGGTCACGTCGTTTAGCTAGTTATATGATAGGTAGTTTATATGCCTTAGGAAAATTACCAAAATACCCTTTTTATGCATAATTGATATTTAAGCATATGTAACCCAAACTTTTATCACTTAACTGATTATGCAACATAATTAAACATGTTTAGGCATATAATACTTGTCATAGGACTACCTAAACGGGTCATAATGGGTCGTAAGCACTTAGGTTTGGTTTCCTTTTAGTATGTAGACCTTGTTAAGCCATATCATATGAGATCCCACACTCATTTGGTTTACGAGACCTTATCCTATCCGACCTTCCGATTTAGGCCCGGTTTATTTATGTAGTTACCTATATTAGGTGCCGTTCGATTTCCGTGCTCCCTCTAGCTTGCTTGGTAGTTGGTCAAGACTTCTAAGCACTCTCAAGTGAGTACATAGACCCCTCTTTTACTGTTTTTCAAATGTTTTGGGGTGAAATATGTGTACCTATTTGTTATGTTCTTGTTTTCAAAAGTATAATTGATTATACATATTAGTACTTATCTTTTTACAAACTAAATGATTATTTATGGTTTAAACTCTAATTTTTCCAAAGATTTTAAAATTAAATTGTTGGATAGTACTTATTTTATGTTCACCAGACCGGTTGGTAGTATGATATAGCGCTATAGGATTTGACACCCCATTCCTGTTGTCATGGAATGTCTGAAACCAATTTATTTTTCTCCATCCAAATAGGGGTTGCCTTTGTGGTATTTCTATAGTCTCAAAGGTGTATTTTAATGCACTAGGTCTGAATGAATTCTTAAATCACATTATTTTTGTATATTTAGTTATACTCCCAAAAGTAAAATTTGTTATGCTCTCATATGTGATAATGTACAAAACCAACATATATTTTGTTAATCATTAAAACATAGTTTAATATGTTATTTATAAATCCAAAGTATACTTTTAATATACTACTGAAAATTATTATTTTAACAACTAAAGTATATTTAATATACTATTTGTTTTCCAATTGGGTTTTGGGTTAGTGTTTAGATAACGGGACGGGTGTAATATGATGAAAACATGGTAGATACGCCGCTGGTACTTCTTATATATAAGTGTTTTCATCACATTACATACCGTGGCGTTATTTAGTACACTTGGGTTAACGACATTGGAACTAAAATATATTTTAATATATTATTTATTCGACTTTCTTAAAACCAAAGTATATTTTTATATATGCTATAAACCTTTTTATCAAAATATTGTTTTTCAAACAATATATTTTATACAAACTCATTTTACTTAATTATTTAATTTCCTATGTATTATTATTTTATATCATCCGATTTCTTATAAATTTTAGTATGATTTATAAAAGAAAACCTTTTACAAGGATCATGACTACTTTTGTTAAACAACTTTTTTCTAAACTTATAAGTCATGAATCCTAATTACAATAAAACCTATGTATCTCACAGGCATTTTTATGCTGACGTACCTATTTTTACACATGTTTCAGGTGCTATTATGTGATGATTGATGGTGCATGCTATACATAGGATGGACTCGTGCCTTAGCGACTTTAAAATCTGAAAGACAATAGTTGTATTTATCTGATTTGTAATAAAACAATGAGTTCATTAATTCAATGAAACAAAATTATTTATTCCATGGTTGTAAAACAATGATTCTGTTACAACACTCCCCGACGTTTCCGCCACGTTTTGTTGTTTTACGTGGTCGGGGTGTGACAGCTTATGGTTGTATATGTTTGTTAAAGGTATTATAAATTTGTACGGCGTGCGTTATCTGAGAACGCCCACTTGGTACGACCTTCAAAAGATTTACGAGGTCCATTATAATGAGCATGGTTTGCCAGGTTTGATCGGGAGCTTGGATTTTATGCATTGGCATTGGGATAACTGTCCGACCGCATGGCGAGGTCAAAACACACGGGGTGACAAAAAAGGACCTACTGTTATTCTTCAGGCGGTTGCCTCACAGGACCTTTGGGTTTGGTCGGCTTACTTTGGCGTGGTCGGGTCATGCAATGACATAAATGTTTCTGAACAATTGTAACAACCCTCAAAAATACTCCCAACGACAACATGTGATCAAAACCAGAAGTGCTCGCGATGAAACTTGTATATTCAATTTGGAAAATTTAGGGGTTAAGGGATCTTGGCGTTCGATGAACTAAATGACATAAAAATAGTCTTATTAGATTCACAATTATAAACCAAACAATTTAGGATCAAGACCCAAACATACGTGACAAACACCAGCACGAAAATCGAGAAAAACGCATGATTGGACGAGAAGGGCCGCCAAGGACACGCGTCATGACACTGTGACACGTGTCAGGCCTACGTGTGACACGTGGCAACCAAAGTCAGGTCGACCCTCCCCGCGACACGCGCCAGGGGAGGCCGACCCGTGCGTGACATGCGGGGGAGACCAAATGTGGGTATATAACAGGCAGCAGTGGGACTGAAATCTGTGCACCAGTTCGAGCAAATTTTGACGAACTATCTCTCTCGTTCTCCGTTTTCTTTGCACTAAAACCCCTAAACCCCGAAACTCTGTTCGTTATCAGGGTAATAACTGCAATCACGGATACGGTACTATATCTGATTGATTGAAACTGATCCAACGGATGTTTAAGTGATGCTTGTATATGGCTCTACTTTGTCATTCGTTGTGAGTTTTGATCTCGTGATTATCGTTAAAGTTGAATTGGGTTAATACGCTAATACGAGTTCCATTGTATCTAGCATTAGAACTCATAATCAGGAAGCTGTTAAACTAGTATATCAAACTTAGCAATTAAGATAACTTAGCAGTTAAGAAAACTTAATAGCTAAGGAAACTTAACAGGAAAGGAAACTTAGCAGTTAAGTAAGCTAAGTAAGTTAATTAATCAGCTAGTTACGTTATTTAATTAATCGGCTAAGTAAATTACTTTATTAACCCGTTAAGATTAATTAATCGGTTAAGTAAGATTAATTAACCAGTTAAGTAAGATTAATTAAGCTAAGTAAGATTAATTAAGCCAAGCAAGATTAATTAAGCTAAGCAAGATCAATTAAGCAAGATTAATTAAGCTAAGTAAAATTAATTAAATAAATTAAACACATAGATAGATATACATGAAAATAAATATATATGAGATAGATAATACAAAAGGAAGGTGCTAGGAAGGTGTAAGAGGATATATATGTAGGTAGGAAGCTTTCTAGAAAATGTATAGGTAACTTCCTAGAAAAGTATATAGGAAACTTCCTGGAAATTTCATATTTCCTACCTATAAATAGGAAGCTTAGGATTCATTTTTCTTTGCTCATTTCTTCTATTCTTCTCTCTATACGTTGGTGTTCTAACCAATAATCACCGATGCGATATTCTGTCCGATCGATTCGGGAACCAACTAACGAATGCCAAAGTGCTGTCTAAACAAGACTATACTTTGTGAATTTCATTCTGAAACGAATGCCAAAGTGCTGTCTAAACAAGACTATACTTTGTGAATTTCGTTAAGGTTCTGATCTCGTGACCGTCGTTAGCTTTGATGTGGTTTTACACTAATACGTATTCCACTCTGTTAAACTAAATGTTTAACTACCCGAAATTCTGCACTATACACTTACAATCAAAATAGATGCTCAATCATCAGACGATTCAGAACTATATGTTAACAAGGTGAGTCATTCTCTTTTTACCAAATTGTTTCCAAAACCCTATTTATTTTCAAAGTTATAATTACAGGGATTAAGTCTTTGTAGTCTTCAATTACTGCCGATATGTGGGGTTTTGTATACATTACTTGATAATCGTCACCATTGGACAACGGGTTAGCCAATGGGTGATATGACCATAGTCACAGAAACGAGTCGAGTGACAAATACCGTTGGGTAATTGGTTGATATATAAGCATTGTAATCGCTCTTAATACTGTGAATTATAACAAATGTGTTTTTGTACAAAAATGAATGAACTCACCAGTATTTCCTGCTGACAAAATATTTTTAAAACTCGTTTCAGGTGATTACAGTAGATTGGAATAAGAGTGATGATACGGCACCAAAAGGCTTACAGAAGTGGCTTCTTTTATCAGTTGAATTAAATTAAGAAAACATGGTTTCATATATTCGGGTTTATCCCTTATTAAAGCTATCTCTGTAAAAAACATGGGTTTTATCCCATCTATTTAATAAATAAAATCCGGTGTTTTCTAAACTCTGATATTTTTCCTAACTCACGGTCCTGATGAATATTTCCGCTGCAATGTTTTTAAAATAACCACCGGTACCACTTGACTGCTCGCGGCTCCCGTCCAGGGTGTGGTCGGGGGTCGTGACAGGACGGGAGCCGTGACAGAGGTGGTATCAGAGCCAAGCCACTGGTTTAAGCAATTGGGTGTTGTAATAATACCGAAGCTTAAACGAAAGAGTTAGGAAATTGTTATTAACTGGTAGCACACGTGATAGTATTTAGACTTGAACTTAAGAAAGATACTTTAGTATTAGCTTCGAGATAAACTTGCATAAATAAAGTGTGATGGGTATTGGTATGCCGTGAGGATGATGACTAGAACGTTGCAAGTACAGTAAATAAGCAATAACACTTGGCCACTGTTATTTCTTATTTATTGGTACTACTTGGTTCTAGAATATGATCCATCATGTGAATACTAATTTCCATGTTCTTTGATGAAAGCCTTAATAAAATATTCATTTTTAAATCATCTATTTATGGGAAATTCAAATTACCTCTCCGGAAAGACTGGGTATGGTGTAGCAGACTCTCCAGCTTGTCCGGGTTAGATGGGGTTACCTCTTCGGCGAGAACCGGGTAAGATGGGGTATAGGATATGTCAAACAAGTGACAGAATTCCCTAAATAGTATCATGACCTGATGTCTGACTTGTCTTTGGAAATATGAATCTGTTAAATACATTGACCTTATGAATGGTATGTATATTACAGTATGTGAAATACATGATTATATAGATATGTATATCTATAAGGAAATCCAAAAACCATAAGGATTAACAATTTAGAATAAAACACAAGCATGTGTGTCAATGATAATTCTAGATTTCTTTATTAGGAATCTCTCGTATACATCTATAATTCCGATATCAAAAACTATTTCATTTGATCATCTATCTCGTAACTCGCGCGACAAGATAAATGATGTAAACCCTTTATGTTGGGACGCCATCGAAAGTATAAGAATTCCCTTTGCGTTACCTTATTAACGCATTTGGAAACCTGTAGCTAAAGTTGTGCTAGGCACAAAACGTCTCAAAACCTACGCTAATAAGAATAATTTTACTTTCTTTAAGAACTCTTGCGAAGATAATAGTGACCACGATTAGATGCACTTACAATAACTCTTCACCTATAATCCTACTAAGATTACCAGTAACAAAAGAATTGCTGCAACAATACATGGGCTTAAAGGACTGAAGTGTCATAACCATTAGTATATATGTTAAGAAAAATGAAGTAATGTATGCTTCAAAATTTAGACATTTAGATAGTGAGACCCGAGTTTCAAAACACATGGTCAAGACATATGCCATGAAATAGAGAGAACTGACAGAAAGGAAATTATGTCTGCTTCATAAAAAGGAACAAATGGAAACAATGACTCCCGGGGGTTTGCAAGCCAACCGGAGAAGTGACCACAAGGAGGCAAGACAGACGAGCCGACAAAGTTCGTCTCTGTGAGGAAAGCTGCGAGTTATTCACGGAAGTAAGACATAGCGTATATGGTCTCGGAGTTCATTAACACTAGAGGCATGAAACTGAAAGAAATTCCGAATGACGTTTCCCATAGGATCTACTTAGACTATCACCCGATCGTGAGAAGAAACTTAGAATTCATCCGAGACTAGGAATAACACCGATTGTTATATCACAAAGTTAAGACAAATGTAGTAGTTAATGCTTTAAGTCATAAGTTTCATAGGAAGCCGAATCAAGTACGTGCTCTTAGATTAAATTGCGGATAGATTTAATGAAATAATTAAAGAGTACCCAAGAAATAGCAATCAAGGTTGATGCTGAAGGATTATAAAGAAATAATGAAGGAATCAGAAAAAGGAATTAATGGAAATTAGTGATTCCATAAAGAATTCAGGTACCTATTCAAGGAAACCTGCAAGAAAGGATACTCGAAGAAGCCCATAGAACTAAGTATTTGATACATCGTGTAAGTAATATGAGGTATCGAGGTTTGAATTACTGATAGATAAGAATGAAAAAGGATGTAGCAAGTTATGTCTATAAGTATTTAATCGATTAGCAAGTTAAAGCTGAACATTAGAACCCTTTAGGTTTACCTCAACGATTAGAAATGCCAGTATGGAAATGGGATTGATAACAAATGAATGTTATTACCAAAACCCCAAAACAATAAGTTGTAATGACACAATCTGGGTCAGCTCTGAAGGAAACCCTTTAGTATAAAACGCTTAGTTAAGTGGTATGTGGACGAAATAAGTCTTGTTACATGGAATCCTGTTATCTATTGTATTAAATCAAGATAGTCATTTCACTTCTCATTTCTAGGAAAGTTTTAACCCGACCTATTTTGATGTAGTGTGAAGGATCACTACAAAAGATAAAAGATGTGCTAAGTACATGTGCAATAAATATTGGTGAAAGTGGGATTATCACCCATAAGATTTTTCAATAATTAACCTTCAAGTATTAGTGTTGCCCATTTGAAACACTTTATGGAATGAAGGCACCATCCATTCTGTCAAGCAAAAATATGAGAAAATCAACTATCAGACCATTAGACTGAAAAATCATTAGAATTAGAATAAGAATATACTTAAATTCTCTCCATAAAAAGGAATAGTCAGATTCAGTAAGAAAGAAAAGCTAAGCCCGAGATTTGTTGGATCATTTGAAATTATTAAAAGGATTGGGCCAGTAGCTTATCAGTTAAAATTTCTGAAGGAAATGGCAGGATATAAAGGTAAACAAAAAGTCCATTGAAAGATCTTACAAGTCAAAGATAAGAATCTCAAAGCATGGAAAATGGTTCTGGTCAAACTAGAATATTCCTCCAAATTTCCATAAATCTCGAGGACGAGATTTAAAACAAGGTGGGGAGGATGTAACAACCCTCAAAAATACTCCCAATGACAACATGTGATCAAAACCAGAAGTGCTCGCGATAAAACTTGTATATTCAATTTGGAAAATTTAGCTGTTAAGGGATCTTGGCGTTCGACGAACTAAATCACATAAAAATAGTCTTATTAGATTCACAATTATAAACCAAACAATTTAGGATCAAGACCCAAACATACGTGACAAACACCAGCACGAAAATTGAGAAAAACGCACGATTGGACGAGAAGGGCGGCCAAGGACACGCGTCATGACACTGCGACACGTGTCAGGCCTACATGTGACACGTGGCGACCAAAGCCAGGTCGACCCTCCCCACGACACGCGCCAGGGGAGGCCGACCCGTGTGCGAGACGCGGGGGAGACCAAATGTGGGTATATAACAGGCAGTAGTGGGACTGAAATCTGTGCACCAGTTCGAGAAAATTTTGACGAACTATATCTCTCGTTCTCCATTTTCTTTGCACTAAAACCCCTAAACCCCGAAACTCTGCTTGTTATCAGGGTAATAACTCTAATCACGGATACGGTACTATATCTGATTGATTGAAACTAATCCAACGGATGTTTAAGTGATGCCTATATATGCCTCTACTTTGTCATTCGTTGTGAGTTTTGATCTCGTGATTATTGTTAAAGTTGAATTGGGTTAATACACTAATACGAGTTCCATTGTATCTAGCATTAGAACTCATAATCAGGAAGCTGTTAGACTAGTATATCAAACTTAGCAATTAAGATAACTTAGCAGTTAAGAAAACTTAATAGCTAAGGAAACTTAACAGGAAAGGAAACTTAGCAGTTAAGTAAGCTAAGCAAGTTAATTAATCAGCTAGTTACGTTATTTAATTAATCGGCTAAATAAATTACTTGATTAACCCGTTAAGATTAATTAATTGGTTAAGTAAGATTAATTAACCAGTTAAGTAAGATTAATTAAGTTAAGCAAGATTAATTAAGCTAAGCAAGATTAATTAAGCTAAGGAAGATTAATTAAGCTAAATAAATTAATTAAATAAACTAAACACCTAGATAGATATACATGAAAATAAATATATATGATATAGATAATATCAAAGGAAGGTGCTAGGAAGGTGTAAGAGGATATATATGTAGGTAGGAAGTTTCCTAGAAAATGTATAGGTAACTTCCTAGAAAAGTATATAGGAAACTTCCTGGAAATTTCATATTTCCTACCTATAAATAGGAAGCTTAGGATTCATTTTTCTTTGCTCATTTCTTCTATTCTTCTCTCTTTACGTTGGTGTTCTAACCAATAATCACGGATGCGATATTCTGTCCGATCGATTCGGGAACCAACTAACGAATGCCAAAGTGCTGTCTAAACAAGACTATACTTTGTGAATTTCGTTCTGAAACGAATGCCAAAGTGCTGTCCAAACAAGACTATACTTTGTGAATTTCGTTAAGGTTCTGATCTCGTGACCGTCGTTAGGTTTGATGTGGTTTTACACTTATACGTATTCCACTCTGTTAAACTAAATGTTTAACTACCCGAAATTCTGCACTATACACTTACAATCAAAATAGATGCTTAGAATCAAGATGCTTGTTTAATCAAGACTATATGCTAACAAGGTGAGTCATTCTCTTTTTACCAAATTATTTTCAAAACCCTATTTATTTTCAAAGTTATAAATACAGGGATTAAGTCTTTGTAGTCTTCAATTACAGCCGGTATGTGGGGTTTTGTATATATTACTTGATAATCGTCACCATTGGACTACGGGTTAGCCAATGGGTGATATGACCCTAGTCACAGAAACGAGTCGAGTGACAAATACCGTTGGGTAATTGGTTGATATATAAACATTGTAATCGCTCTTAATACTGTGAATTATAACAAATGTGTTTTTGTACAAAAATGAATGAACTCACCAGTATTTCCTGCTGACCAAATATTTTTAAAACGCGTTTCAGGTGATTACAGTAGATTGGAATAAGAGTGATGATACGGCACAAAAAGGCTTAAAGAAGTGGCTTATTTTATCAATTGAATTAAATTAAGAAAACATGGTTTCATATATTCGGGTTTATCCCTTATTAAAGCTACCTCTGTAAAACATGGGTTTTATCCCATCTATTTAATAAATAAAATCCGGTGTTTTCTAAACTCTGATATTTTTCCTAACTCACGGTCCTGTAAAACATCCGGGAGTTTTCCAATCACATTTTGAGTCCCCTAAACTTTATTAACCTTGTAGAGCCTTGAAAATGGCTTAACAGGGGTCAAAAGGGCCTGAAATCAGCTTAAAACAAGTGCAGGGACCTGAACTGTCAATTTTTGAAACTTTGGCTGATCTGGGAAGGCCAGGCGGGGCGTGTAAGGTTTCCCCATATCCTTACGCGGGCCGTGTGAAGACACCAGCGACCAGAAACTTGTTTTCAACAACTGTTTGATAGTTTAGGGGCTGTTAATGCAATTTCTTGGTGTGTTAACCAAGTTAACACCTCTCCAAGGCTTCTAAGCTGCTCTTAACACTTGTATGGATGAGATTTAATGCTTGGAGACCACACAAACATGTGTCTTGATCTTGTGAGTTTGCTACAACTATAAATAGCATGGCCAACCTCCTCATCCATTGCTCATTCTCTCATTCTCTTCTCTACAATCTGATTTGGAGCTTCCTTCAAGCTTGGAATTCTTATTCTCTGGTTTTCTTATTATATTCTTTCTAGCTTTGGACTATTGCAAGTCTTCTATCATGCTTATTCTTTATGTTTAAGCAGAAAGTCAAACAGTTTGGCCAACAGTTTGACTTTCGGTTTTGACCATCAATTGGTCAAGTCAAAGTTCAATTGAACTTTGCAACGTGATTGTAATCACGATGGTTATAATGCTTAGCGATTATACCTACTGATTACCACGTTAACTAGGCGTAGTGACGAGTCAAAGTTTCGGTCAAAATGCGTTTTAGCACGCATTTTGCAACGGAACTACTTATAGGTATCAAAACACTTTGTTTTGATACCAAATCAATTTTATAAGTTAGTTAAACATGTTTTGACTTGTTTAACTCGTCACTATTAGTTTAGTGCTTGTTTAGGGTCGTAAGTTAAGCGGTCTAAACAACCGCTTAGACTTTCGAACCCGACCCGTTTGGTCGATCATTAGGATCCGACCAAGCTTGATTAGTGATCATAGTTGCATAGGGAATAACCACTAAGGTTATACCTTATGATCACATAGGATTGGTTAGTTATTTGTTAAGTAGCTTGTATGCCCATAGGAAATGACCAAAACGCCCTTTTGAAGCATAAATACATATTTTACATATGTAACCAAGTTTTTGACATCTAAACTGATATGGTAACATAATTAGGCATAATTGGGCATGTAAGACTTGACATAGCACATAGTTAACCATCCGAACATAGTTTCGCGCGAACGACGCGTTAAATTAGCATAAGCTACCTTAATAGGTCGTAACGGGTCAAAAGCACTTAGGCTAAGTTCCGAGTTAGGATGTAGGCTTTGTTAAACCATATCACATGAGTTCCAACACTCATTTGGTTTACAAGACCTCATTCTATCCGATCTTCCGATTTAGGTGTTGATTTATTTACTAGTAATCCAATTACTAGGTACTACTTGAATTTCCTTGGTTTATCTGAACGAGGTAGTCGAGTCACGAAGGTTTGAATGTTATTAGCGAGACATCCATAAGTAGTTTCACAATTAAAACGAATACGATTTTGGGACGAGTTAAAACGATTTGGAACGACTTAAACGAGATAAAACGATTTGAACAAACGATTGGTTGGGTTGTGATTAGGTAATGGGATGGATGTAACATGATAGAAGCATGGTAGATACGCTGCTGGTACATCTTATATATAATTGCTTTTATCATATTACATTTCATGTCATTATTTATTTCACTTGGGTAACGATTTAAAACGATGTCACAAAACGAGGTTTTCGAAATGATATAAACCATACGAGTTTTATTAACGAGTTTTAACGAGATGTTTTACGAATTGGTTTACTAAAACAAATTTTTTGGGGTTAAGAATCATGGCTACGAGATTTTAAATACTATAACCATCTTGATTTGAGTTGGTTAAATTATGTTGCAATACACTTTTCAAAACGAGGTTTGTATTTTTGACTCTTGTAGTCTAATGAGGTACTGCAACATACAAACGAGCCATGAATTCGATACTCTCACAAAACCTATGTGCTCGCCAGCATTTTCTTTGCTGACTTGTTTTTACATATGTTTCAGGTGATGTTGCGTGATGATTGCTAGGAAGCACGTTCACTTAGGATCTGGACAAGGCCTTAGTGACATAAAAACGATAGTAGACGATGTTTAATTTGTTTGTTTGGTTTTAAGACAATGTAAATTTCTTAATGAATCAATAAAATGAAACTTTTAATTACCATGGTTGTTGAAATGATGATTCTGTTACAACACTCCCCGATGTTTCCGCCACGGTTTGTTGTTTTAACATGGTCGGGGTGTGATAGAAGAGTTGGTATCAGAGCCAATGGTTATAGGGAATTAGGTTATTAGTAATGCTTTGACCTAGACTATAACTTTCTAGGACCCTAACGCGAGTTATCTTGCGTTTAGATTTTAAAACAATACCGTCACCTATCCTTAGGTGATAACCACAACGAGAACACAATAACAAATCCGCTTCGACAATTAATCATCTATCCTCGGATGATTGATTGTAAGGTTTTGAACCCTTCCAGTTTGATTCATTTTCGACTTTATGCCCTCTGAATTTTCAAAATCTAATCAAAGTTTGGGTCTAAATAATGTGAACACGTGCAAACTGGAAGAGTGAATGCATGTACCCAGAGTTTTCTGTCTAAGGCTAGAGTGTTCGTACAAATCCGCAGTATCGGACCAGTCACTCTTACCTGGGAACTCTTGGGGTGAGTGTTCACTTATAGGCGAGCATGTCTTCGGTGATACATGATTATGGCCTATTTACTTTGATTAGTCACTGCGTATCGTTTATTTGTTCGAGGTAACGAACGAATGATCGCCTCCCTTGTGTTTTGTCGATGTTTTCAATACCTCTTTTGTTTCTCCAATTGTCGACCTCACTCGTTTCTCATGTTTCCTTGTTAGACAATGCCTCCTCGACGCGATGCTCAAACTTTTACCGCTGAAGAAGTCACAGCCCTTGTCTCTCAACAAATGGCTGCTGTACTTCCAGGCGTAGTGACCCAAATCCATGAGCTTTACAACAACAACAATAATAAAAACAATAACGCACCGTGTAATTTCAAGAATTTCAATTCTGCGAAGCCGCTTAAGTTTTCTGGGTCACAAGGAGCAACTGCGCTCCTGCAGTGGTTCGAGAGTATCGAGAGCACATTCAGACATGTGCAGTGTCCGAATGCGCGTAAGGTTGAATTTGCTTCAAGCGTGTTTGAGAAGCGAGCTCTTACCTGGTGGAATGGTATTATGCGTGATAGGGGTGCCGAAGTGGCATTAGCACAAACTTGGGAAGAGCTCCGAGCTCTCATGATGAGAGAGTTCTGTCCCCGTCACGAGATTCGAGCTTTAGAACGAGAATTCGATGATTTGAAACAAGACGGGGGAGAAAACCGTGCTTATACGGATCGATTTGAGGAGCTCAGTTTGTTGTGTCCCACTATGGTTACCCCACTGGAGAAAGCAATCGAGAGGTATATCGATGGTTCACCCGATTCTATTCAGGATATTATGACCGGCGTTAATCCTACTACCGTCCATCACGCGATCGAGTTGTTGGCTACCCTGACTGAGTCTCAAGTCAGGAAGGGTAAACTTACCCGCAAGGGTGATAAAACGAAGTCAACCGATTCTGATAAGGAAAAGGGTAAGGGTAAGAAAGGTGAGTCGTCGAAGAAGTCGAGAAAGCGAAAGGGTGCTCAAAATTTTGCTGTTACAGCACAAACTGCTCAGAACCCACCGACTCAACCTCCTGCAAAGAAAGCATATGCTGGTACCACACCTCACTGTGCTCGATGTAATGGTCACCATGTTGCCCAACAGGCCTGTAAACAGTGTACTACGTGTGGTGGACTTGGGCATCTGGCCAACATTTGTCGTTTGGGCCAGAATCAGGCTGCTCAGGTTCCCGCACAAGTTCAAGGGAATGTTGCGAGGTTTCCACCTGGTTCGTGTTTTAATTGCGGAGAAATGGGTCATTTCCACCACAACTGCCCGAGATTGGTAAATGCGAATGCAAATCTGAATGCAAACGCGAATGCGAATGTGAATCCCGCTCGTGGACGGGCATTCAATCTGAACGCGAACGAGGCGAGGGCAGACAACGAGGTTGTTAACGGTACGTTCCTTGTTAACAATCAACTTGCATCTGTTCTTTTCGATTCTGGTGCCGATAGGAGTTTTGTTTCATTATCCTTTGAGCCTTTACTTGCGATACCTAGAACTAAACTGAGGAAACCCTTATCTGTCGAAGTTGCTACTGGTAAACCTCTCGTACTCGATTCTGTTCTTCATGGTTGTCAATTGAACCTCGATAACCATCTTTTTCCCATCGACCTTGTACCAATGCAACTTGGGAGTTTCGACATTATCGTGGGAATGGATTGGTTAACCAAACATCATGCTGAGGTGGTTTGTTTTGATAAGATCATTCGTATTCCTCTTTCTTCTGGTGATGTCCTAGAGGTTCGTGGTGAGAAACCATCTGGTGGATTGAAACTCATGTCGTGCACGTATGCCCAAAGTTATCTACGAAAAGGATATGTTGCCTTTCTGGCACATGTCACCGAGGAGAAAGGCAAGAACAAGAGTATTCAGGATATTCCGATTGTTCGGGATTATCCAGAGGTGTTTCCTGATGAACTGCCTGGTTTGCCTCCAGTTCGTCAAGTCGAGTTTCATATTGATCTTGTACCCGATGCCAACCCGATTGCGAAAGCACCTTATCGTCTTGCACCGTCTGAGATGCAAGAGTTATCGAAAAAGCTTCAAGAATTATCGGATAAAGGATTCATCCGTCCGAGTTATTCACCTTGGGGCGCTCCTGTCCTCTTTGTGAAAAAGAAAGATGGATCTTTTCGAATGTGTAGCGATTATCGTGAGCTTAATAAGCTTACCATCAAGAATCGATATCCCCTACCTCGAATTCATGATCTCTTTGATCAGCTGCAAGGTGCTACCTGTTTCTCTAAGATTGATCTGCGTTCTGGGTATCATCAGCTTCGTGTACTCGAAGAAGATATTCCCAAAACTGCATTCCGCACAAGATATGGGCATTACGAGTTTACTGTCATGCCTTTTGGTTTGACAAATGCCCCAGCTATTTTTATGGACTTAATGAATAGGGTCTGTAAACCTTATTTAGATAAGTTCATCATTGTGTTCATCGACGATATTCTTATTTATTCAAAGTCTCGAGCCGATCACGAGCAACACCTTCGTTTGACATTAGAACTCCTGAAGAAGGAACAACTTTTTGCTAAATTCTCCCAGTGTGAATTCTGGCTTAAAGAAGTTCAATTCTTGGGTCATATAGTCAATGAGCAATGTATTCATGTGGATCCATTCAAGATTGTTGCAATCAAGGATTGGAATACACCAACGACACCTACATAAATTCGTTCTTTTCTTGGTCTTGCTGGTTATTATCGTCGTTTTATTTCAAACTTCTCGAGGATTACGGTTCCCCTCACTGCTTTGACTCAAAAGAATAAGCCTTTTGAGTGGGGACCCAAGCAAGAAGAAGCGTTCCAAACGCTGAAACGGAAGCTTTATGATGCTCCTGTTTTATCTTTGCCCGAGGGAAACGATGATTTCGTTGTCTACTGTGATGCGTCCAACTTAGGCCTTGGTTGTGTTCTTATGCAACGAGGTAAAGTTATAGCATATGCATCTAGACAATTGAAAGTTCACGAGAAGAACTACACGACTCATGATCTTGAGTTGGGAGCTGTGGTTTTCGCGCTTAAAATCAGGAGACACTACCTCTTTGGAACGAAGTGTGTGGTTTTCACAGACCACAAAAGTCTCCAGCATATTCTTAATCAGAAAGAGCTCAACATGAGGCAACGTCGTTGGGTTGAACTCTTGAACGACAATGATTGCGAGATTCGCTACCATCCTGGTAAGGCGAATGTCGTAGCCGATGCGCTTACTCGAAAGGAGCGAGTCAAGCTTCATTCTGTTCGAACTCTATCTGATCTCCAAACTCGTGTTCTTCAAGCTCAGCAATCTTGTGTTTCACAAGATTTGACAGGTAAGGAATTACCACATCAGCTTGAGCTCAAACTCGAAGCGAAGGATGATGGTTTACTCTATTGCAAGGATCGTTTGTGGATTCCGAAACAAGACGATCTTCACACTTTGGTAATGGACGAATCTCATAAGTATCGATATTCTATCCATCCTGGTGCTGATAAAATGTACAAGGATCTTCGTACTAAGTTCTGGTGGCCTGGTATGAAGAAAGATGTTGCCTTGTATGTATCAAAATGCCTAACTTGTCACAAAGTCAAGGCTGAACATCAACGACCTTCTTGTTTGCTTGTACAACCAGAGATACCGGTTTGGAAGTGGGAGAACATTGCGATGGATCTCATCACTAAGTTACCGCGTACATCTAAAGGTCACGATGCGATTTGGGTTGTCATCGATCGATTAACGAAGTCAGCTCATTTCATTCCAATTCGCGAGGATCTATCTGCTGATAAACTTGCAAAGATTTATGTTGATGAGATTGTCTCTCGACATGGTGTCCTTTTGGACATCATATCTGATCGTGATGCTCGGTTTTCATCTCATTTTTGGAAAACTATGCAATCTGCTATGGGAACCCAACTAAATCGAAGCACTGCTTATCATCCCCAAACGGATGGACAATCTGAGAGGACGATTCAAACTTTGGAGGATATTCTTAGAGCATGTGTGATAGACTTTGGTGGTAATTGGGATTCTCATCTTCCATTGGTCGAGTTCTCTTACAACAATAGTTATTAAGCTAGTATTAATATGGCACCATTCGAAGCTCTCTACGGTCGAAAATGTCGTTCACCTGTCTGTTGGAATGAGATCGGTGAAGCTCAGCTTACTGGACCTGAGCTCATTCTAGAAACAACAGACAAAATCAAGAAAATTAGCGATAATCTTGTGACAGCTAGATGCCGTCAAAAGAGTTATGCGGATTTACGACGCAAGCCCTTAGAATTTCAAGTCGGAGACCATGTCCTACTCAAGGTATCACCTTGGAAGGGAGTGGTGAGATTTGGAAAGAAAGGAAAACTTGCACCATGATATGTTGGACCATTTAAGATTGTTGAAAGGGTTGGAAAGGTTGCCTATCGACTAGAGCTACCTCCAGAGCTTGGAAATATTCATCCGACTTTTCACGTGTCCAATTTGCGAAAGTGCTTAGCTGACGCTGATCTTCACATTCCATTCGACGAAATCCAAATCAATGAAACGATGCACTTTGTCGAGAAACCTGTGGAGATAGTGGACCGTACATACAAACAGTTGAAGAACAAACGAATTCATTTGGTCAAGATTCACTGGGAATCCAAATGTGGCCCAGAGTTTACTTGGGAACGTGAGGACCAAATGAAGGCGAAATATCCACAATTGTTCTCACAAGTTTCCTCTAGTTAAAATTTCGGGAAGAAATTTCCTAAAGTAGGGGAGACTGTGACAACTGTGCTCTGTAATCGATGAAAAATGCAAAACAATTATAATTATTAATAAAACAATGTGTTTTGGTATTACTATATGTGTATTTGTGTTTGATGATTTTATGATTTGATTCGATTCTGATTTCAAGCTTTAAATCGCTTTCTGGAAAGTTATACGCAAACTGGTGCGTAAACGCAACCAGTTAAACGCGACAAACACTCCGGAATAGTGACATAGGCTTAACATACCTTAAATATCCTCCACATAACTTAGAAATAAGTTTTGGGTGGGTTGGTGTGTTGAAAACAAGTCTATTCGATCGCAGGGACTATTTGTGTCAAACTGCGAAACTATACCGATTCGTATAGTATCGAAGAGTCCAGAACTTGATCATAAGCTAAACATACCATAAATAACCTAAACATAGCTTAGAAATAAGCTTTGAGGGGTTCGGTGTGCGAAAACATGCTTATTTGATCTTACAAGGACTAAAAGTGTCAAAAACGACGTAAGTTTGCATTTTCGCGCATATCTTATGTGCTGACCACATCTGGACATCCAAAATTTTTGTAGACACTAAAATATTTTTATTTTAGTGATCGGCATGCAAAAATTCCATTCGTCGCTTAAGTTGGATCGTTTTTGCGTCCGTTTGAGGTTCGTCGTATTTTAACGAACAACGCAACCGTACGACAAAACGAGCTGACATCCGGGAGTTTTCCAATCACATTTTGAGTCCTCTAAACTTTATTAACCTTGTAGAGCCTTGAAAATGGCTTAACAGGGGTCAAAAGGGCCTGAAATCAGCTTAAAACAAGTGCAGGGACCTGAACTGTCAATTTTTTAAAACTTTGGCTGATCTGGGAAGGCCAGGCGGGGCGCGTAAGGTTTCCCCATATCCTTACGCGGGCCGTGTGAAGACACCAGTGACCAGAAACTTGTTTTCAGCAACTGTTTGATAGTTTAGGGGCTGTTAATGCAATTTCTTGGTGTGTTAACCAAGTTAACACCTCTCCAAGGCTTCTAAGCTGCTCTTAACACTTGTATGGATGAGATTTAATGCTAGGAGACCACACAAACAAGTGTCTTGATCTTGTGAGTTTTCTACAACTATAAATAGCATGGCCAACCTCCTCATCCATTGCTCATTCTCTCATTCTCTTCTCTACAATCTGATTTGGAGCTTCCTTCAAGCTTGGAATTCTTATTCTCTGGTTTTCTTATTATATTCTTTCTAGCTTTGGACTATTGTAAGTCTTCTTTCATGCTTATTCTTTATGTTTAAGCAGAAAGTCAAACAGTTTGGCCAACAGTTTGACTTTCGGTTTTGACCATCAATTGGTCAAGTCAAAGTTCAATTGAACTTTGCAACGTGATTGTAATCACGATGGTTATAATCCATAGCGATTATACCTACTGATTACCACGTTAACTAGGCGTAGTGACGAGTCAAAGTTTCGGTCAAAATGCGTTTTAGCATGCATTTTGCAACGGAACTACTTATAGGTATCAAAACACTTTGTTTTGATACCAAATCAATTTTATAAGTTAGTTAAACATGTTTTGTTACGTTTAACTCGTCACTATTAGTTTAGTGCTTGTTTAGGCTCGTAAGTTAAGCGGTCTAAACAACCGCTTAGACTTTCGAACCCGACCCGTTTGGTCGATCATTAGGATCCAACCAAGCTTGATTAGTAATCATAGTTGCATAGGGAATAACCACTGAGGTTATACCTTATGATCATATAGGATTGGTTAGTTATTTGTTAAGTAGCTTGTATGCCCATAGGAAATGACCAAAACGTCCTTTTGAAGCATAAATACATATTTTACATATGTAACCAAGTTTTTGACACCTAAACTGATATGGTAACATAATTAGGCATAATTGGGCATGTAAGACTTGACATAGCACATAGTTAACCATCCGAACATAGTTTCGCGCGAACGACACGTTAAATTAGCATAAGCTACCTTAATAGGTCGTAACGGGTCAAAAGCACTTAGGCTAAGTTCCGAGTTAGGATGTAGGCTTTGTTAAACCATATCACATGAGTTCCAACACTCATTTGGTTTACAAGACCTCATTCTATCCGATCTTCCGATTTAGGTGTTGATTTATTTACTAGTAATCCAATTACTAGGTACTACTTGAATTTCCTTGGTTTGTCTGAGCTTTGCTAAGTTCTTTAGATCAAGGATACCCTATCATTAAATGTGAGTACATAGTTCCCCTATTTTACTGTTTTCAATTGTTTTGGGGTGATTCATATGTATTAAAACGATTTCGATATTAAAACGATTTCAATACTTAAACGATGTTTTCAAAAACAATTAAGATGGTTTATATTAAACTAAATACGATTTCGATAATGTGAACGAAACTTGTTGGTTGTAACTACATAACGAATGACATTCATTAGCATTGATCAAGCCGACCAGTATTAGGTTATGGTACCATAGGATCTGACAAATCCCGTTATCAGACTACACCCATGGTTATGTGTGGGGGTTATGTAGGTAACGACCGAATCTGATGATTGTTAACTTACCCTTTGGTGGTTTGTTAATGCGATAAACGAGGTAGTCGAGTCACGAAGGTTTGAATGTTATTAGCGAGACAACCATAAGTAGTTTCATAATTAAAACGAATACGATTTTGGGACGAGTTAAAATGATTTGGAACGACTTAAACGAGATAAAATGATTTGAACAAACGATTGGTTGGGTTGTGATTAGGTAATGGGATGGATGTAACATGATAGAAGCATGGTAGATACGCCGCTGGTACATCTTATATATAAGTGCTTTTATCATATTACATTTCATGTCATTATTTAGTTCACTTGGGTAACGATTTAAAACGATGTCACAAAACGAGGTTTTCGAAATGATATAAACCATACAAGTTTTATTAACGAGTTTTAACGAGATGTTTTACGAATTGGTTTACTAAAACAAATATTTTGGGGTTAAGAATCATGGCTACGAGATTTTAAATACTATAACCATCTTGATTTGAGTTGGTTAAATTATGTTGCAATACACTTTTAAAAACGAGGTTTGTATTTTTGACTCTTGTAGTCTAATGAGGTACTGCAACATACAAACGAGCCACGAATTCGATACTCTCACAAAACCTATGTGCTCGCCAGCATTTCTTTGCTGACTTTGTTTTTACATATGTTTCAGGTGATGTTGCGTGATGATTGCTAGGAAGCACGTTCACTTAGGATCTGGACAAGGCCTTAGTGACATAAAAACGATAGTAGACGATGTTTAATTTGTTTGTTTGGTTTTAAGACAATGTAAATTTCTTAATGAATCAATAAAACGAAACTTTTAATTACCATGGTTGTTGAAACGATGATTCTGTTACAACACTCCCCGACGTTTCCGCCACGGTTTGTTGTTTTAACGTGGTCGGGGTGTGACATACTATTTGTGCGACGGAATTTATCACAGGTATTCGATGGCCGTGAAGAATTTTGGTGATCCATTCGATGAAAAAAGAGCACACTTTAAAAAGGTTCAAGAGTCTGCGCGGAAAGACACTGAGAGATGCTTTGTGGTTCTTAAACAACGATGGCAATATTTGAGAAATCATTGTCGTGCATGTACCAAGAAAAAAATGAGAGATGCTATGTACGCTTGTATAATCATGCACAACATGATTTTGGAAGACAAAGGAAAGGCGATATGCTAGAATTATGTACCGGAAGCCGTTCAGGAGGAGCATCCGCAAGCGTTAATGGAAGAAACAGTGAATAATGCACGAGAATTCCGTTATGAACCCCACCATTCCGCACGGTTGATCTAGTACGACACGCATGGTCGACTCGGTATATCCCAGCTGAGGAAGACAAAGATGACGAAAGCGAAGACGAAAATTAATGTATTTTTTTAAGTATGTTCGTTTTTATTTATTTTTTTTATTTTTAGTATTGTAATTTTTTTTTATTTAATGAAATATTATTATTAGTTTTTAAATTAAAAAAAATAATGATTGTGTAATGATTGGTTTGGGCATTATTCCACTACGCCCTTTTTGTAAAAACGCCCAATAATGCCCTATTGCTGACTGGACTGACACATGGCAGAACACGCCCAAGGGTGGGGGAATTATTCACTAAACCACTACACATGGTCTTATTAAATAACTAATTGTTTGTGTCGTGTGTCATAGTTATGTAAATCTAAAAGCTAGTGTTTCAGATAAAAAACAATTACAATCTGATACCACTTGTAGATCCCGATACGGATCGTCGGACTGCGATGATTTCTTGTAATTTTGGATGCCGTAACAAGTGCAGAATCCTCGTTACGACACAAACCGAGCGAGAGAAACAACATTACACAAAGATTCGACGTTTAACGGGTTTGTGTATTATTGTCTTAAATTATTTTTCTGTATTTTGAAACATTTCTGAACATAAATAACCTAAAACAGTGTTGTAAAACTTATGTTTAATAAGATTCCTTGGTTAAAAACCTTGCAAATATTACAATAAAGCTTGAAACTATGAATGTTTCGAGCTTTAATGGAGGTTGGAGGGTTTTGGAGAAGAAGGTAAGTGACAAAAGTGGCAAAGACAAGATGGTTGGTGAGAAACATTCTTTGGAATATACCTTTTAAGGTATGTGTGAAGATCCCAGCAAATCTTTGTCTTTGGAATGGATCCAAATGTGCAGGAACAAGGCTGACTTTATAGAAAACGACAGCATACTGACCACGGCCCCGTGTCAGCTGGACACGGCCCCGTGGTCAGACAAGGTTCTAACACATTTTGTCCGTATTATGAACAAGGGGCGTGTTGGCCTGGACATGGCCCCGTGGTCAGATTTGAGGTGGGAACGGGGCGTGTTGACCTGAGCACGACCCCGTGGCTAGAGTATTTATGAAGTGGCGTCTCATTTTTAAGGTTTTTATTCGGATCGGGCGGTTCCTTACTAGAGGGAAAAACACCGAAGTGCCTAAGGTACCTTAGTTGCTCTTGATTTAAACAAGAACGCAAAAGGTTATCGGAAAGGGTAAAACCTAAACTAAATACTGGTGGGCGAAACCAACCTTTATTCCCCTTATATGGGCTCTTGTTAAAGAAGGTATATGTCGAATCGCTTAGGTCTATGAGGCATCGGTGGGGGCCGATGGAGAGTCCTTCACAGCATAATCGACAAAGGGACGACTATTGCTCATGTTTTCACCAGAGGTTGAGGCACTTTTGGTATCGTCGATGTTGGTAGAATCAGAATGTGACCCCAACAATTCTCCTTGGTCGTTGTCTTGTGCTGAATAATTCGCGTTCATCTCAAGCTCAAATTCTTTTAATTTTAGGAGAATTCTTTCTTCGAGTCGACATAATTCTTCAGAGGTTATGTCGGTTGAAAGAGATGGTTGAGGGCCCATCTTAAGGTGATTATAGGAAAACGATGGGTCTAAATAGTGGGATTCTAAATTTAGAAAGAAACATTCTAAATGTTGATGGAATCCACCACATATTTGACACCACTCACCGTAAGAGTGGCGAAAGTAAAAATAATCAATATCACTCATAATTTTGTCAGAATTTACCAACCGTCAGGATCTTACGGTTCTGTTTTCAGCAACTGGGGAGTGGACACGGGGGCGTGTTGAGTGGACACGGCTCTGTGGTCAGCTACTGTCTGACTTAAAACAGGATTGCTAGTAACGAAGATAGACACGACCCCATGTCTGGCTGAGCACAGCCCATGTTGAGTTCTATAGAAACTGAAAAACTAAGAAAAATCCTAAAGAAATAGAAAATAAATAAAAATAATTAGGCCGTTGATTTTAAACTTTCTTAAAATACTTATGTCCCCGGCAACGGCGCCAAAAACTTGGTGTGCGTTCGATGTGATATGATTTTATTAATATTTTGAGCCCATTTTACGCATTAGTCAAGTTTTAAATTTATAAAACACGATATTGTACTAACACTAAACACACACTTTGGCAAGTGCACCCATCGTGAGCGTAGTATAGTGTTGGTAAGATACCGAGGTCGTCCAAGGACACAAGAGATTTTAGTACCGGTTTATCCTCAACGTCTAGTCGATCTAAATTTTTGTGAAAGGTTTTGAAAAATAAAAATAAAACTAAAAATGAAAAGATAAATAAAATAAAAACAGATAGACAAGATAGAATCACTTGGATCCGACTTATCTTTTATGTATTCTTTGATGATTTTCGCACTTTCGGACTTTTTAAGAGATTATCTTAGTTATAGTAGTAGGCCCCTCTTTTGAAGGTGACGTTACCCTCAGCCCAGTGGTTTGAGTCAGCAGGGATACAATCCCAAAGGGTCGGAATATTGAAAGAAAATTAAGTAAGTTATTTATGCGAAAAATGGTAGGTCCCTCTTTTGAAGGTGACGTTACCCTCGGCTATGTGGTTTGAGTCAGCAAGGATACAATCCCAAGAAGCCGGGTATTGAAGGAGGTCCTAGTAAGCTTGAACCAGGTCCTCTTTTGAAGGTGACGTTACCCATCTTTAATAGTAGTTTACATATGAAGGGTTTAAGTTATTCGCACCCCATCCATCCAATACCATTGGGTATTGAAGGAGGTCCTAGTAAGCTTGAACCAGGTCCTCGCAGGATCTATATACTGAACGAGACAAGAACTTTACCAAAGCATCCCCTAACCCCTTTCCAGGTAGTTAACGCGCTTTATATAGACCGTAAAGACACGAATGATGACATCATTTACTTTATATAGACAGTAAAGTAACCTCAAGACACCATGAGAAAATGATAAAGAAAATTCACCTTTAACATAAGAAACTAGTTATTAAAGTCATTAATACAAACCCAAATAAAAAGTGACGAAAGATTAAAAATCAAAAGTAATACATAAAAGACTTGTCTTCACCAAGTGATGTAAGAGGCTTAGCCAAACATGGCCTTTGATTGGCAAGAACTCTTACATTCAAGCTTGGATCCCGAGACTACTACACACTCTAAATATAGATGATAGATGATGGTGGTGGGTGTTGGTGTTGGTGTTGGTGTTGGTGTTGTAGTGGTGGTGGAGTGGTGGCAAAGTGGGAGAGTAGTGGTTTGCCAAGGATGCCTTTCAAGTGAACCAAGCACCCCATTTTATATCCAGAACAGAGCTCTGGCCATGGCCTTGTGTCCAGCCAACACGGCCCATGGTCATCCTTTTCTCTTAAGTCATTAATTGCAAGTGTCAGCAGAGGGCCCCACACGACCCCGTGTCTCCTGGGCACGACCCCGTTGTTAACACTTTGCTGTACTATCAAGATTCTGCGTATCTTAGCGTTGACCACGAGCCGTGTTGAGCTGGGCACGCCCCCGTGGTGGGCGTATAAGCTTCTACAGGTTTGTCTTGTTGTGAAGGCTCCTGACCACACCCCATGCCCATCTGGGCACTACCCCATGGTCAGGCTCTGTTGCCTTGTTTTTGCTTTGGGAGATGCTGCCGAGGGGTCAAGCATGTCACTTTTATTCCTTCTTTTTGTATTATGTTGGTTTTGCCTGCTTATTTGCTCCTTTTGTTCTTTTAAGCTCGTTTGCTCCTGTAAATTCAAAAGGAAGAAAGAAACGTGCTTTTCCCAACATTAGTATAAAAAATGGTTAGTTTTATGCCTCAGTTGATGTAATTTAAATGTTGCATTTTGCACACCTCAGATGGCAACAGAGATTAAACACTAAACTTCTTGACAAGGAGCACGCGAGCCTTATCCTCTAATTCTCTGAAATACATGTAAGTTTAAAAATCGTCAACAAAAGTTGGTGTGAATTCATGCAAATTGTGTAAAATGTAACATTTGTAATTGTGTAAAAGCATGGTATGTAATTGAAAAATGTACGTTTGTGTAAAAGCATGGTATGTAATTGAAAAATGTACGTTTGTAAGTCGTAATGAAATGGAATCAAGATCGCTAATGATTTGCAAGGCCACTAACATATGTGACGACATAGGAAGCATCCAAACCTAGGTGACTTTTAACATCGTTTGCCCTACGATTGTGACCCAAGACACTCCATGACTATGTGTTATCAAGAGAGTGAGGCTGCCCGGACTTGTTAGATCTAACCCTTGTTCTTTTGGTCTAAACTAGATTGATGGTGCTTACATATACCCTATTCGTAACATGATCTATGTATAATTCCTTTGTTCTAAACATACCAATTTGTACATGCATTTTCCCTGAAGTTTAGAAAACAGTAAAAACGTTTAAAAGTGGGGACATGAACTCACTGTTTTGCATCTTGAGCGTCTAGCTTCACCGGCTTCTGCTACTTGGATGTCGTGACCTATAGACGTTCTAAGTATGTTAATCACCTAACTTGTAAACCTCTAAGTATAAGTTACTATTTGGATTTAAGGTGTCTTACATGTATTGTTTCTTGTACCATTTGTATATGTATGTCACATTATATTTAATATTGTATTTGTTATATACTTTTATCCCTAATATATATATATTGTGTAAGTAGGATTTGAAAAAATTATATATCAGAAATAATATATTTTTAACCTTTTCAAATACATGCTACTTATATTATTTGTCAAAAATAAATATAAGTAGTTTGTTAAATAATAATTGGAAAATTGGTTTTTAATAAACCAACCTTTGTCCCGTTGGTAAATAATAATCTTACCTACGTAATTGGTATACAATAATCTTACCTATCAACATGTTAGTACTCAATGAACTTCCGTTAATTTTTTTTAACTGAAGTTAGTTTTTAAGTTTTATTTATTACACAAACAGTCCCTGTAGTTGTAATTTACTAGTAAATTACAATAGTTAAAACTTAAAAATTAACTTCAGTTAAAAAAAATTACAACTACAGGGACTGTTTGTGTAATAAATAAAACTTAAAAACTAACTTCAGTTAAAAAAAATTAACGGAAGTTCATTGAGTACCAACATGTTGATAGGTAGGATTATTATATACCAATTACGTAGGTAAGATTATTATTTACCAACGGGACAAAGGTTGGTTTATTAAAAACCAATTTTCCATAATAAATCCAATATCATTTTTGGGTGTAAGCATACTTAGGAAAGTATACTTGTATTTTAAGTGTAAATTCCTGTATATTTGTATTAATTAATCAAAAATCAATCCTTTGATTTTTATTACTTTCTGGAATTTTACTTCTTAAAAATTATAATATTTTTAAGGTTTATTGGTTATATATATATATTTTGTCACACTTTGTTTAATATATATATATATATTTACTTATTTTTGTCACTTGTCAAATTTTATAATTATTCCATCACTTGTAATAATTTTTGTATAAGTCCATGAATATATAAAATTGTCCAATAAGTTCAATAATTGTCCAAGTCCTTAATTTTATAGGAAATATATGCATATTGATATATATTTTGTATTTGTACATGTATCATTTTTATATGTGATTTTGTATACTTGTATCTTTGTGTATTTCTTAAGTATTTGTATGTGTATTTTTGTAGTATACTCCTTGGGAGTGTTTAATGTATTTTTCAAGTTCCTATCACTCTAATACATATAATACACTTAATATACACTTAGCACAAAATGTTGTGACCAATAAATATATATATTTTCCCCTAAAAATATACATACTTAGTATTGTTTTTAAACTTGAAGAAATCCTTATTTCTTAACTTGTAATTTTTTTAATAAAATTAGGAAACCTTTGTAAAGATTTTTAGGTGAATTTTTAGGGAATAAGTTTCACCAGAACTTATATTTTTCTAAGTGTCAAAATTTTTAAAATTTTATAAAAATTTTGACATAGTTTCCCCTAAAAATGGAGGTTTCTCATGTTTTTAAAACATGTGTTTATTTTCTTTTCATCATCAAAATCAATTTCCAACAAATTTCAAAAGTAACATACACTAAAATTACCATGAAAAACCTTATGATAAACTTGATTTTTGTTAAAAATGTGTAGTCTTTTAGATCTACACTTTACATACAAGGATCTTCCAAAAACAAGTGTTCTTGTTAACTTTAAACAAACTTTTCATGAAACTTTAACTTACTAAGTAAACCATCCATGAGTTTAGGGTTTCAAAACCATGAAAAACAAATTCTAAAACCATTTTTAAGTTCATTTTAAAGATCTTTATGTTCATCATCAAGTTTCATCATGGATCTTTCAAGATCCATGCTTAAAATTGTTAGATTTAAGCTTCTAACAAGCTTACACATGATGGATCTAACCAAAAACACAAGATTCAACATCCACAACTTCATCACACACATCAAACAACTTCAAAACAACTTGTTTTCACTTAGATTATGTTAGATCTTCATGTTTTCATCTTTAAGAGTTTACGTTCTTTGAAAGTGTAACTTGTACATAAGCTTAACATGAAGTAAAATAGAGATTTTGAAGCTTACTACTAGCTCTAGTGGCTAGGGAAGTGGCAAGAACAAGAACAAGATGAAGAATGAAGAAAATGAGTGGATAAAAGCTCTCTAAGAAGGTCCTTGAAATTCCTTTGCTTCACACCTTCATAGTTCACCTTCTAGCACCTTTGGATATCCTTAGAATGACTTGAATGATGAAGAAAATGGTGATGATAGTGATGGTGGTAGTGGCCATAGGTAGAGAGAAGAGAAGAAAGGAAAATGGTGTTTGAAACTTGTGAAGTGATAAGGTTTACCTTACTTGTGGGTTTTCTTATAATCTTCCAACAACATTTTATCCAAGGGAAATTATGCTTAATATCTAGTTTACATAAAACAATTGTTTAATGAAAAAGTTGTGGGGCCACATCTTAGGCCGGTTATGGCATGGGGGGGGGGGGTTGGTAATGTGTAAATTTTTGGAAGATGAAGGTAGAAGATGTAAATTTAAGTGTTAAACAGAAGGTTAAGTGCGTTTATGTGTTTTATGATTTTTAAGGTGTTCTAGCATTATAACTAGCTTTATATCCCTAAAACAATGCTTTTAGTCTATTTTTGGTGTTTTGGGTAGTGTCCGGTTATTTGTTCGGTTATCGGTTTGTTAAAGTGCTAAATAGCGCAGTTTTGCAAGATATGAAGTACCTTTTGTGACAGTTTTCATTCCCGACACTTTACAAGTTATTCTGGACATTTAAACCTTAATTCTGCATGGTATTTTGATGTTAAATTGCTGTTTTGCAGATTTTCTGCAGAATTCTACATTTAAAGTGCGTTTCGGGTACTTTTTAGTGTCAGTTTTAGCTTCCGGAAAGTGTTTATATTAACCTTTGTTCACCTACTTAGTTTTCAATGTATTTTTGATGTTGGACCTACTTCTAAGTCCTAAATCTATTGTCTGATTATTTTCTGCAGACATGCTGACGCAACTTGTCTAACCGGTGAGCTTACTAATCAATTCGATGCAACGCTTAAAGTATAGTATAATGTGACCGTTAATATATGAACATGCATGAATTCAATTGCATATCAAATAAGCACATAATGCTGACGTGTAATCACATAAATGCAGGTAATAGATATTAATTAAAATAGTACGGAAATTACCGGTTTTGGGCCAGTTGTCACAGTCTCCCCCAGTTAAAATAATTTCGTCCCGAAATTCATGCTGAGTTATCTCTTGCAGGAGCTTCCTCGAACAAGTGGGGGTACTTGGCTTTGAACTGGTCCTCGCATTCCCAAGTATACCCGGGCCCGTGTTTAGAGTTCCAACGTACTTTAACCAGCTTTATACGACTTCTCCTCGTATTCTGGACCTTCTAGTCCATCACCTCAACAAGTTCTTCTTTGAATCGGAGCTTGTCGTCAATATGAACTTCATCCCCAGGGATGACAACGGTTTCCTGGGTTAGACTCTTTTTGAGGTTTGAAACATGGAACATATCGTGCACACCATTTAGTTCCTCCGGTAACTCCAACTTTAACGCCACGGCACCAATTTTCTCCAAAATCTTGAATGGACCAATATATCATGGATTCAACTTTCCACGTTTCCTGAACCTTGCTACACCCTTCCAGCGAGACTTTTAACAGAACCATGTCTCCCACCTCGAAAGCTAACAGTTTCCGTCTTTGGTCGGTGTAGCTTTTCTGTCAATCACGAGCCTCTTTGATCCGGTCTCGGATCTGAAAGATCTTGTCAGTCGTTTCTTGGACTAGTTCGGGGTCAATTAGCTGTCTGTCTCCAGCTTCTGCCCAACACAAAGGTGAGCGACATTTGCGACCATACAGAGCTTCAAACGGTGCGTCTTTAATGCTTGTGTGATAGCTGTTATTATAGGAGAACTCTACCAAGGGTAGGTGAGTATCCCAGCTGCCGCCTAAATACATAACACAAGCACGAAGCATGTCTTCAAGGGTTTGTATAGTCCGTTCACTCTGACCATCGGTTTGCGGATTGAAGGTCGTGCTTAGATCCAGTTGAGATCCAAAGGCCTCCTGAAAAGATTGCCTGATTCTCAATACGAAACGTCCATCTCTGTCGGAAATAATCGAAGTAGGCACTCCATGATGTGCCACTATTTCCTTTAGATACAATTTGGCAAGGTTTCCAGTACTATCCTTCTCCTTTATTGGCAGGAAATGCAAAGACTTGGTCAATCGATCAACTATTACTCATATCATATCATGGCCTCTAGGGTTTTTGGGTAATTTAGTTATAAAATCCATTGATATTTGATCCCATTTCCATACGGGGATCTCTGGTTGCTGCAAAAGACCTGACGGTTTCTGATACTCCGCATTGACCTTAGCGCAGGTCAAGCATTTTCCAACATAAGTAGCAATGTCGTTCTTGAGATTTGGCCACCAATAATATTCTCTCAAGTCTTGATACATTTTGTCCGATCCTGGGTGGATCGAGTATCTTGACTTGTGGGCTTTATCAAAGATAACTTCCCGAATACTGCCAAAGAGCGGAACCCAAATGCGTCCCACGCAGTATAAGGTTCCCTCCTCGTTTGGCACCAACTGTTTCTCCATACCTCGAAGAAGTTCAGCTTTAAGGTTCTCTTCCTTCAATGCTTCTTATTGGGCGTCGTGAATACACATAGTGAGGTTCATCTGAATTGTCATCTCCAAAACTCGATGATGTGTGCAAAATGCAACATATAAATTACATCAAATGTGGCATAAAACTAACCCTTTTTAGTACTAATGTTGGAAAAGTGTGTTTTTGTCTTCCTTTTGTATTTTCAGGGTTAAATGAGCTTAAAGGAACAAAAGAAGTAAAAATGCAGCAAAATCTAACAATAATACAAGAAAAGTAATAAACGTGGCATGCCCGACCCCTCGACAGCATCTTCCCAAGCGAAAACAAGACATCAGAAGGCTGAACACGCCCCGTGCTCAAGGAACACGGGGGCGTGCCCAAGTGTCTGCAGAAAAGACAAAGCTGTAGAAGCTTCTATTTCCCAACACGGGGGCATGGCCAGCGGACACGGGGCCATGGTCAACGCTAAGATTCGCAGAATCTAGGAAAATCTTGATAGTACAGATACGCTTCTGCACACGGGGTCGTGCCCAGCGGACACGGGGGCGTGGTCAACTAATGCAGACAAACTGCAATTAATGAAGAAAGAGAAAATGGGTGGACACGGGGCCGTGCCCAATGGACACGGGGCCGTGTCCGGGCTTCTGCGCAGGCTATAAATAGGGGTGCTTGGCTAACTTGCAAACCACCCCTTGGCAAACCACCTCTCTCACACTTCACCCACCCACCACCACCATCACAACCCACATCAACCACCATCATCCATCATCCATCATAGAGTGTGTGAGTAGTCTCGGGATCCAAGATTGATCGTAAGAGTTCTTAACAATCAAAGGCCATGTTTGCCTAAGTCTCTTACATCACTTGGTGAAGACAAGCATTTAGTGTAACACTTTTTATTTTTAATCTTTTCTCACTTTTTATTTGGTTATGTATTAATGACTTTAATAACTAGTTTCTTATGTTGAAGGTGAATCTTCCTTATCATTTGTCCGTGGTGTCTTGGCGTTATTTTACTGTCTATATAAAATAAAAGATTTACACCATTCATATCTCCACGGTCTATATGGAGATATGTTGGCTACCTGGTCGGGGGTTAAGGGAATGGTTTGGTAAGAGTCTTGCCTTGTTCAGTGTATAGATCCTGCAAGGACCTGGGTCAAGTTTAGTAGGACCTCCTTCAATACCCACTGGTATTGGATGGCGGGGGTCCGAACTCCTTAACCCCCTCATATGTAAACTACTATTAAAACTTTAACCCGGCTATTTAGGATTGTATCCCTGCTGACTCAAACTACTTAGCCAAGGGTAACGTCACCTACAAAAGAGGGGCCTACCACATTACTCATTACTAACTTAATTAATTATCTTTCAATAATCCAACCCTTTAGGATTGTATCCTTGCTGACTCAAACTACTAGGTTGAGGGTAACGTCATCTTCAAAAGAGGGGCCTACTACTATAACTAAGATAATCTCTTAAAACGTGCAAAAGTGCGAAAATAATCACAGGTTACACTAAAGGCGAGTCGGATCCAAGTGATTCATCTTGTCTATCTGTTTTTATTTTTATTTTTATTTTCAGCATTTTTAGTTAGTTTTATTTTCTTGTTTTAAAAACCTTTTCTTAAATTTTTGATTTAATTAGACGTTGAGGATAAACCGGTACTAAAAGCTCTTGTGTCCTTGGATGACCTCGGTATCTTACCAACACTATACTACGCTCACGATTGGTGCACTTGCCCATCTGTGTGTTTAGTGTTAGTAAATATCGTGTTTTATAAATTTAAAACTTGGCTAAAGTGTTAAAAAGGGCTTAAAATATACTTAAAAACCTATCACACCTAACGCACATCAAGTTTTTGGCGCCGTTTTCGGGGACACAAGGATTTTAAGAAAGCTTAAATCGACGGCCTAATCAGTTTTTCAAAACCTTTTTAAAACGCGCGCATTTTTCTGCATTTTAGTTAGTTTTTGCATTTATAGTAGCCTGAACACGGGGTCGTGCTGCATTTTTTATAAAACACCCAGTTGCAGAGTCTGAACATGGGGCCGTGCTCACTGAACACGCCCCGTGCTCAATAAAACCAGTCACTTTTATTAAAACGCCCAGATACAGATTCTGAACACGGGCCGTGCTCACTAAACACGGGGCCGTGTCCAGCCTCTGTTTCCGTTTTTATTTTTGTTTTCTGGTCTCGATACTCTGTTGTGGTCTGCTGAGTGATTCTTATGGATCAATACTCAGGAGATTACAACTACACCTATGAGGAGGATGATTATAGGGAAGACTATTGCACCATTTGTGGTAACCCTCATTCGGTACAATATTTTGACCTCTTCGAACCATCCACTTCATACACCTACTATGAGGAGCCCAGGTACGAGCCATCAACTTCATACACATCCTATGAAGACCCAAGGTATGAACCTCCTCCCTCATATTCATATTTTGAAGAACCAAGGTATGCGCCTTCATACTCATACTTTGAGGAATCGAGATATGAGCCACCAACTTCATATGCTTATTATGAGGAACCATGGCGTGAACAACCCACCTCATATGAGTATTATGAAGAACAAAATTACGACCCTTATCCATCATATACTTACAATGAATAACAATGGTGTAAACCATCTACTTCCTATGAGTATTATGAGGAACAAAGGATCGAACATCCGGATTCAAGCTTTGAGGATCCCGATCCTTACTCTATCACCGACATAGCCGACAGGATAATAGAAAAGATTAAAACTATCGAACGATGCATAAAAGAATCTCGCGCAAGGGAAGAATTGTCCCGCGCAAGGGAAGAATTAAATAAAAAAGAGATAGTTGAAAATATAAAAATGGAAGAACAAGTAAGTGAAAAACCGACACATGAGTTAAACAACGAAAAAGGTGAGTTCGACAACGTTAAAATTCAAGAAGAGTCTAATTTTAAAAAAATTAATCTCTTGTCACCTTCTTTCGAAAATCATTGTTTAGTTCCCACTCATGCTAAGTTTTTAAAAGAGTTAAACACTAACACTAAAATTGACGAAACGGTAAGCATTAAGTTAACAAATGATCAAACTTCGCTAATAAAAGAAGATCCATTTGAAATTAACATTACACCGGTTCCATGTTTTTTTCAAAATTACTTTATTAGTAATATCACAATCGATAAAGATCTTTGTGTTAATATAATGCCAAACTATATTTTCGAAAAATTAAGTATTGGTAATTTTTCTCCAATTCAAATACCCATTTTTCTATCCAATCGGAAAGTAATAAAATCAAAAGGGATAGTTGAGGATGTCTTGGTCAAACCAACCAAATGGTAATCCCAACCAACTTTGTCATCCTTGATGACACTCCTCTAGTGTTGGGACGATGTCACACCCCGATTTCCACGTGTCACCGGTGGGCCCGGTGGGGGAGTATCGTGACGTGGTTGGCAACATAATAGTCAAACAACACAATATTTAATATGCACAGCCGAAGCAAATGAAAGATATATTTCAACCGAATAAAATATTGTAATATCATGTATCACAAACAGTTGAAAGTTTATCCACAGACGAATCGAAATAAATAGGAAACAGTAGTTCAACAGACGATAGGCATCTTAAGCTTGCGAGACTCTTTATTGATGCTAAGGAGAGAATCCAACCTATTACGCTTAGTACCTGCATTTAATCTTTTTGGGAAAATACGTCAGTTTACACTGGTAAATACAATCAACTGACTCATTTTAAAAATGACTAAAAATTTATTTGGATGCACATGGCATAAACATTTTATAACTTGGGATAATTATTTAAATATATAATCTCGTAAAAGAATTACATGTTCCTTATGCGTTCAGTAGCCCGGATCGTGCCGGGTTAAATATCAATAGACACACCACATTATTTCTTCATGCACTGACGAGTGTACGCCTACACTCCGCGCTTAGGTCGTGGCCATTTCGTAAAATGATGCCAAGGATATCCGGGACATGGCCATTAACCCCCCAAAGGCTTTAAGTAAACAAAACAATTTAAACGGGCCGATCAAATTTCAATTAACCACCATACGATGGAAGATTTAATGCCCGACCAAGCGGTATTTTATATACCGTACCCCAAGCCCGTATAGGGAAAATAAGTTAAAAGTATTTACCTGAGCAAAGTAATAATCACAATAAGCAAATGCAAGTAGCTTTTACTGGTCCTCCTAATCTGGAACGAAGGTTTATAATAACCTATTAGAATCCTAACGGGTCTTTAGTTAAGCTTAAGCTTAGACCGGTTAGTTTCAAAGATACGGTTCGTACGCACGATTAAGCGAAGACCGGATAGAATGTGATTTACACCCGACAAGTTTGAAGACTTGCTTAATATGGTTATTTCATACACATTCTGGATTTTGAGATAAAACCGATACGGTTTGACCCGTTTCGGCTAATTTATGCAAACTAGTTACATAAACCGAACCGAACACGCAAGAGGCGTAACGGGTAATTATTAGAGCCATATACAGGTTTCCTAAGTTAATATGCCTCAAATATGTTGTGAGATCAGTACGATATCTTTTATTATGCCCGAAACGAATTTAAACACAAACTATGCCCCGTAAGGGTAGTTTGGTCATTTACAAGGTTGTAAAAGAGTTTAAGTATTAATCTGAGTTACAGGTCTGATGTAATCAGAAAAAATACTCAATTTAATAAGTTATAACAGCAGGGTAAAGTATATATGTGAAATTTATTAATTATAACCAAACTATGCACCGTAGGGGCATTTTGGTAATTTCACATAAGCCGTAAATCTCAAAACTGAAGTCTGAGTTAAACAACTTTTGCTTACTGTTAAAATATTATAATTTACCCAAAATATCAGTAGGTATCAACCCTTGTATGTTTAAAATAGTTCTAGTACATACTATGCGTTAAAAACGCTTAAAAAGGCGATTAGAAGCCATTTCCGGGTTCTATACATAAAGCTGATATTTTTATTATTCCAGAAGGCTTAAAATAATTTATTTATCATGTGTAATCAGTAGCAAAAGGTTTGGAGTCAATTAGATATGTAAAACTCATTTTATAGCCCGTAAGGGCAAAACCGACAATTACCGGATTAAGCCTATGACTATAAGTTATGCTCAGCCTGAAATTTATTAAAAATCTTCAAAAATCCCAAAATAATATATTACATCAGTGGGTAAAGAGTTTGATATCAAAAAGTAGGTTTAAATAGGCTATACGCTAATTATGTCGTTTAATCGCTAAAGAAGCTTTCTAATTACGCTAATGAGCATAACTCTCAATCTACACCTCAAACTGATGTCAAATTTTGGGTGCAAGTTTATAATTCGGTAACTAAGGTTTCTACACTTTTACATTTTCAAAAATCACGTTTTAAGGTGAAAAGGGCATAATGGTCAACATATGAGCAATTAACGGAATCATGCATATTAATTGGATAACTACCAAGGTGTATAATCACAGAGGGTTATACTAGCATGTAACCTAGTCCAATTAAAGCTCTAAGGCATTTCTAAAACATACCAAAATGGGTCAGAACTGAAGTCAAAGCAAAAGTCAAAGCTTTGCGACTTTCGGTTCCGAACCGGGTCTAAACAGAAAATTGTCAGGTTGAACAGGTTTAGACATGTTCTTGTACTAATTACCAAGTTATATTAATGATCAAACAGGTTGTATGTGTTCTACAATGCTAATTATGTATAGATTAGAAAATAAGTATCCTGTTGACTTTTTAATAACAAGTTTGACCCGACATTTGACTTAGTTAGAGTGGGAATCAGAGGGTGCCCTTTTAAGGGTTTAATGCCCACATAATTACCAACTTATAACTACTTTCAATTCGACTAATCACTGGACCATTAGTGATTAATCGCTAAGTCAACCGTTAATTACGACGGTTTGACTTTTAAGCTTAAACTAAGTAAAAACTCAACTAAGAAAGGTTAAGCATACTTACTGAAGTCCTATGCTTGATTAGTGATCACTTGAGTCTTCTTTGGAGCTCCAGAAATGATCAGGAATGCTGGAGGAAGGTGTGAAGAATTGGTTGCAACCTTGGCCCTTTATATAGTGCTCAAGAACTTATGGATTGTTGACACACAAGTCTAACAAGGGCCATGGATCACTTCCAGATGTCCCTAAGTGTCTAGGGGTTGCCTAGGGGTCGTGCAAGATGTGGAAAATTGGAGCAGACAGCCCCTCGCGGCACGCGTAGCCCCCCCCCATGGCCTTCGCGTGGCGCGAGGCCCCTTCTGAACAAATCTCAAATTTTGATTTTTATGTTTTGGTCCTTGGCTCTGGGGAACTTTGCTACGACTTTATTTCTTGCACTTTGAACCCTCCAAATTGACTTATAAGGGCTTTAAGACATATACCCACTTTGTTAAGTCCTCGGTTAACTTTATTGTTACCCGAAAAGTCATAACTTTCAACGTTGACGCTTTAACCCCTTGTATACGAATTTGATCACAACTTTCTCATACGATAACGAAACTTTATGAAATTTATATCGTGTATTCTAGTGAGCATAATTAACCATTACAAAGCTTCGGGTTTGTCAAAAGGTCACTCAGAGGTATAAGTTAAACATGTTGACACATTTAACTCCTGTAGTTTGTAATCTCTCACTTTCTTTCATATTTAGCTTCGTATGATCCATGATTTATTCGTTTGAAGGTATGAGCATCATGTAGGGTTAATGTACAATATATTTATTCACTGTTGACATTTTAAACCCGTATTTTCACATGCTTTCCATGTTTGTCAACTTTATTCCTTCTAGAACATTCTTTCACACGTTCAAACTTTATGACACGTGTCAACACATTATAGGACGTGAATTTTCGAGGTGTTACATCCTCACCCCCTTAAAAGAAATCTTGACCTCGAGATTTACTGAAATAAATAAGGGTACTTTTCTTTCATTGTGGACTCAACCTCCCACGTATACTCGGGACCTCTACGGGCATCCCATTTTACCTTTACAATAGGCACATGCTTCCTTCGATGCTTCTAAACCTGTCGATCTTCAATCGACAATGGTTTTTCCACAAATTTTAAGCTCTCATCTATATGCACATCTGTATGTGATATGACCAGTGATTCGTCAGCGAAACACTTCTTCAGATTGCAGATGTGGAATACATTGTGAATACCACTGAGCTCTCCCGGCAAGTTTAACTTATAGGCAACTGATCCGACTCGTTTGATAACCTCGAAAGGTCCTATGTATCTCGGGCTCAGCTTGCCTTTCTTACCAAATCGCATCACTCCTTTCCAGGGTGATACTTTAAGCAACACCTTGTCACCTACCTCGAAGTGAAAAGATTTACGCTTTAAATCTGCGTAGCTTTTCTGCCTATCCCTGGCAGCTTTCAGGCGGTCACGAATCTGGACAATCTTGTCCGTTGTTTCAAATACTATTTCCGGACCTGACAGTTGGACATCTCCAACTTCCGCCCAACAAACGGGCGTTCTACACTTTCTACCGTATAAAGCCTCGAAAGGCGCAGCCTTGATGCTGGTATGGTAGCTGTTGTTATATGAGAACTCAATCAATGGTAGGTGGTTATCCCAACTACCACCTAAATCAATTACACATGCACGTAGCATGTCTTCCAATGTTTGGATGGTACGCTCACTCTGTCCGTCAGTCTGAGGGTGGTAAGCCGTACTGAAATTTAAGCGCGTGCCCAAAGCTTCTTGGAAACTCTTCCAAAAATGCGACGTGTATCTAGTATCTCTGTCAGAGATAATAGCCACAGGTACACCATGTAGAGCTATAATCTTGTCTACGTACAATTGGGCTAACATATCGGAGCTATAGGTCTCCTTTATGGGTAGGAAATGTGCTGACTTAGTCAGTCTATCCACGATCACCCAAATAGTATCATTTCCTTTCCTTGTTTTAGGTAACTTGGTGATAAAGTCCATAGTTACCATTTCCCACTTCCATGTGGGAAGTTCAGGCTGTTGTAGTAAACCTGACGGCTTTTGATGTTCTGCCTTGACTTGCGCACATGTCAAGCATTTAGCTACATAGGCGGCTACAAACTTTTTCAAGCCTATCCACCAATAGTTTTTCTTCAGATCCTGGTACATCTTATCAGCTCCAGGATGAACGGAATATTTAGAACTATGGGCTTCCTGGAGGATAACATCTCGAAGTCCTCCATAAATTGGAACCCATATTCGTCCATTCTGTCTCAAAATCCCGTCCTTGCCTTGAGATAACTGTTCTTCAGTTACTCCCAGGTTTTCATTGGGATAGTTAGCTTCCAGCACAGCTTCCTTCTGCGCAGCTAACAATCTTTCATTTAAACTGTTCTTTATCTCAATGCTCTTGGCATTGATTCGGATGGGTTTCACCCTTTCCTTCCTGCTTAAGGCATCAGCAACCACATTTGCCTTGCCTGGATGGTATCGGATTTCACAATCATAATCATTCAATGTCTCCATCCATCGGCGTTGCCTCATGTTCAAATCCTTCTGGTTAAACAGGTGCTGGAGGCTCTTGTGATCAGAATAGATCACAAACTTGATCCCATACAAATAGTGCCTCCATAGCTTCAGTGCAAATACAACGGCACCCAACTCCAAGTCATGGGTGGTGTAATTCTTTTCATGCACTTTTAACTGTCGTGAAGCGTAGGCGATAACTTTGTCTTTCTGCATAAGCACACACCCCATGCCAGTGTGCGATGCATCGCAGTAAACCACAAAATCTTCTATTCCATCTGGCAATGTCAATACAGGAGCGTTGCTCAACTTTTGCTTTAGGATATCAAAGGACTCTTGCTGCTTGGGGCCCCAAACGAACTTTACTTTCTTCTTAGTCAAGGAAGTTAGGGGTGCAGCAATCCTTGAAATTTTTTCAATGAAACGCCTGTAATATCCTGCCAATCCCAGGAAGCTACGAATCTCTGTAGGCGTCTTTGGCTCTTGCCAATTCATGACAGCTTCAACCTTAGCGGGATCCACTTGGATACCACGCTCACAAACCACATGTCCAAGGAATTGGACTTCTCGAAGCCAAAATTCACATTTAGAGAATTTGGCATAGAGCTTCTCATGATGTAGAAGTTTAAGAATACAGCGAAGGTGTTTCTCATGCTCAGCTTGGTTCTTTGAGTAGATGAGGATGTCTTCGATGAAAACGATGACGAATTTATCTAGGTACGACTTGCAAACGCGATTCATGAGATCCATGAACACGGCCGGTGCATTAGTGTGCCCAAAAGGCATCACTAGGAACTCGTAATGACCATAACGAGTCCTAAATGCAGTTTTGTGTACGTCTTCATCTCTAACCTTCAGTTGGTGGTAGCCTGACCTTAAGTCAATCTTCGAGAAATAACTTGCCCCTTGCAATTGATCGAACAAATCGTCGATCCTGGGCAAAGGATACCTATTCTTTATTGTGACCTTATTAAGTTCACGGTAATCGATGCACAGACGCATCGATCCATCCTTCTTCTTGACAAACAAGACTGGTGCTCCCTAAGGAGACGAACTAGGTTTAATGAAACCTTTGGCTAGCAATTCATCCAGCTGTGTCCTCAATTCCTTCATTTTCGTTGGTGCCAACCTATAAGGTGCTCTAGCAACATGTGCTGCTCCAGGGATGATGTCAATTCTGAATTCCACTTGTCTATCTGGTGGTAATCCAGGTAGTTCTTCAGGAAAAACTTCTGGGTATTCAGAAATGACGGGGATGTCTTCCATCTTTGGTTTCGGCTCATCTATAATTACTTGTGCCATGTAGATGACACAACCCTTCTTTAAACACTTAGAGGCCTTGAGCATAGCCACTTGTTCAGGCAGTCCATACTGGGTATCTCCCCGAATGGTAAGTGATTCACCAGACGGAGTCTTAATCACCACTTGCTTCTTGTTACAGACAATTTGGGCCTGGTTATAAGATAACCAGTCCATACCCAAAACTATGTCGAAGCCGGCTAACTTGAAGGGAAGTAGGGACAAAGGAAAAGAGTGGTTCTTAATGGATATAACACATCCCTCTAACATAGTTGAGACGGTTTCTATGGTGCCATCTGCTAATTCCACCTCATAATTCACACTTAAGGTTTTGACAGGTAAATTCAGCAATTTGCAAAACTTATTATCTACGAAAGACTTATCAGCGCCTGAATCAAAAAGTACTCTTGCATAGATATCATTTATGAGAAAGGTACCTGTGATCACGTTATCGTCTTGCACAGCCTCCTTCGCATCCATCCTAAAGACCCTAGCATTGGTCTTCTTGGCCTCTTCAGGCTTCTTGGCATATTTAGGACAGTTGGTTTTAATGTGCCCTTTCTCATTGCAACTGTAGCACGTTGCATCCTTCAGCTTTTTGCAATCCAAGGTCTTGTGTTCCTTGGACTTGCATATCCCGCAAGCAAAAGTTCTTGACTGAGTCTGCGAGTTCGATTCGAGTCTGCACTTTCCAAAGTGCTGTTTCTTGCAAATCTTGCACTTGGGCTTATCACCAGACTGATGCCCATCCTTCTTTGACTCAAACCCCCTCTTGTTGTCACCGTTTCCTCGGTGCTTCTTGTTTGACCTCCGTGAATTATCATCTTCACGTTTTCTTTTCTCAGCATCTTTGTTCCTCAGCGATCTTTGTCTGACCGCGTCTAGAGTGAGGGACAGAGATATGTCAGCTACAGATCTGAAAGTAGCTGGCCGAGAGGCCTTCACGCTTGCCTTTATCTCGGGGGCTAAACCCCCAATGAAACGAGCTATTCGTTTGGGTTCCAGGGTCACCAAATACGGAACCAACCTCGACATTGTATTAAAGCTCGTGAGGTAAGCTTGGCAATCTAGATTGGTCATTACCAACGAAAGAAAATCTGACTCAATCTTCTCGACCTCATGCTGAGGACAGTAATTCTCCCTGATGAGGGCAACGAATTGTTCCCATGACATGTTGTACATTGGGATCTTCCCAGTGGCTTGAATCAGTGATCTCCACCAGGCTAAAGCCTCGCCTTTAAAAGATTGCGACACAAACTTGACTATATCCCTCTCAGCGCACCCGCTGATATCCACTACTGTATCCATCTCATCTAACCACGTCATGCAGTCAATGGCTCCTTTTTCCCCAGTGAAATCTCTGGGCTTGCATGAAACAAAGTATTTATAGGAGCAACCCTTACTACGGGGTTCTTGATTTAGTACAATCTGTTGAGATGGAGCACTGTGGTGGTTTGAGGAGAGTCGATCATCATCTTTCTTCGGTTCTTCTTTCTTGGAAGGTTGCTTCGAATGCGGTGTAGATAGGGTCCTACTTTGAGTCCCACTATATTCTTCGTACTGCCGCTCTAATGCCTTTGTAACTGCGTCGTCTACTAACGCTTTCAGTTCAGCACCCGTTATATTAATTCGGGCGTTATCATTATTCTCCACTGGGTGACTATTAATTTCATCCGAGTCAGCCATTTTAATTGAACTGTTACATAAAACAAGGACAATAGTTTACTTGGGAGTTTATTATGGAATTGTCTTTTATGGCAATTCATTAACCATGGTAAACATAGACCATATTTGGTTAATTTGTTACTCACTTTTATTTAGGATTTCTATTATAATTTATCCTAATTATAAAACAATAATAGTTTTATTAGTAGCACAAAAGGCCTAGTCACAAGGACATTTATAAATTATAAGCTATGCTTTCAGAGAATCAAAGCTTTCAAGGCTTGAACATAATTCTTTACCCTTTTTTTTCGGACAGGGAGTCATAGCTACCACTGTCTTTTGGCTCATGTAGAAATGAGCAAGGCCCGTAGGCACTATATTACCAATGTATGGTCAAAACATGATCATCTAGATTGATGATTTAAACCCATGATTCAGAGATCATTAAGTTGGGTTAGGAATCTTTTGAAGAATCCTTATATAAGAATGACGTGTGTGATTTTAACGAATCACGTCTGCCAGGAGCGTTAACATGCTTACAGATGTTAACAGGTATTTGAATCTTTTAAACAGGTCTTACCATCATGGCCAGGTCTTCACAATGACACTCAGGCTAGGTTTCACTCTTAAGATTCTTATTCAATATTTAAATAGGCAGATTATTAAAAGGAATGATTTTGATTTATTTATTTCATGTAATATATTTATGCATATAATAGCAAAATGAAATTTATAACTAACATTCCATTAATTATTAAAAGATTACGTACTGCCCTAAACGGGACTTTTTAGACAAACAAATTACCCACGCAGGGGTCAAGCAACATACTAGTCCACGCAGGGACTTAAACAAACATCATACCCTCGTAGGGGTTAACAGAAAGATAGACCCACGCAGGGGTCAAAACAAACAAACATACCCACACAGGGGCTAATACAGCAAGACAGGCCCACGTAGGGGCTCAACTGATACAAGGAAATTACAACAACAGTGGAAGGATTCAATGGTACTTCTTGCTCTTCCCTTTTATTAGGCTTATCAATCCCTGGAAGAAAGTTTGTCGCTCCCTACGATCTCGATGAAAGTCTTGCTCGACCTGGTCCAGTCTCTGAAGAATTTCCTCCCGTTCTGGGGAGAAAACCGTGGCGGCTGCGATTGTGTCCGTAGTATAGGTCTGGCAGGTATCTGGTACCCATGGGTTGGGTATCCTGCTCCCCAAGGAGCTCCATACGGTCCTTCAGGGTTAAAGGCGTTGTAATTGGACGCTACCAAGTATGGGTCGGCTTCAGCGTAATTGTAGTTGGTGTGAACCGGCGGCCCAAACGGGTTGTACGTCATAGAACCAGTGTAGGCAGGAATCGGGTTATCAAAACCCATCGGTGGTGGTTGCTGTGCAACGGGGTTCGAAGGTCCACCCATTTGTGGATCTTCTTGAAGTGGCGAATAATGACTGCCACTTGATTGTCAAGGAGAGCTAAAATGAAAGTCCCCTCCTCGTGCAGACATACGTGCTCCGATTCTCCTACGCCTCGGCGGTTGCGGAGGTGCCGGCTGAACTGGTGGCGGTGGAGGCGGTGGCGTGACTGCCACGAATCGTGAATCCTCAGAGGGATCCTGCTGCTGCTGCTGATGAGGCGACGAATGATGCGAGGGTGTAAAATACCACTCGTGTTGAATAAATTGTGCCTGATAACTGTCCGGACCATGGTAGGGTGATCCATGAAAAGACGAACCATCCGAGACCTTGATGGGATGGTTGGGAGTTCCGGTTGCGGGCTCGACGGGATCGGTGTCCTCGTCCATATCCTCTACATGATCGTCGGAGTAATGATCCTCCGGCCCCAATGGGTTAAAACCCACTGGTTCTTGTATGTAATTTGTCGGGTTAAACCGGCCACTAAAAACAGGTGTGGGGTTACCAAAGGAATTATGCGATAGGGATCGCTGAAGAGGTATGTAAGAAGGTTGAGGGTTGTCGGGCTCATTTTCCGACTGTGGCCCGTAAGAGTTGTGAATGGGAGGTATCGAACTGTGCGAGACAGATCGTCTAGCAGGTTCAAAGAGGTTCCTCCGGTTTTCTCTAGGGTCAGCACTCGCAGTGGTGGAAGGAGCTCGCATGTGCGAAGGTCCTGCCTCGTCGTCATTGGGGGCGGTGATTGGCCCCTTGCCTCGTCCTCTTCGTCGAAAGAATCTTGGTGGCATAATTAGTCCTGTCAATATAACATAAGATAACAACAAGAATATATAAAATAAAAGACAAAGTTAAAATAAATTGAAACAAATTTGGATTGTTCCTATGTTCTTTGTCTAGACTCGAAATTTAGGAATGTGCAATTGTGTAACTGAGATTAAACACAAAAGGCTAGTGTTTAATTCACTCAGCGTTGGCTCTGATACCAACCTGTCACACCCCGATTTCCACGTGTCACCGGTGGGCCCGGTGGGGGAGTATCGTGACGTGGTTGGCAACATAATAGTCAAACAACACAATATTTAATATGCACAGCCGAAGCAAATGAAAGATATATTTTAACCAAATAAAATATTGTAATATCATGTATCACAAATAGTTGAAAGTTTATCCACAGACGGATCGAAATAAATAGGAAACAGTAGTTCAACAGACGATAGGCATCTTAAGCTTGCGAGACTCTTTATTGATGCTAAGGAGAGAATCCAGCCTATTACGCTTAGTACCTGCATTTAATCTTTTTGGGAAAATACGTCAGTTTACACTGGTAAATACAATCATCTGACTCATTTTAAAAATGATTAAAAATTTATTTGGATGCACATGGCATAAACATTTTATAACTTGGGATAATTATTTAAATATATAATCTCGTAAAAGAATTTCATGTTCCTTATGCGTTCAGTAGCCTGGATCGTGCCGGGTTAAAGATCAATAGACACACCACATTATTTCTTCATGCACTGACGAGTGTACGCCTACACTCCGCGCTTAGGTCGTGGCCATTTCGTAAAATAATGCCAAGGATATCCGGGACATGGTCATTAACCCCCCAAAGGATTTAAGTAAACAAAATAATTTAAACGGGCCGATCAAATTTCAATTAACCACCATACGATGGATGATTTAATGCCCGACCAAGCGGTATTTTATATACCGTACCCCAAGCCCGTATAGGGAAAATAAGTAAAAAGTATTTACCTGAGCAAAGTAATAATCACAATAAGCAAATGCAAGTAGCTTTTACTGGTCCTCCTAATCTGGAACGAAGGTTTATAATAACCTATTAGAATCCTAACGGGTCTTTAGTTAAGCTTAAGCTTAGACCGGTTAGTTTCAAAGATACGGTTCGTACGCACGATTAAGCGAAGACCGGATAGAATGTGATTTAGACCCGACAAGTTTGAATACTTGCTTAATATGTGTATTTCATACACATTCTGGATTTTGAGATAAAACCGATAAGGTTTGACCCGTTTCGGCTAATTTATGCAAACTAGTTACATAAACCGAACCGAACGCGCAAGAGGCGTAACGGGTAATTATTAGAGCCATATACAGGTTTCCTAAGTTAATATGCCTCAAATATGTTGTGACATCAGTACGATATCTTTTATTATGCCCGAAACGAATTTAAACACAAACTATGCCCCGTAAGGGTAGTTTGGTCATTTACAAGGTTGTAAAAGAGTTTAAGTATTAATCTGAGTTACAGGTCTGATGTAATCAGCAAAAATACTCAATTTAATAAGTTATAACAGTAGGGTAAAGTATATATGTGAAATTTATTAATTATAACCAAACTATGCACCGTAGGGGCATTTTGGTAATTTCACATAAGCCGTAAAGCTCAAAACTGAAGTCTGAGTTAAACAACTTTTGCTTACTGTTAAAATATTATAATTTACCCAAAATATCAGTAGGTATCAACCCTTGTATGTTTAAAATAGTTCTAGTACATACTATGCGTTAAAAACGCTTAAAAAGGCGATTAGAAGCCATTTCCGGGTTCTATACATAAAGCTGATATTTTTATTATTCCAGAAGGCTTAAAATAATTTATTTATCATGTGTAATCAGTAGCAAAAGGTTTGGAGTCAATTAGATATGTAAAACTCATTTTATAGCCTGTAAGGGCAAAACCAACAATTACCGGATTAAGCCTATGACTATAAGTTATGCTCAGCCTGAAATTTATTACATATGAGCAATTAACGGAATCATGCATATTACTTGGATAACTAATGAACCAAGGTGTATAATCACAGAGGGTTATACTAGCATGTAACCTAGTCCAATTAAAGCTCTAAGGCATTTCTAAAACATGCCAAAACGGGTCAGAACTGAAGTCAAAGCAAAAGTCAAAGCTTTGCGACTTTCGGTTCCGAACCGGGTCTAAACAGAAAATTGTCGGGTTGAACAGGTTTAGACATGTTCTTGTACTAATTACCAAGTTATATTAATGATCAAACAGGTTGTATGTGTTCTACAATGCTAATTATGCATAAATTAGAAAATAAGTATCCTGTTGACTTTTTAATAACAAGTTTGACCCGACATTTGACTTAGTTAGAGTGGGAATCAGAGGGTGCCCTTTTAAGGGTTTAATGCCCACATAATTACCAACTTATAACTACTTTCAATTCGACTAATCACTGGACCATTAGTGATTAATCGCTAAGTCAACCGTTAATTACGACGGTTTGACTTTTAAGCTTAAACTAAGTAAAAACTCAACTAAGAAAGGTTAAGCATACTTACTGAAGTCCTATGCTTGATTAGTGATCACTTGAGTCTGCTTTGGAGCTCCAGAAATGATCAGGAATGCTGAAGGAAGGTGTGAAGAATTGGTTGCAACCTTGGCCCTTTATATAGTGCTCAAGAACTTATGGATTGTTGACACACAAGTCTAACAAGGGCCATGGATCACTTCCAGATGTCCCTAAGTGTCTAGGGGTTGCCTAGGGGTCGTGCAAGATGTGGAAAATCGGATTAAAGGCGGTTACAAGGGCTATGTCAGACAAGAATCCAACAAAATCGGAGCAGACAGCCCCTCGCGGCACGCGTAGCTCCCCCCCCCCCAGGGCCTTCGCGTGGCGCGAGGCCCCTTCTGAACAAATCTCAAATTTTGATTTTTATGTTTTGGTCCTTGGCTCTTGGGAACTTTGCTACGACTTTATTTCTTGCACTTTGAACCCTCCAAATTGACTTATAAGGGCTTTAAGACATATACCCACTTTGTTAAGTCCTCGGTTAACTTTATTGTTACCCGAAAAGTCATAACTTTCAACGTTGACGCTTTAACCCCTTGTATACGAATTTGATCACAACTTTCTCATACGATAACGAAACTTTATGAAATTTATATCGTGTATTCTATTGAGCATAATTAACCGTTACAAAGCTTCGGGTTTGTCAAAAGGTCACTCAGAGGTATAACTTAAACATGTTGACACATTTAACCCCTGTAGTTTGTAATCTCTCACTTTCTTTCATATTTAGCTTCGTATGATCCATGATTTATTCGTTTGAAGGTATGAGCATCATGTAAGGTTAATGTACAATATATTTATTCACTGTTGACATTTTAAACCCGTATTTTCACATGCTTTACATGTTTGTCAACTTTAGTCCTTCTAGAACATTCTTTCACACGTTCAAACTTTATGACACGTGTCAACACATTATAGGACATGAATTTTCGAGGTGTTACAGACGACCCTTTGTAAAAACCCACGAAGCTTTGAAAAAACGGAAGTACCACAATCTATCTATTCAATTAGGGGCATTTAAAAAGAGTGTTAATCTTGAGCGTTCAATGAAATACCCATTCGGCAATAATGACCCCCTAATTGAAGATGAAGATGAACCACCCGATACAAGAGAAGAAATTGACCACTTTGTTGAAGAAGAGGTCGCCATAGAACAAACTTTTGTGGTTCTTGATCGAAATGAGCAACCCAATAAGGAGTCTCCGAAAGACCCACCTCTTGAGCTCAAAGAACTCCCAAAAGGTTTGGAATATGCTTTTCTCGACAAAGGTGGTAAATCACCTGTAATTATTTCGTCTAAATTAACTAGTTTAGAAAAAGAAAAATTAATTTCGCTATTGAAAAAACACAAAAATACGATCGCTTGGGAGCTTGTAGATATTAAAGGCATAAGTCCTTCAATGTGCACGCACAAAATTTTAATGAACGATGACAATAAATCGGTAATACAACCACAACGTAGAGTAAATCCAAATGTCCAAGAAGTGGTTAAAAACGAAGTCATCAAATTACTTGACGCCAGACTTATCTACCCTATCTCTGATAGTCCTTGGGTAAGTCCCGTCCAAGTAGTTCCAAAGAAAGGAGGTATGACAGTAATAACTAATGAAAAGAATGAATTAATACCAACGAGAACCGTCACAGGATGGAGGGTATGTATAGATTATCGTCTGTGACAACTGGCACAAAACCGGTAATTTCCCTACAATTTAATTAATACTTAATGACTGCAATTATGTGCTTAAACGTTAACATTATCTGATTACATACTATACATGTGAATTCGTGCACGTTTTATACTACAAGAAATTTGCTTTATGCATTAATGATGGCGTTGCGTCAGAAATACTAGTAAACTCACCGGTAAGACACATTGTGTCAACAATTCTGCAGAAAGCAGTCAGACAATAGAATTGGAGCCTAGGTGTAGGTCCAACGTCAAGAATACATTAAAACCCAAGAGTATATACGAGGGTTAACATATAGACTTTCCGGAAGCTAGAATATGAACTAAAAAGCACCCGAAACGCACTTTAAATGCATAATTCTGCACAAATCAGCTATAATCAGCTTTTTAACATATAAATATTATGCAGAATTCATTTTTTGTTATCCAGAATACCCTCCTAAGTGTTGGGAATTAAAAGGGTTACAAAAGGATACTTAAAGGACACTAAACGGTGCAATTTAGCACTTTAACGAACCGGCATTTAACCGAACAACCGGACATTACCCGGAACATAAAAATATTACTAGAAGCATTGTTTTAATGTTTCTGAACTAGTTATAGTCCCCGAACACCATAACACCTCTTATAACATAATAACACATCAAGTCCCTAAACTTTATACTTAAGAGCTTACTTGTTTATACAACTAAATATTTGAAAGTTTCACTTTGCCCCCCCCCCCCATATTGTTCACGGTCATAAAAGGGGTGGACCCACTTTTGATTTTGTGAAATCTTGCTAAATCCTCCAAATCTTGCCAAGATATATTTAGATATTATGAGATCTCTTGAGATACGATGTGATCTTGTGGAAGATTATGTACTATAAGTAAAGCATAAGGGTCATGACTTTCACACACCACTCAACACCACACCTCCATCCTCCCTTCTCCCACCTACGGCCATGAGCCACCACCCACACCACCACCAATCTTTATCCATTGTTCATCCATTCCAAGCTTAACCTAAGGTGCAACAAGGTGTTTGAGGAAGTGTGGAGCTTGTGGATCTTGAAGAACCTTCTTCATTTGCTTTTACCCACCATCTTTGTTGTTTTGTTCAAAAATTACCGAAGCAATTAAGTGATCAAATTAGTTAAGTGAGGTAGTGTGCTAAGAAAGTGTGTTGAAAATACGCTAATTTAGTTGTTTGCGAAAACAGTTTTCAGGATACGGCTCAGGATATTGAGCTGTATCTGCGATCAAACAATGAGCAAAAAGTAAAGGGGGTGACACGAGATATACGAGAAAAGCCCTTGATCAATCTAGATCGCCGGCACAAAACCTCGGGAGCTGATAATCACAGCTGCCTTGTTCTTCTTATTACTTTAAACGTCAGGATACAGTGAAGGATATTGATCAGATCACTAAGTGTTACAATGCTTTTTGTGAAAGTGAGAGTTGCGAGAGAGTAAAGTGTTAGAGAGCAGTGAGTGTTGTTGTGTCCTATTCGATCTGATTTATCCATCTATTTATAGCTAAGAAATACAAACAAAAATTCCTATAAACGGGGGATGCCACCGAATATTCCATAGTTAACGTTATGGACCGAGTAAAGCGGCTTCAACGTCTTCCTTCGAACGACTTAGACCGAGTCTTCCGGGGAAAGGGTCCTCATGAACGTTACAAGCTTGGACTCGTATTCCTGCACATAATCCGTTAGTAATCCTCAGGATACCATTCAGGATGTTACCAATATCCTGAATCAGCATCCCGGGCATGAACATATATCATACAACCAAGATATAATCTAAGATATTATCCAGGATATGAGCTCAGAATTTCACCCATAACAATTGTCCCGAAAAATGTTACCGTTTAGTATCCTGATACTAACGGTTATATTTTTTACGAATAACGAGGCAATTAAGAGATTAGACCTTGATGTGACAGCTTGTAACCGCTCAGTCTATAATTACTCATTACCTCCTATAACTTCTCATCCTCATCCTCATTTAACTATTACCGAAGAGAAAAATGGTAAAAACTTTCTCTCTCATCTTCATCTTCATCCTCTCATTCTGATCAAAAATTCAGGCGACCATATGGCAAGGCAGACAAGATCCAGCTCCGGCGAATCCGCTCCTACATTCTTCCGCCAGAATCTTCTCCAAGAACCGGAGAAAGAGATATGCTCCTTCGATAGTGCCCACTTGTCGGTTCTCAAATCCTCCGGCATCTTCCCGAAAGGGACGGTGTTCCGGCCATTTGATCGGGAAATCCGGTCGGACATGGTTTCCGACGAGTGGTTGTGCTTTAATGCCTTTCCCTTTACCTTAGGATTGTAGTTTCCCTTTTCGGATTTCATCACTGAGTTCTTTAATACCACGAAAATCTGTTTTAGTCAAACAATGTCGATGCTCTGGCGAGTCTTGTCTGTTCTTGATCAAATCAAGAGGAATCATATTCCTGACCTTTCCGTTCATGACCTCCCCTTAGTATATCAGCTTAGATGCCATGGTTCCTGTAAATTCTTGTTCTATTCTACCTCCGGCGATCCACTGATACTTCGTGCCACCAGGAATGAGGAGAAATGGCAATCCAAATTCTTCTTTGTAAAAAGAGACTCAATCCCTGGTGGAACGGAATATCCGGTGAAGTGGTTGAGAAAGGGTAGGATTTAGGGTTTAAGGATGATCCTGTCTTATATCCTGTTTCATATCTTGTACTATTTTTTTCATTTTCTTGTACACAGCCGATTTCAGGAAGCTTGCACCTCCCATAGCTGACTCACAGAAGAGAATCAACGCTATTAGACTCCTCCCAGAGGCTGAAAGAAGTTTCAACCCGTTTCCAGCATCTCCAAGTCCACTCTCTAGTTCAAACATGTCTGGTAAGGATCCTGCACAATATCCTGCATACATGTTCTTATTTGATATGTTTAGGAAAGAGTTTTACTCCCTGTATGCAGACTCCAGCAAAGTTCCAATCTTCCTGGACCTTGATGAGCTTGACAGCTACCCCACTCCAGTCGATGTCAAGAAAGAAACTCCTGTCATTACTAGCTCCAAACCGCTCCCGGCTCCCAAGCCTACCCCGAGAACCCGTGCTTCTACTTCCAAGAAGAGGAAAGGTTCTGAGGTCAGCACCCCAGGTTCTGAAGGGTTCTCATATGAAGAACTCAGCTTCACTGACTCCTTTGAGCCGATGACATCCTTCCTCAACAAGGTAATATCCTGATACTATATCCTGTACACATATCCTAATAGAATATCCTGACAAGATATCCTGGTTAATGTATTTTGACTTATACCTGAATTTTTACGTGCAGGGCCTCCAGCATCTGCTTCATCTTTACACCGATGCTTGCAGCACAAATAAGTTCCAAGAGGCCAGGATCAAACAACTTGAGACCACTGTTGCCGACCAAGGCGCCATTGCTGAAGTCAAGACCCGGCATTATGAGGACAAGTTGAAGAAGGTCACTCAGGATGCTGAGATAAAGCTGGCTGCCGTTCAAGTGGAGCACGAACAGGCCATGGTCTCTTTCCGGGAGGGGATCAAGAACTCAGCTATTGTCTCTCTGCTACAAGCTCGCATCAAGATGGCTTATGAGGCCAAGGAGACAGGTCTTGAATGCCCAACCTGGCCGGTTGATTCCTGGGTGGCGAAGCTGAAGGAACTTGGAGGCAATGCTGTGCCGCTTCCTGCTGAGACTGGCTAATCCTCTAAGTCAACAGAGCCGGTGGACAAGGCTGGAGAAAAGAAGGACACTGGGATGGATGCTGGTGAGGATGCTGCTCAGGATGCTGAGGCTGAGAAGACGGAGAAGGCTGGTGAAGATGCCGCTGTGTGAGGGCATTCAAGTGGGCGATGATGGATGTTGATGCCTAGGCCGGAGCCCACTTTTTTAAATTTGAATGTTGGTGTGTATCCCTAAAACAATTTACTTTTCCTGTATTTTACTTTTCCTGCATTTGAACAATATGATGGCCAAAGGTGGAGGGATCCTGAGTTTCAGGACGAAGCCTTTGGTCATCAACGTTAGTATGCTTTACTTTTGGACAATATAGTAGTTGGAGGTGGATGGGTCTCGGTTTGAGATGAAACCTTCAACTGTTAAGTAAATATGGTAAGGAACTAATCGTGCTTTTGGTGGATGGACCTTAGTTTGATATATAACTTTCTTTTGGCTTTATTTTTGTTGTTACAACTTTACTGTATAAATTTTACTTATGAAAATAGTTTTGTTAGAACATTTTTGGGAACATATTGCAAGAGTATCCTGAGAGATATCCTGCTCAGGATACTGCCACATAACTTATAAATCTCATGTTATCCAAATAAAAAAGAGAGACCACACCAAAGATTCCTAGAGAGTCAATTCCATTCTTCCATCATAGGAATGTCCCCAGTGCACATTTATAAGTTTGAATCCATCCTTTGAATCGTATGATGTATATCCCCTGTGTTCCGCATATTTCTAGACTTAGGAAAGCCAGCATAGTCATACTTTAGCTATTCTGTAGATAAATCCTGAATATCCTGGGGATAAACCCTTAATATCCTGGGGATAAACCCTTAATATCCTGGGATAAACCCTGATTTTCATGCGCTACAGGTGGGAGTGTATAAACTCCAAGACTTAGAAAGGTGAAAACCTTTAAACCTTAGAGAGTATGAAAATACCCTTTCGTGAGAGAGGGTGATCAATCCTCATATACCTTTAGGATCCAGGATATAGCCAATAGTAACGAAATTGTCAGCCACTTTTACATGAACTGGTCCCGCTACCTTGAACAATCCCTAGATAACTTGCGCTCCAGGCGGGGTGTTTAAACCCAATTCATAAGAAAGGTGAATACCTTTAAACCTTTGAAGGGATTAGAATCCCTCATACGTGAGAGAGGGGGCCAATCGTCTAATCCTTTAAAATATCCTGAGCGTGTATCCTGGAGCTGTATCCTGAGACATATTCTGAAAAAATAATCTTAAACTAAGGTGGGTGTTAGCTTGGCTAACACCCCTCCGATGCTTAAGTCAGTATTGGGTTCGAGATAATAAACAAATTCAAATATATTTAAAAGAGGTAGAATACATACCATTCTGAGATAGAAATTGAATTCCAATCTTACTTGAAATAGAGCTTTAAGTGTATAGCATTCCAGGATCTTGGTAGCATATCCCCCTCCGTACTCTTGAGTCGGTATGCTCCTTTCCCTGATTCTGATTCAACCTCGTATGGTCCTTCCCACTTTGGAGCCAACTTTCCATTGGCAGGATTAGTAGTATTTTGAAAAGCCTTTCTTAATACCCAATCCCCAACTTGAAATCTTCTAGTCCTTATATTCTTGTTATATGCTCTGGATATCCTCTGTTGATATGCTGCCATCCTTAGCCTTGCTGCATCTCTTGCTTCGTCTACAGTGTCCAGATCTTGGCACAAAGCTTCAGGATTCTGCTCAAGATCCCGGAGGTTAGATCTTGCCGTAGGTATCACCATTTCTGTTGGGATCACTGCTTCTGCTCCAAATACCAAGGAAAATGGAGTTTGGCCAGTTGCATTTTTTACCGTTGTTCTATCAGCCCATAAAACAAAGGGTAGTTCTTCTGCCCATCTTCCTTTCTTAGCTCCTAGTCTTTCTTCAAGTTGTTGACAATTATCTTGTTTGAGGATTCAGCTTGTCCATTTGCTTGAGGTTGTACTGGAGTAGATGTGATCATTCTAATTCCCTAACTTTTGCAAAACTCAGTAGTTCTCTTACTTATAAACTGAGATCCATTATCACAAATGATTTCAGCTGGTACTCCAAACCTGGTTAGGATATTCCTTTTTATGAAGGATACTACTTCTTGGTCTCTAACTTGAACAAATGCTTCAGCTTCAACCCATTTGGAAAAATAGTCAGTCATTGCTAGCATAAAGACTTTTCCTCCTGGAACTTTTTGCAATTTTCCTACTATGTCCATCCCCCATTTCATGAATGGCCAAGGGGAAGTTATAGGATATAGTGGTTCGGCTGGTTGATGTAATATGTTACTGTGCCTTTGACATGCATCACATCTTCAAGCATATTCTGTAGCATCTTTTTTCATTGTCGGCCAATAGTATCCTGTTCTTAATACTTTTGAGAATAATGACCTACCCCCAGTGTGGTTACCACAATCCCCTTCTTGTATATCCTGAAGCACTTCCTTAGTTTCAGGATCCTTCAAGCATCTCAGGTATGGTCCTGCAAGAGATTTCTTGTACAAAACATTATTTATAATGGTGAATCGCGATACCTTCATCCTAAATGCCTTAGGGTTTTCGTCTTTAGGGATGTGTCCTTCCTTGAGATATCTTATGATTGGAGTCATCCAGGATTCAGTATCCTCATCAGGATCAACACCAGGATCCTGGATGCTTGTTACCTCCTTATCCTGAGCTTTGAAGGGATCCACAGCAGGATACAGGGTATGAAGTATCGGTATTTGGGTTCCCTTTGGTATCCTGACTGATGATCCTAGGTTTGCCAAGGCATCCACTTCAGCATTATCTTCTCTTGGTACCTGTTCAAGTGTAAAAACATCAAAATATCCTGCTAATTTTTTGAGAATATCGAGGTACTCGATTAACTTCTCACCTTTAAGTGCATAGGATCCATTAAAATGATTAGTGATTAACAAGGAGTCAACATATACTTGCAAATTCTTAATATTCATATTTTTAGCCAACTCTAATCCTGCAATTAAAGCCTCATATTCTGCTTCATTATTAGTGGCAGGAAATTCACACCTAATAGCCTGGGGTAATATGTCCCCCTGTGGCGATTTTAGTAGTATTCCCAATCCTACTCCTCTAACATTAGATGCACCATCAGTATATAATGTCCAGGATTCTGAGGTTTCTCCTAATTGTTGGACTTCTTGGTCTACTTCATCCTGTATATCACTATTGAAATCAGCCACAAAGTCAGCTAGAGCCTGTGATTTTATGACATTTCTAGGTTCATATACTAAGTCATAAGCACTCAACTTCACTGACCACTTAGCCATTCTGCCTGACATCTCAGGTTTCCTAAGCACATTTTTAACAGGATAATTGGTTTTAACATGAATCCTATGTGTCTCGAAGTAATGTCTAAGCTTTGTCGATGCCGTAACTAGAGCCAATATTAATTTTTCTAAATGAGAATATCTAGTTTCAGCATCTAATAAACTTTTACTAACATAATAGACAGGATACTGCTGACCTTCATGATCCTTTACAAGGACGGCACTTACAGCATTCCCTGATACTGCGAGGTATAGGGATAGAGGTTCACCATTTTCAGGCTTCATCAATAGAGGTGCAGTTGAAAGATACTGCTTCAATTCCTGCAGGGCTGCTTCATGCTTCCCTTTCCATTCGAACTTCTTGTTTTTCTTCAGGATATCATAAAATTCCTTACATTTTTCTGAGGATCTTGAGATAAATCTGTTCAATGCCGCTACTCGTCCCGTTAGTCTTTGAACATCCTTCATATTGGTAGGTGACTTGATACCTAAGATGGCTTTGATCTGTTCTGGGCTAGCTTCTATCCCTCTTTTAGATACCATATATCCTAAAAACTTTCCTACTCCAACTCCAAAATGGCACTTGGCAGGATTTAGCTTCATATTATATTGATCCAGGATATCAAATGCTCCCTTAATATCCTGGAGGTGATCCTCAGCCTTCTTAGATTTTACCACCATATCATCAATGTACACCTCCATGGTGTCCCCCAGCTTGTCTTTAAACATCATGTTCACCAATCTCTGGTACGTTGCACCTGCATTTTTTAAACCAAAAGGCATAGCAGTATAACAATAAATACCTGTTGGTGTCATGAAGGCAGTATCCTCCTGGTCTGAAGGTTCCATTTGAATCTGCTGAAATCCTGAGGATGCATCCATAAAGGTTAACATCTCATGGCCGGCAGTAGCGTCCACCATTGCATCAATATGAGGAAGAGGAAATGGGTCTTTGGGACAAGCTTTATTCAAGTCTGTGTAATCTACACAAACTCTCCATTTCCCATTTTTCTTCTGTACCACGACTACATTTGCTAGCCATCTTGGAAACTTGACTTCTCTGATCATTTTGGATTTCAATAGCCTCTCTACTTCTTCCTGAATAATCATATTTCGCTCCGGAGCAAATTTCCTTCTCTTTTGTTGGACAGGTTTGAATGATCTGTCAATACCGAGCTTATGTGTTATAATATCTTTGGAAATGCCTGTCATATCCTCGTGCTTCCACGCGAATGTTGACATCCTGCATTTCAAAAAGTTAGTTAACTGTTATTCAATATCCTGAGGGATATTGGTTCCTACGAGCACCGAGATATCCGGATTATCCTGATCCAGGATAATTTTCTTTACATCCTGCTCTGAAGCCTCCACGATATCCTGAGCCCACATCTTTAATTGCTATGCTGCATTGGGCTTAGTTGAGGATTTCATTGAGGATGAGTAACATTCCTTCGCCTCTTGCTGATCACTATCAACCTTGACAACCCCCCAAGGGGTAGGGATCTTGATGCATTGATGATAACTTGATGGCACAGCTTTCATATCATGGATCCATGGCCTACCCAATATGATATTATAGCAGGATAGGGAGTCCATCACACAGAAGCGTTGTATTGAGTTGATCCCTTCAACATATACTGGTAACTTTATCTCTCCCACTGTGTTCCTAGCCTCTCCACTGAACCCAACAAGCATGGTGGATTTCGAAGTGATATCCATTGGAGATACATTCATTCTCTTCAAAGTCTCTAGTTGGATTATGTTGACGGAGCTGCCATTATCCACCAATATCATGCGTACAAAATGGTTAGCCACATATAATGTTATTACCAGAGCATCATGGTGAGGATCCTGGACAGTATCCCTGTCATCACTGTCGAAGGTGATCACTTTATCAGTTGTGAGGGTAGTCATCCTGGCTGGTTTATCTCCTCTTTCGTCCTTAGCCTCCTTTGCATGTCTCTTAGCCGCAGAATACGAAGTCCCACAAATGTCGGATCCTCTTAAAATAAAGTTGATTATCTTGGCATCCGTAGGAGGTGATGCTGCTCGTTCAGGATCCTTCTCAGTATCCTGGCCCTTATTCTTCTTTCTTCCTAGGAGATCCTTCAGTTGTCCCTTGCTTAGGAGATAGCTTATTTCTTTTCTTAGAGCAATGCAATCCTCAGTTACATGTCCGAAATCTTCATGGAAGGCACACCATTTGGACTTATCCTTCCAATCAGCTTTTTGTTGATTCTTCCGAGGCCACCTGGCTTTGTCTCCTAAACCCTGCATAGTATACATCAGTTCAGGTATGTTAACAGAAAAGCAATATTAAGATAATTCAGGATACTCCTCAGGATCCTCGTCTTCAACAGCATTCACTTTCTTGCTGTCATTTCTGCCATACGGCTTAGAGCGATATGGTTTAAACGAGGATTCTGATTTCCTATTGGTTGATTCATAAGTGGTGGACGAATTCATCCTCTCTTGCATCTTTTTGTCATCCTCCAGTCAAATATATCTTAAAGCCCTGTTTCGAGCTTCATCCAAGTTCCTGTATGGGTTCATTACAAGATCGTAGAGCTTCATGTTGGGGGTTTGAAATCTTTTTGGGATTTCAGCATCGCAAATAGGATATGTAAACCAGGATATCCTGTGGCTGTCTTGGGACACTTCCGGAATTGGCTGGACCACCCCAGGTACACTGGATATCATGTCCTTCAATTTCTGAAGCTCCCTAGAAAATGCTGAGGTCATACCTGCATCCTGCAAAGATCCACTATTATTAGTAGCAAGAATATTATTATTATTTGACACGTTACCAGTCTGCGGATTCTGGCCATATCCTGAAACATATCCTGAGCTCCTCACAGTTGACATCCTGACCGAGGAGGTTATTTCAGGAGTATGACTCTGAGAATGGCTAGGCACAATATTTCCCCTGTTATCCTCAGTATATATGGCCGAACTGAAGTTCAAAGCTCTGGGCAGTAAAGGAGTGAAAATATCCTCAGCTGGCCTGCTTGAGCTGGATTTCAAGAGTTGTATTTCTCTCATCAGCATTTGGTTGGTTTCCTGCTGTTGCCTCATCTGTTCCTGTACACTACAAAATAAGGTTAGAATTTCATCATTAGAAGCCAAAACAGGACCAGATCCCTGAGTGCTCCGAGTAGGGATAATATCCTGAGGTTGTGAAGAAGCTTTCATCCTTGGAGGAGGTGGTGGAAGTGCCGAACCAATTGTTGCAGAGGTTGTAGCAGACACGGTGGAAGAGCTCACGTTTGATCTCGAGGCCATTGAAAATAATGTGGCAAAAAGTTTTGAAAATAGAAAACCAAGTAATGATTTTACAAAAGCTTTTAGTAGAAATAGCACCACTTGCCCCACGGTGGGCGCCAAATTGTTTTGGTCAAAAATTACCGAAGCAATTAAGTGATCAAATTAGTTAAGTGAGGTAGTGTGCTAAGAAAGTGTATTGAAAATACGCTAATTTAGTTGTTTGCAAAAACAGTTTTCAGGATACGGCTCAGGATATTGAGCTGTATCTGCGATCAAACAATGAGCAAAAAGTAAAGGGGGTGACACGAGATATACGAGGAAAGCCCTTGATCAATCTAGAACGCCGGCAGAAAACCTCGGGAGCTGACAATCGTAGCTGCCTTGTTCTTCTTATTACTTTAAACGTCAGGATACAGTGCAGGATATTGATCAGATCACTAAGTGTTACAATGCTTTTTGTGAAAGTGAGAGTTGCGAGAGAGTAAAGTGTTAGAGAGCAGTGAGTGTTGTTGTGTCCTATTCGATCTGATTTATCCATCTATTTATAGCTAAGAAATACAAACAAAAATTCCTATAAACGGGGGATGCCTCCGAATATTCCATAGTTAACGTTATGGACCAAGTAAAGCGGCTTCAACGTCTTCCTTTGAACGACTTAGACCGAGTCTTCCAGGGAAAGGGTCCTCATGAACGTTACAAGCTTGGACTCGTATTCCTGCACATAATCCGTTAGTAATCCTCAGGATACCATTCAGGATGTTACCAATATCCTGAATCAGCATCCCGGGCATGAACATATATCATACAACCAAGATATAATCTAAGATATTATCCAGGATATGAGCTCAGAATTTCACCCATAACATTTGTCATCTTCATCTTCAAGTGTTCTTCCCTAGCCCTTGTGCTAGTAGTGAGCTCCTTGTAACTTGTTACTTCATATATTGTTGATTAAAAGATGATGAACAATGATAAACTTGAAGAACACAAAAGAACATGATCATGATACTTTAACATAAGGTTAAAAATATATGAATACATGTTGAATATGTTGTTTTGCTTCTTGTTGATTGATTATTAGTGATAGTAATGTTAGACATCATATGGAAACTACTAGATTGTGATTTAACACATGATCTAGTAAATTAAAGTGGTGATCTTGTGAAAGACCAAGATCTTCATGCTCTATGTCTTCATGAACTTGAATGATGAAATTGATTTTCATATGTAAAGATGGTTTAAAACAAAATACAAATCTTGTAAATAGATGAGTACAAGAATAATTTTCCCAAGAAACCAAGTTTATTTATGAGATTTACAAGTCATGGATTCTAAGTAAACTAATAATATTTTTAGTGTTAAAACAAAACTAGAAACATGATTGTAACAAGAAAAATATAAAAGAAATATTTTTAGAAAAATCATCTTACAAGTTGTAAATGACTAAATATTTTAATAAAGTGATTTACAAACAAATAACCATGTTTTTAAGGGTAACTAAACATACTAAAGAACATGGTAAGTTACTACAATTTTTTACAAAAATCTCAAGTTCATGATGTAGTATAACTTACTTGATGATGACACTCGGTAAGTGTTGAATAAATTGTTGATTGTTGTGATGATTTTAAAAGAAAATAAACACATGTTTGAAAACATGGGAAACCTCCATTTTTAGGAGAAACTATGTCAAAATTTCTATAAATTTTGACACTTAGAAAATATAAGTTTTGGTGAAACTTATTCCCTAAAAATGTACCTAAAAATATTTACCAAGGTTTCCCTAATTTTTATGTAAACTTCAAGTTAAGAAATGATGATTTCTTCAAGATAAAAATTGATATCAAGTATGTATATTTTTGAGGAAAATATATATTTATTGATCACCAAATTTTGTGCTAAGTGTATGTAGTATGTATTATATGTAATAGTGTGTTAAGACTTGAAAATACAATAAATACTCCTAAGGAGTGAAAGTACAAAATACACATACAACATGCATGGACAAGTTATGAACATGAAATGAAGTTTTGGACAAAATACACAACTCGGGTGAAAAATACAAAATACTTATATTTACTTTTGAGAAAATAATATAAGATACGTAGTTAAAAATATAAATTATTTTTAACACAAGAACACACACATAAAAGGTGGTGACTCGTACTTGTGCGATACAAGTCTAGTGACTAACGTTAATAAAACACGTATAGGTCACGACGCTATATAAGCAAACCCGGTGAAGTTTACGGCGTAAGAAACGCAAAGTTGTGAGTTCATGCTTCCCCCTTTTCTTTTAACTGTTTTCAGTTTAAAACTTTGGGGGTGAAGTACATGTTACTAAATGTTTACAGAAAAGTGAGATTATGTCCCCACTTTTAAACTTTTACATACCTTTTAAACTTGGGGAAAATACATGTGTTATGGTATGATGGATACAAGAAATGAGGAATGATACTTGAAATTTTGTTGGGAATAGGGTACCAGAAGCTCCATTAATCGTGTACATACTAAGACCGCAGAACAAAAGGTTAGATCTAATGGGTTTTCGGGCAGCCACACTCTTGGTGATAACTAGTACCAAGCAGTGCTTTTGTGTCTCCGTCGTGAATCGACAACTAGAAAAATGCCTATGGTTTGGATGCTTCCTTTGTCGTGTCACATGTTAAGGGCCTTGCAACCCATTAACAATCTCGATACATACAGAAAGACTTGATTTATACAAATTACATACCATGTTTTCATACAAAGTGTACAAACGTTCAATATAAAATTGCATGAATTCACACCAACATTATGTTGACGATTTTCCAAAAACTCACATGTATTTCAGGTAACTAAAGTGGATGTGCGCGCGGTCTTACTCATGCTTTTGGATGTTGTTTATGTTTATCCTTAAATAAAGTTTTAAACTTTTCAGACAAAATGATGTCTTGTGATGTAAACACTTAAACTATGTTTTCAGTTATGTAATGTATGGCCTTTGGAGTTATTTTTACGAGCATGTAGTATGTTTACCATTCGTATGCAATGAGAACCTTTCATGATCACACCTCGTGCTTCCGCCTTAGAAAGGGGTGTGACAGATTGGTATCAGAGCTGCGATTGTAGTGAACCAGGATTCCTTCTCGAGTCTAGTCTACAATCTCTAGGATCCTTTCACGAAAACAATTTTTCAAAGAATTTTCATTGCATAAAGCTTTCCGCGACATCCACTACCTGAAACTGTTTACAAAGAGTCAAGAAAAGACACTACGAGACTTAGGGTGCACTGGAGTAGCACTTGTCTTTGACTAGAAATTACTTGCAACTATGTGTGATAATTGATATATACATATGCTAGAAATAGAATATCTCAGGTACTCGTGACTTTACCTGAAAACAATGGCCTATCTGAAGGAAGTGATACGAGGATGAAACGAACTGTGCGGACTGTGCAAGGAGTTACGTAATTATGGATGCATACATAATTATGTAATTCAGTGCACAGAAACCAAAGCAAGTCTTGTCACGTATCAAACGAGAATCCTTCAAATACAAGAAAAGGTCAAACGTGAACACCCTTCCCCCAGCCTACTAAATCCTCTATTGGAGTAATAATTTAGGGCATAAAGACAAGAACCGCCAATGTGAAGTAAGATATTTTGTCCTTTACATATATTAAACTTGCACTATGGGGTGATGTAACCCGTATGCATTTTGTTTATTTTGCAAACAATAATGTAACAAGTTGCCCTGGTATGTGTAAAGACATCGGTGAATATCTTATGACGCATCAGTATTTATCTAATTATGCATGCTTGTTGCTGTATGAATTGATTTATACATTTGGCGGATTGTTTGATGTCACTTATGTGGTATATGCCTGTGTATATATACTACTACTGTCTCGTATGACGATATCAAACAAATTTCTAACCCTGTTGTGTTATGTTCCGACAGAACATGGCACCTAGAAGAGCTGTGACCAATCAAGGTTCCGACCAACCTCCTCCTCCTCCCATGCCGAGGACTGCTGAAGAACTAAACGCCCTACTGGAGGAAAGGATCTCCGCTGCTATCGCCCAGTATGAGGCGAACCGCACCGAACAAAGTGGAGGACCAAGCAATGCTAGACGTAATGGGCAGGGAGACAAATCTGGAGGAAGCACAGCTCAAGGTTGCACTTTCAAGCAGTTTCTCGACTGCAAACCACTGAACTACGACGACACTGGAGGTGCAGTGGCTTTTGTACGTTGGACGGAGAAAACCGATGCCACTATCCGTATGAGCAGGTGTACTGCAGATCAGCAAGTCACTTTTGCTACTGGGTTGTTTGTTGACGAGGCTTTGACTTGGTGGAATTTGCAAGTCCAGACTCTGGGTGATGATGCTGCGTACGGCATGACATGGGATGAGCTAAAGGAACGTATGAGAGAAAAGTATTGCTCACGTGCTGAACTCCAAAGGTTGGAGACTGAGTTTTGGCACTTGACCATGGAAGTACAAAATACACATACAACATGCATGGACAAGTTATGAACATGAAATGAAGTTTTGGACAAAATACACAACTCGGGTGAAAAATACAAAATACTTATATTTACTTTTGAGAAAATAATATAAGATACGTAGTTAAAAATATAAATTATTTTTAACACAAGAACACATACATAAAAGGTGGTGACTCGTACTTGTGCGATACAAGTCTAGTGACTAACGTTAATAAAACACGTATAGGTCACGACGCTATATAAGCAAACCCGGTGAAGTTTACGGCGCAAGAAACGCAAAGTTGTGAGTTCATGCTTCCCCCTTTTCTTTTAACTGTTTTCAGTTTTATAACTTTGGGGGTGAAGTACATGTTACTAAATGTTTACAGAAAAGTGAGATTATGTCCCCACTTTTAAACTTTTACATACCTTTTAAACTTGGGGAAAATACATGTGTTATGGTATGATGGATACAAGAAATGAGGAATGATACTTGAAATTGTGTCGCGAATAGGGTACCAGAAGCACCATTAATCGTGTACATACTAAGACCGCAGAACAAAAGGTTAGATCTAATGGGTTTTCGGGCAGCCACACTCTTGGTGATAACTAGTACCAAGCAGTGCTTTTGTGTCTCCGTCGTGAATCGACAACTAGAAAAATGCCTATGGTTTGGATGCTTCCTTTGTCGTGTCACATGTTAAGGGCCTTGCAACCCATTAACAATCTCGATACATACAGAAAGACTTGATTTATACAAATTACATACCATGTTTTCATACAAAGTGTACAAACGTTCAATATAAAATTGCATGAATTCACACCAACATTATGTTGACGATTTTCCAAAAACTCACATTTATTTCGGGTAACTAAAGTGGATGTGCGCGCGGTCTTACTCATGCTTTTGGATGTTGTTTATGTTTATCCTTAAATAAAGTTTTAAACTTTTCAGATAAAATGATGTCTTGTAATGTAAACACTTAAACTATGTTTTCAGTTATGTAATGTATGGCATTTGGAGTTATTTTTTACGAGCATGTAGTATGTTTACCATTCGTATGCAATGAGAACCTTTCATGATCACACCTCGTGCTTCCGCCATAGAAAGGGGTGTGACAGATTGGTATCAGAGCTGCGATTGTAGTGAACCAGGATTCCTTCTCGAGTCTAGTCTACAATCTCTAGGATCCTTTCACGAAAACAATTTTTCAAAGAATTTTCATTGCATAAAGCTTTCCGCGACATCCACTACCTGAAACTGTTTACAAAGAGTCAAGAAAAGACACTACGAGACTTAGGGTGCACTGGAGTAGCACTTGTCTTTGACTAGAAATTACTTGCAACTATGTGTGATAATTGATATATACATATGCTAGAAATAGAATATCGCAGGTACTCGTGACTTTACCTGAAAACAATGGCCTATCTGAAGGAAGTGATACGAGGATGAAACGAACTGTGCGGACTGTGCAAGGAGTTACGTAATTATGGATGCATACATAATTATGTAATTCAGTGCACAGAAACCAAAGCAAGTCTTGTCACGTATCAAACGAGAATCCTTCAAATATAAGAAAAGGTCAAACGTGAACACCCTTCCCCCAGCCTACTAAATCCTCTATTGGAGTAATAATTTAGGGCATAAAGACAAGAACCGCCAATGTGAAGTAAGATATTTTGTCCTTTACATATATTAAACTTGCACTATGGGGTGATGTAACCCTTATGCATTTTGTTTATTTTGCAAACAATAATGTAACAAGTTGTCCTGGTATGTGTAAAGACATCGGTGAATATCTTATGACGCATCAGTATTTATCTAATTATGCATGCTTGTTGCTGTATGAATTGATTTATACATTTGGCGGATTGTTTGATGTCACTTATGTGGTATATGCCTGTGTATATATACTACTACTGTCTCGTATGACGATATCAAACAAATGTCTAACCCTGTTGTGTTATGTTCCGACAGAACATGGCACCTAGAAGAGCTTTGACCAATCAAGGTTCCGACCAACCTCCTCTTCCTCCCCTGCCGAGGACTGCTGAAGAACTAAACGCCCTACTGGAGAAAAGGATCTCCGCTGCTATCGCCCAGTATGAGGCGAACCGCACCGAACAAAGTGGAGGACCAAGCAATGCTAGACGTAATGGGCAGGGAGACACATCTGGAGGAAGCACAGCTCAAGGTTGCACTTTCAAGCAGTTTCTCGACTGCAAACCACTGAACTACGACGACACTGGAGGTGCAGTGGCTTTTGTACGTTGGACGGAGAAAACCGATGCCACTATCCGTATGAGCAGGTGTACTGCAGATCAGCAAGTCACTTTTGCTACTGGGTTGTTTGTTGATGAGGCTTTGACTTGGTGGAATTTGCAAGTCCAGACTCTGGGTGATGATGCTGCGTACGGCATGACATGGGATGAGCTAAAGGAACGTATGAGAGAAAAGTATTGCTCACGTGCTGAACTCCAAAGGTTGGAGACTGAGTTTTGGCACTTGACCGTGGAAGGTGCTGACATTACTGGTTATACTCGAAGGTTGCACGATCTGTCGAGAGTGATCCCCTACATGGTGACTCCCGAATTTAAGCGCGTTGAACGCTACATTTGGGGATTGGCCTCAGAATTTCGCAGCATGGTAACTTTGGCCAAACCTCAAACGATCACTGAGGCTGTAACTCTGGCTGTCAGCCTTAGTGAAGATGCAGTCCGTATGAAGAAGTTGTCATTGAACCCAACTGAAAAGACCGAGACGCATGCTGAGTCGTCTGGTGACAAGAAAAGAAAGCATACGAACCTGAATCAAGCGACTCATAACAACAAGGGTTCCAATAACAAGAAACAAGACTCCAACCCGCCTCAGGAGGCGAAAACTCTTGCAACCATGAATGACGCTCCTTCCAAAAGGTACCTGGGCACTCTGCCCACCTGCTACCAGTGCAAGCGTCATCATGAAGGAGTTTGTCGCATTCCAAAATGCGACAAGTGTGGAAAACTGGGCCACCATACTGAGGACTGTTGGGGAAAAGGAAGGAACGGGAATGGAAACCGCAATGGTGCTGGTAATAGGAACAATGGTGGGAATGGAAATGGCAATGGTAACCGGAATGGTAATGGAGCTGGGCAGAACCAAGGATGCTTCGGTTGTGGAAGCAAGGATCATTTCATAAAAGATTGCCCAAGGGGGAACAATGCTCAGGCTCGGACATTTGTGATTGGAGCAAAGAACGCACGCGAGGACCCTAATGTGGTCACCGGTACGTTTCTCGTTAACAATCACTTTGCATCCATATTATTTGACACTAGTGCCGATTATAGCTTCATGTCTGTGGAATTTAAACGTATGCTTGGAATAGAATCTAGTAGATTAGATATTCCTTATTCCATAGAAATAGCCAATGGTAAACTCGTTGAATCGAGCGAAGTAGTTAGAGGTTGCACATTAGAACTTGGTGAACAAAGATTTAGCATCGACCTCTTACCTATTCAATTGGGTAGCTTCGATGTAGTGGTCGGAATGGACTGGTTGTCCAAGAACAAAACTGAAGTTGTTTGTCATGAGAAAATCATTCGCATCCCTTTGGCGAATGATGAAACTCTCATCGTGCATGGAGAAAAACGAGACGCGCCTCTGCGAATCATCAGTTGTATGAAGGCGCAGAAGTGCTTAAGGAAAGGATGTGTTGCTTTCCTAGCGCACGTTGTAGATAAGAAGGCTGAGGAACCGAAACTCGAAGATATTCCTGTGGTGAAGGAATTCCCTGATGTTTTTCCCGAAGATCTGCCAGGACTACCTCCGCAACAACAAGTCGAATTCCATATAGACTTGGTTCCAGGAGCCGCTCCTGTAGCCAAGGCACCCTATCGGCTTGCTCCATCCGAGATGCAGGAATTATCTACACAACTCTAGGAGTTGTTGGATAAAGGATTCATAAGGCCAAGCTTCTCGCCCTGGGGAGCTCCAGTATTGTTCGTGAAGAAGAAGGATGGAACACTTCGAATGTGTATCGATTATAGAGAACTGAACAAGATCACTATCAAGAATCGGTACCCACTACCGAGGATTGATGACTTATTTGATCAATTACAAGGATCGAGCTACTATTCCAAGATCGATCTTCGATCTGGATACCATCAGTTGAGAATCCAAGAGGAAAGCGTACCAAAGACTGCATTCAGAACACGCTATGGGCATTACGAGTTTCTTGTGATGCCATTCGGACTGACGAACGCGCCAGCAGTATTTATGGATCTGATGAACCGCGTATGCAAACCATATCTCGATAAAGAGAAGAACACGAGCAACACCTCAGGACCATTCTGGAACTACTGAAGAAAGATAAACTTTATGCAAAGTTTTCAAAGTGCGAATTCTGGATTTGCGAAGTACAGTTTCTTGGTCACGTTGTGAATGAGAAGGGCATTCATGTAGACCCATCCAAGATAGAAGCCATTAAGAATTGGGAAGCTCCCAAAACCCTAACTGAAGTTCGACAATTTTTGGGCTTAGTGGGCTATTACCGACGGTTTATTGAGAACTTCTCCAAGATAGCTCAACCGCTGACGACCCTTACGCAGAAAGACAAGAAGTACGACTGGGGTGATAAGCAGGAAGAAGCCTTCCAAATGCTCAAAAACAAACTATGCGATGCACCAATACTATCCTTACCCGAAGGCACAGAAGACTTCGTGGTATACTGCGACGCTTCGCGTCAAGGGTTGGGTTGCGTGCTTATGCAACGCCAAAAAGTCATCGCTTACACTTCAAGACAGTTGAAGGTGCATGAAAGAAATTATACCACTCACGACCAGGAGCTAGGCGCGGTGGTATTCGCCTTGAAGATCTGGCGACACTATTTATATGGTACTCGATGTACAATCTTCACAGATCACAAAAGTCTACAACACATATTTGATCAGAAGGAATTAAACATGCGTCAGCGACGTTGGGTCGAGCTGCTGAACGATTATGACTATGAGATTAAGTACCATCCTGGAAAGGCAAACGTTGTAGCAGACGCGTTAAGTCGAAAAGAAAGGGTTAAGACCCTAAGGGTTCGAGCATTGGAAATGAAGATTCGAATGAACCTCACTGAACGCATTCGTGACGCACAACAAGAAGCCCTTAAGATGGAGAATCGTAGAGCTGAATACCTCCAAGGTATGATGAAAAATTTGGTGCCAAACAAAGAGGGAACCTTATACTTTAAGGGGCGTATTTGGGTTCCGCTCTATGGCGGTATTCGAGAAATCATTCTTAATGAAGCTCACAAGTCAAGATACTCGATCCATCCAGGATCGGACAAAATGTATCAAGGCTTGAAAGACTACTATTGGTGGCCGAGACTTAAAAGCGATGTTGCTATCTATTTTGGAAAGAGCCTAACCTGTGCTAAGGTTAAGGCTGAATATCAGAAACCGTCTGGCCTACTGCAACAACCAGAGATACCCATGTGGAAGTGGGAGCAAATCTCGATGGACTTCATAACGAAATTACCCAGGACCCCTAGAGGGCACGACATGATATGGGTGATAGTTGATCGATTAACAAAGTCTGCGCATTTCCTACCGATCCGAGAGAAGGATAGCACTGGAAAGCTTGATGAGTTATACTTGAAGGAAATCGTGGCACGTCATGGAGTGCCTATCTCAATTATTTCAGACAGAGATGGACGTTTTGTCTCGAGGATCTGGCAATCCTTTCAGGAAGCCTTTGGATCTCAATTTGATCTAAGCATGGCCTTCCATCCGCAAACAGACGGCCAGAGCGAACGGACCATACAAACGCTAGAAGATATGCTTCGCACATGTGTTATGGATCTAGGCGGCAACTGGGATACTCATCTACCTTTAGTTGAGTTTTCCTACAATAACAACTATCATACAAGCATAAAAGCCACTCCGTTCGAAGCTCTGTATGGCCGCAAGTGCCGCTCGCCCTTATGTTGGGCAGACGCTGGAGATAAACGTATGGTTGGTCCTGAACTTGTGCAAGAGACAACCGATAAAATCATACAGATCCGAGAGCGCATTAAGGCGGCTCGAGATCGACAAAAGTTCTACGCTGATCGAAGATGAAAACCCTTAGAATTCGAGGTGGGAGACAAAGTTTTGTTGAAGGTCTCACCTTGGAAGGGCGTAGTAAGATTCGGAAAACATGGAAAGCTGAATCCACGATATATCGGGCCATTCAAGATCTTGGAAAGAATTGGTACCGTGGCTTACAAGTTAGAATTACCGGAAGAACTTAATGGAGTACATGATACGTTTCATGTATCCAACCTCAAGAAGAGTCCAACACAAGAAACAGTGATCATCCCTGCGGATGAAGTGCATATTGACGACACCCTCCGATTTACAGAATAACCCGTTGAGGTTACAGACTAGATAGTCAACAAGACCCGAAGGAGCAGTGTTAAGCTTATCAAAGTACGTTGGAACTCTAAGCACGGACCCGAGTACACGTGGGAACGTGAAGACCAGTTTAAAGAAAAGTAACCCCACCTGTTCAAGAAAAATCCAGCGAGAGATAGATCAGCCTGAATTTCAGGACGAAATTCTTTTAACGAGGGGAGACTGTGACAACTGGCACAAAACTGGTAATTTCCGTACAATTTAATTAATACTTAATGACTGTAATTATGTGCTTAAACGTCAACATTATCTGATTACATACTATACATTTGAATTCATGCACGTTTTATACTACAAGAAATTTGCTTTACGCATTAATGATAGCGTTGCGTCAGAAATACTAGTAAACTCACCGGTAAGACACATTGTGTCAATAATTCTGCAGAAAGCAGTCAGACAATAGAATTGGAGCCTAGGTGTAGGTCCAACGTCAAGAATACATTAAAACCCAAGAGTATATACAAGGGTTAACATATAGACTTTCCGGAAGCTAGAATATGCACTAAAAAGCACCCGAAACGCACTTTAAATGCAGAATTCTGCACAAATCAGCTATAATCAGCTTTTTAACATATAAATATTATGCAGAATTCATGTTTTATTATCCAAAATACCCTCCTAAGTGTTGGGAATTAAAAGGGTTACAAAAGGATACTTAAAGGACACTAAACGGTGCAATTTAGCACTTTAACGAACCGGCATTTAACCGAACAACCGGACATTACCCGGAACATAAAAATATTACTAGAAGCATTGTTTTAATGTTTCTGAACTAGTTATGGTCCCCGAACACCATAACACCTCTTATAACATAATAACACATCAAGTCCCTAAACTTTATACTTAAGAGCTTACTTGTTTATACAACTAAAGATTTGAAAGTTTCACTTTGCCCCCCCCCCCCATATTGTTCACGGTCACAAGGGGGTGGACCCACTTTTGATTTTGTGAAATCTTGCTAAATCCTCCAAATCTTGCCAAGATATATTTAGATATTATGATATCTCTTGAGATATGATGTGATCTTGTGGAGGATTATGTACTATAAGTAAAGCATAAGGGTCAAGACTTTCACACACCACTCAACACCACACCTCCCTCCTCCCTTCTCCCTTCTCCCACCTACGGTCGTGAGCCACCACCCACACCACCACCATCTTCATCCATTGTTCATCCATTCCAAGCTTAACCTAAGGTGCAACAAGGTGTTTGAGGAAGTGTGGAGCTTGTGGATCTTGAAGAACCTTCTTTATTTGCTTTTACCCACCGTCTTTGTCATCTTCATCTTCAAGTGTTCTTCCCTAGCCCTTGTGCTAGTAGTAAGCTCCTTTTAACTTGTTACTTCATATATTGTTGATTAAAAGATGATGAACAATGATAAACTTGAAGAACATAAAAGAACATGATCATGATACTTTAACATAAGGTTAAAAATATATGAATACATGTTGAATATGTTGATTTGCTTCTTGTTGATTGATTATTAGTGTTAGTAATGTTAGACATCATATGGAAACTACTAGATTGTGATTTAACACATGATCTAGTAAATTAAAGTGGTGATCTTGTGAAAGACCAAGATCTTCATGCTTTATGTCTTCATGAACTTGAATGATGAAATTGATTTTCATATGTAAAGATGGTTTAAAACAAAATACAAATCTTGTAAATAGATGATTACAAGAATAATTTTCCCAAGAAACCAAGTTTATTTATGAGATTTACAAGTTTTGGTTTCTAAGTAAACTAATAATATTTTTAGTGTTAAAACAAAACTAGAAACATGATTGTAACAAGAAAAATACAAAAGAAATATTTTTAGAAAAATCATCTTACAAGTTGTAAACGACTAAATCTTTTAATAAAGTGATTTAGAAACAAATAACCATGTTTTTAAGGGTAACTAAACCTACTAAAGAACATGGTAAGTTACTACAAGTTTTTACAAAAATCTCAAGTTCATGATGTAGTATAACTTACTTGATGATGACACTCGGTAAGTGTTGAATAAATTGCTGATTGTTGTGATGATTTTAAAAGAAAATAAACACATGTTTGAAAACATGGGAAACCTCCATTTTTAGGGGAAACTATGTCAAAATTTCTATAAATTTCGACACTTAGAAAATAAAAGTTTTGGTGAAACTTATTCCCTAAAAATGTACCTAAAAATATTTACCAAGGTTTCCCTAATTTTTATGTAAACTTCAAGTTAAGAAATGATGATTTCTTCAAGATAAAAATTGATATCAAGTATGTATATTTTTGAGGAAAATATATATTTATTGATCACCAAATTTTGTGCTAAGTGTATGTTGTATGTATTATATGTAATAGTGTGTTAAGACTTGAAAATACACTAAATACTCCTAAGGAGTGAAAGTACAAAATACACATACAACATGCATGGACAAGTTATGAACATGAAATGAAGTTTTGGACAAAATACACAACTCGGGTGAAAAATACAAAATAGTTATATTTACTTTTGAGAAAATAATATAAGATACGTAGTTAAAAATATAAATTATTTTTAACACAAGAACACATACATAAAAGGTGGTGACTCGTACTTGTGCGATACAAGTCTAGTGACTAACGTTAATAAAACACGTATAGGTCACGACGCTATATAAGCAAACCCAGTGAAGTTTACGGCGCAAGAAAAGCAAAGTTGTGAGTTCATGCTTCCCCCTTTTCTTTTAACTGTTTTCAGTTTTATAACTTCGGGGGTGAAGTACATGTTACTAAATGTTTACAGAAAAGTGAGATTATGTCCCCACTTTTAAACTTTTACATACCTTTTAAACTTGGGGAAAATACATGTGTTACGGTATGATGGATACAAGAAATGAGGAATGATACTTGAAATTGTGTCGCGAATAGGGTACCAGAAGCACCATTAATCATGTACATACTAAGACCGCAGAACAAAAGGTTAGATCTAATGGGTTTTCGGGCAGCCACACTCTTGGTGATAACTAGTACCAAGTAGTGCTTTTGTGTCTCCGTCGTGAATCAACAACTAGAAAAATGCCTATGGTTTGGATGCTTCCTATGTCGTGTCACATGTTAATGGCCTTGCAACCCATTAACAATCTCGATACATACAGAAAGACTTGATTTATACAAATTACATACCATGTTTTCATACAAAGTGTACAAACGTTCAATACAAAATTGCATGAATTCACACCAACATTATGTTGACGATTTTCCAAAAACTCACATGTATTTCAGGTAACTAAAGTGGATGTGCGCGCGGTCTTACACATGCTCTTGGATGTTGTTTATGTTTATCCTTAAATAAAGTTGTAAACTTTTCAGACAAAATGCTGTCTTGTGATGTAAACACTTAAACTATGTTTTCAGTTATGTAATGTATGGCATTTGGAGTTATTTTTACGAGCATGTAGTATGTTTACCATTCGTATGCAATGAGAACCTTTCATGATCACACCTTGTGCTTCCGCCTTAGAAAGGGGTGTGACATCGTCGATTAAATGAGGCAACAAGGAAAGATCACTTTCCTTTACCTTTTATTGATCAAATGTTAGAAAGATTATCCGGTCACAAATTTTATTGTTTCCTAGATGGTTTTTCAGGTTACTTTCAAATTCCGATAGCACCCGAAGACCAAGAGAAGACAACATTTACATGTCCCTACGGAACTTTTGCTTATTGACTCATGCCCTTTGGTCTATGTAATGCCCCCGCAACCTTTCAACGTTGCATGGTGGCTATCTTCCATGACATGATAGAAAAGACAATGGAAGTCTCCATGGACGACTTTTCTATCTTTGGAGATTCATACGACCAATGCCTCGATAATCTTGAGCGAATGCTACCCGATGTGAGGAAACTAACCTGGCCCATAACTGGGAAAATGCCATTTCATGGTAACAGAGGGAATAGTACTCGGTCACAAGATCTCAAGCGAGGGAATGGAGGTAGATCGAGCCAAAATAGACACTATTTCTCGATTACCACCCCTATCCTCTGTTAGAGCTATCAGAAGTTTCCTAGGGCATGCCAGATTTTATAGACGATTTATCAAGGACTTTTCTAAAATCTTAAGGCCTCTAACAAAATTACTTGAAAAAGATGCCCCTTTCATCTTTGACAAGGATTGCAATTAAGCATTTCTGACCCTAAAAGAAATGCTAGTCAATGCACCTATCATGATAGCGCCTGATTGGAAATTACCTTTCGAAATCATGTGTGATGCAAGTGACTTTGCAGTTGGAGCCGTCTTAGGACAAAGGAAAGATAAGCATTTTCACCCAATTTATTATGCTAGTAAAACACTTAACGATGCACAAGAAAATTACACAACAACAGAATAGGAATTACTAGCTGTGGTATTTGCTTTTGATAAATTTCGTTCTTATCTTGTTCTTTCTAAAACAATAGTCTATTCAGATCATGCAGCCATTCGATATCTTTTCAAGAAGCAGGATGCTAAACCGCATTTGATTCGGTGGATTCTACTCCTCTAAGAATTTGACATTGAAATAAAAGACAAAAGAGGAGCAGAAAACACCGCAGCAGATCATCTTTCGCGCTTAGAAGACCCAGCTTTGGAGGCAACCAGGGACGAGCAAATCAATGAAAAATTTCCAACAGAGTCCCTGGAAATGGTGGAATACCGAGAAGAGCCATTGGTACGCCGACTATGCTAACTACCTAGCTTGTGGTATAGTCGCAAAAGCTTGGCCACGTCATCAAAGGAAGAAATTCTTTGCTGATGTAAAGCATTACTTTTGGGAAGATCCTTATCTTTTCAAAATGTGTGCCGACCAACTCATCCGGCGATGCGTACATGGTGGTGAAGCAAGGAGAATTCTCCGCCATTGTTATGAAGGTCCATACGGAGGACATCATGGTGCCGCGAGTACCGCACGAAAGGTATTTGATTCAGGATTTTACTTGCCAACCATTTACAAAGACGCCCAAAGTCTTGTCAAGACATGTGACGCTTGCCAAAGTACAGGTAATATTTCTTCCAAAAACGAAATGCCACAAAATGGCATTCTTGTTTGTGAAATCTTTGATGTGTGGGGACTCGACTTCATGGGACCTTTCCCACCGTCAAAAGGAAACAAATATATACTTGTGGCGGTAGATTACTTGTCTAAATGGGCCGAGGCCGAGGCACTTCCAACCAACGATGGAAGAGTCGTGGTAAGATTTCTGAAAAGATTATTCTCTCGTTTTGGAACACCAAAGGTTTTAATAAGTGATAGAGGTACCCATTTTTGTAACCATCAACTTGAAATATCTTAACAAGGTATGGGGTCTATCACCGGGTTTCAACGGCATATCACCCTCAAACAAACGGACAAGCCGAAGTGACTAATAGAGGTTTAAAAAGAATACTCGAAAAAACCGTAGGGTTAAATAAAAAAGAATGGGCCGATAAGTTAGACCATGCTTTATGGGCTTTTCGAACTGCTTATAAAACAACAATAGGTACAACCCCATATAAGCTCTTCTATGGAAAAAGCTGTCACTTGCCAGTAGAAATAGCTCACAAGGCCTACTGGGCAATCAAAAATGTAAACATAGATTTAGAAGTTGCCGGTAAAAATCGATTTTGCCAATTAAATGAATTAGATGAATTAAGCAATTATGCATACTCTAACTCCAAAATTTATAAGGAAAGAATGAAAATTTTGCATGATAAACATATTAAACCTAATGAATTTCGAGTAGGAGATCAGGTTCTATTGTTTAATTCATGACTTCGATTATTTCCTGGTAAATTAAAGTCTAGGTGGTCAGGACCTTTTTCCATCACCCATATTTTCCCACACGGTGCAGTCGAAATTAAATCTCGGAATGGAATTCCATTCAAAGTCAATGGCCAACGGCTGAAGCTTTATCAAGGATTCATTGAGGATGAGGAGGAAGAAATCTCGCTTCAAATGGTCGAAGAATGACACAAAGGTTCAAGCATCAACATCATGCCTGGTAAGTTACGAACAATCGGGAAAACATCTGAATCGGTAAGATCTCTAAGCCAAGTTTTGGGAAACAGGGCACTCACACGAGCACTTAATATATATATATATATATATATTTGCAAACTTGCCCGCCCACGGGGCCGTGCTCAGTGAGCACGGGGCCGTGTCCGCGCAACTGTCGGGATAAAAACCTTTTTTCAAAACAGTTTCTTCATTCCACACACCCCATTTCCCTAAAAACTCTGTGGTTCCGGCGATTTTTCTGCAAGATTTCGACGTCTCCCCTACTTCTAACGACATCAAGGTATGATTCTAACATCATTAGTAGTTAGATTAAGCACTTGCATGTAGTTTAAACACCAAAAATTTGGGGAAAATCTAGGGTTCTTCAACTTGAACCAGATCGAACCTCAAATTTTTGCATAAATCTGTTAGCATTAGTTTAGATTCATGTTATAGGAAGTAAACCAACTTGTATTGTTTGTAGATTTGCCCGATTTCTCACAAAACCCCAAACCCTTGTTTTTTAACCTAAAAAGATAAAATTGAAGGGGTAAACGGTTTATTTTGGGAAAAACGGCACTTGGGGTTTCATTTTCGGGGAAAACCGCCCCTACTGGACCAAAAATTTTCAAGTTTTTGGGACCGGGTTGAAAAATGAGATTTTTGGGAAACAGAAGCCTGGACACGGGGTCATGCTCGCTGAGCACGGGGGCGTGTCCAGCCAACAAGGGGTCGTGTTCAGTCGACTGTTTTCAGTTTTCTTCGGAATTTTCACTGTTTCATACTAATTGTTTGTTGTTTTCTTTCAGATGGCCAAGAAATTCACTCGATTCAATGCTAATGAGTTGGCGGCTCAAGCTCGTTATGATGTGTTAAGGACTAGGCCCGAGGAGAACCCCAGACAAGCGTGCATAAACACTCTTGAGGCAGTGAACCAACTGGACCGATTCAACAACATTGTCACCGGCCCACTACGAGCTGCCCTTTGCACTCGGCTTCACTCTGTGCATAAATACAGCATGGAATTCTACAGCACACTCGTTTTCAACATAAGAGCCGAGCCGTTTGACAATGAAGGGGTCGAGTTTCGTTGTGGAGGAACCACATACCGGATCTCAATTGCTCAATTTGGGGCTCTGGTGGGATTGTACTCGAAAGAAGATGCTGGGGATGAGGAAAACACCGGCGGTCTCCGCGAGATCAGGGAAAGTGACCGCCAAGCTGCTTGGGCTCAAATAGGAGAAGGCAACTACAACCCGAGCTGAACTAAGAGTACCCAGTTGAGAGACCCTCTTTACCGCTACATCCACAGGTTCCTCACCTACTCTCTTAGCCAAAGGCATGACAGCATCGGTGTTGTAGGTTTACGGGATCTACTAGTCCTTCATTGCATCCACAACCAGGTCAACCTTGATGTTCCATACCTCCTGCTCCGAAACATGCACTGGAACCAGCTCGCTACTCCCCTGACTCCTATCTTCTTTGGAGGGTGGATATATCGCCTCTTCAAATACTTCGTGAACATGTCGAGGTCCTTCCGCAAGGGGCCATGGTCGGGGAGAGTGGACATGGTCATTTGCCGCTCCATGAACTTGATTTATGAAGCGGAAGACGGGACGATCAGTTTTCAAAGAGTTCAAGGGCATGCATGGAACCCGCAGGAAGCACTCGTCTTATACGCTACACATATCCGTCCTCCTCCTCAGTACCACTACCAACACCAGGGTGATCCGGGTCAATCCTCCTCTCAAGGAGGCGGTTTTCCTAACTTTCAAAGCTTACATGATTTATTGCAGGAAAACCTTATGTGCAACAGGAACACCTATAACATGGCCAGCAACACATATGCCCGGGTTGGAGAGATAGAGAGAAACATCTCCGACATGCAGGATGACATTGGAAACATCCGGGAGTATATGGCGGGCCAAGGAGGAGGCGAGATAATGAAGACGAGGATATGGATTGAGCGGGAGGAGTGGAGGTAGCGGTTCATGGTTGAAGGTCTCACAGGTTAACCCCCCTTATCTCACAAACAATTGCATGGCATGCGTGCCATTTGTTGAACAATTTACTTTCTCTAACACTTTTTTTTATTTTTGCATTTCTTTTTCTTTTTAACTTGTGGTGTGGATGATTAACTTTGGTAAATTAGGATGTTTGTTATTGTTTGGTGTGGTATTTATTAGTTAAACAGGTACATACGAGGCTTAGAGCACTAAGCATTAGTGCTACTAAAGCCGGGACAGCAAAACCGAAGCCAGAAACCTGTTTTTCACTTTTGCAGTTTGTCCACACGGGGTCGTGCTCAGCCGACACGCCCCCGTGCCCATCGCCCAGAGCTGCTGTTTGTTTAAATATGCAGATTTTCACCAGACATGGGGTCGTGTTCATCCAGCACGCCCCCGTGTCCACCTTCTGTAAGTTCTCGTTACTGGCAATCTAACCATGGGGTCATGTTCATTCGACAAGGGGTCGTGTCCAGATGCCCAATAACATAAAATTTTGTTTTTAACACACTTTTTACACATTCAACCAACCTAAAAACATATTTTTGGGACACATTGAGGACAATGTGTAATTTAAGTTTGGGGGGGGGGGGGGATGCTAAAACCTTGAATTTTGTAAGTCCTAATTACAAGCCTTACACAAAACTCTATTAGAACCGCTAAACACCCCAATTTTTTTCCAAAAATTTTTCATTTTTTTACTTGTCTTGGTTTGATTTGGGAATTACAAGTTCTAAAAAGGTTATATTTTTACAAATTTACAACCGATAGCGTCGTGATAAAAAGAACCAAGATAAGAAAATTATGAAACGACATGACAAATCTAGTTAAAATTTGATTATATATACTTGATCACATAAAAACCATTCCCACAAAAAAGTGAGTTTTGAGCCTTTATTGAGCATACAAATACACATCTTTAAACTAAATGCTCATTTTTCGTTTCTTGTGTGAATAGCCGCTTGGTTTCTTACGACTCTAGAACTTGCCACGACGATACATTCCCGGTCCTTACCAACTTAAACCCAAGTAAGTAAATGATGGAGGCATTAGGACTAACCCTTTTTCTTTCAACACCATTATTTTCTTTTTTTACCACCTACCCAAAATCCCCCTAGTTAACCCCTTTGAGCCTAAACCTTTTCATTTCTTAACCCAAAACAAACACCATTTTACCCACCAAAACCCTTTTTCATTTTAAACCCTTTATTTTAGTAACAAAGCTCGGTTTTCTTGTGACTTCCTTATCATTAAAAAAAATAATAATAATATTTTTATAGAGAAGAAAAGAAAAATGAAGTTCGCAATAAACAAACAAAGCTCATCAAAAGAAGGCTTGTTTGAATAATGCTTCATTAGAATAAAAAGTCACAAAAACAAAATGTTTTACGAAAACCGACGCTTTTTACACCTTTCGCCCTTTTCTACTAACCACTAACCCAACTACCTACCTTTAACCCAAGCCTAACCCTTCCCCAAAGTCCTCTTGATACTTGCAAATGTTTATAGTTAAAAATGAGGAGGATTGATTGCCTGGCAAGCATATGGTAGAAGTAAGTTCCATGCCGCTCTCGAGTATTTCACAAAAATACATATTTGGCCGAGTGTTGAGTGATCCCCCGTGAGGTATGTGAACTTGTATATAAATGGAATTTTAAAGAGGCATGTTATGCCCAAATAAATAATTTCTCTTATGTAATGTTTTAAATAAATCATAACGAATAGGATTGTAAATAAAATGAAAATAAAACCTAATAAAGAATCTTGGAATCCCGACACTCTATGACAAGCCCAAAAACCTTGTCTTCTACCCATTCCATTTGGGTGTGTAAGCCACAAAATAAAGAGTTTTGCTTGAGGACAAGCAAAGATTCAAGTGTGGGGGTATTTGATGTGTGCAAAATGCAACATATAAATTACATCAAATGTGGCATAAAACTAACCCTTTTTTAGTACTAATGTTGGAAAAAGTGTGTTTTTGTCTTCGTTTTGTATTTTCAGGGTTAAATGAGCTTAAAGGAACAAAAGAATAAAAAATGCAGCCAAATCTAACAATAATACAAGAAAAGGAATAAACGTGGCATGCCCGACCCCTCGACAGCATCTTCCCAAGCAAAAACAAGACATCAGAAGGATGAACACGCCCCGTGCTCAATGAACACGGGGGCGTGCCCAAGTGTCTGCAGAAAAGACAAAGCTGTTGAAGCTTCTATTTCCCAACACGGGGGCGTGGCCAGCGGACACGGGGCCGTGGTCAACGCTAAGATTCGCAGAATCTAGGCAAATCTTGATAGTACAGATACGCTTCTACACACGGGGTCGTGCCCAGCGGACACGGGGGCGTGGTCAACTAATGCAGACAAACTGCAATTAATGAAGAAAGAGAAGATGGGTGGATACGGGGCCGTGCCCAATGGACACGGGGCCGTGTCCGGGCTTCTATGCAGGCTATAAATAGGGGTGTTTGGCTCACTTGCAAACCATCCCTTGGCAAACCACCTCTCTCACACTTCACCCACCCACCACCACCATCACAACCCACATCCACCACCATCATCTATCATCCATCATAGAGTGTGTGAGTAGTCTCGGGATCCAAGATTGATCGTAAGAGTTCTTGACAATCAAAGGCCATGTTTGCCTAAGTCTCTTACATCACTTGGTGAAGACAAGCATTTAGTGTAATACTTTTTATTTTTAATCTTTCCGCACTTTTTATTTGGTTATGTATTAATGACTTTAATAACTAGTTTCTTATGTTGACGGTGAATCTTCCATATCATTTGTCCGTGGTGTCTTGGCGTTATTTTACTGTCTATATAAAATAAAAGATTTACATCATTCATATCTCCACGGTCTATATGGAGATATGTTGGCTACCTGGTCGGGGGTTAAGGGAATGGTTTGGTAAGAGCCTTGCCTTGTTCAGTGTATAGATCCTGCAAGGACCTAGGTCAAGTTTAGTAGGACCTCCTTCAATACCCACTGGAATTGAATGGCGGGGGTCCGAACTCCTTGACCCCCTCATATGTAAACTACTATTAAAACTTTAACCCGACTACTTAGGATTGTATCCCTGTTGACTCAAACTACTTAGCCGAGGGTAACGTCACCTTCAAAAGAGGGGCCTACCACATTACACATTAATAACTTAATTAATTATCTTTCAATAATCCAACCCTTTAGGATTGTATCCTTGCAGACTCAAACTACTGGGTTGAGGGTAACGTCAACTTCAAAAGAGGGGTCTACTACTATAACTAAGATAATCTCTTAAAAAGTGCAAAAGTGCGAAAATAATCAAAGGTTACACTAAAGGCGAGTCGGATCCAAGTGATTCATCTTGTCTATCTGTTTTTGTTTTTATTTTTATTTTTATTTTCAGCATTTTTAGTTAGTTTTATTTTCTTGTTTTAAAAACCTTTTCTTAAATTTTTGATTTAATTAGACGTTGAGGATAAACCGGTACTAAAAGCTCTTGTGTCCTTGGACGACCTCGGTATCTTACCAACACTATACTACGCTCACGATGGGTGCACTTGCGCATATGTGTGTTTAGTGTTAGTAAATATCGTGTTTTATAAATTTAAAACTTGGCTAAAGTGTTAAAAAGGGCTTAAAATATACTTAAAAACCTATCACACCTAACGCACATCACTCGAACCCTTAAGGTTTTAAGTATTTCCTTTCTGCTCAAGGCTTCTGCTACCACATTCGCCTTTCCAGGGTGGTACTTAATCTCACAGTCATAATCATTCAGCAACTCAACCCATCGTCGCTGACGCATATTTAACTCCTTCTGATTAAATATGTGCTGCCAGCTCTTGTGGTCTATCAAAATAGTACATCGAGTACCATACAGATAGTGCCGCCAGATCTTCAAAGCAAACACTGCTGCACCCAATTCCAGGTCGTGGGTGGTATAATTCTTTTCATAAACCTTCAACTGTCGCGATGCATATGTAATGACCTTCTGTCATTGCATAAGCACGCAGCCCAAACCTTGACGCGAAGCGTCACAGTACACCACAAAATCCTCGGTACCTTCGGGCAGCGACAAGATCGGCGCATCACATAATTTATCTTTAAGAAGTTGAAAGGCTTCTTCTTGTTTGTCTCCCCAGTCAAACTTCTTGTCCTTCTGTGTAAGGGAAGTTAGCGGTTGAGCAAATTTGGAAATATTCGCAATAAATCTTCGGTAATAGCCCGCTAATCCCAGAAACTGGCGTACTTCGGTCGGAGTTATGGGAGCTTCCCAATTCTTGATCGCTTCAATCTTAAACGGGTCTATGTGAATACCATTCTCGTTCACAACATGACCAAGGAACTGTACCTCGCGAATCCAAAATTCGCACTTTGAGAACTTCGCGTAAAGTTTCTCTTTCTTTAACATGTAACACCCCGAAAATATAAAACTATATATTAGAACTATAAAGTATAAAATAAATAAGAATAAGCTAACTAGGGTAAGTAACCTAGTTAGTCATAAATCTTGTTATAACTACGGAACATGAGTTAAAACATTTAGAGATTAACATGATTTTTAGTTGGAGGGCCAAAAGTGTTAAAATGGAAAACTTAATATTATTAAACTTAAAAATAAAATCCAAACACACCTTTAGATGTGTCTGGATCGAACAAGAACAGGAGAAGGGCGACCCATCTTCAAACCCTAACTCTCACAAAACTCACAAATTGAAGGCCCAAATCAAGTCAAAATCAAAATCTGAATATAGATTAGTGATCACCTCGACGAAGGGATCATAAGGTATGTAATTTCCATGGAAAAATCTTCATCCAAATTTTTGAGTGAGTTCATGAAATTCGAAATTGATGTTGCATGATTGTGGTTTAGATGATATTGAAGTGAAATAGTGTTTAGGAGTAAACCCTAGACAAGTATATATTGAAATCATGCCTAGCTTAAGTAAATTCAGATTTTGTTGATGCTAAATTCATGTATGAGATGTTTTTAGGGTTTTGATTGCTAAAAATTAGTGTTATGATGTCAAGAACATGCTTAAATTGAAAGCTGAATTCAAACAGCTCCGGATCAGAATTTACAGCCGAATTGTATTGGCTGTAACCTGAACAAAACGTGACAAAACATGTGTTTCTTGATTCTAAAATGTAATTCCAGGAAATATATTTAAAACCCCACTGGAATCGCATTTTTTCGACGGAAATTGAGTGTTTTATGAATTTTTCCGTATCAAAGGTTCAAGCTGCGTTTTCTGGCAGAATTTGCAGCCCATTACGAATGTCATAACTCAATTTAGGGATTTAGTTATGATCTCAAATTTTTACTGTAGATAGTTTTAAGCGATTAAAGAATCGCCAATTGGAATTTCGTCAATCGGATAAACGAGGAATTTTTAATGAATTTTTCAGTAAGCTGCAGTCAGAAGTGATGAATCTGATTGCAGCTTAGTAAATTCTTTTTTACGAATTTTTGGTAATGAGTTAGATCTTGAAATTTTAACACAAGGCCTAATCCTCCGAGAGGTACGCCACATAAAAAAATCACAATTTTTGAAGACTTGTAAACAGGTTAAACAAGTCACCAAAAACAGCTCATTTTCAGTGATATGAACTTGCCTAATTAATGTTAAAGCTTGGCTAAACAACTAGTTATGAAACTTGATTATAATAGGTATTCGGATGAATGCTAAATAGTATGATGAAACGGGTCTCGTTATAAAAGGGAACCCTTGGTTCTTGCAAAAATGAATAAAGAAACTAGTCACGATAATCGTTTGAACTAGTTAAAGAAATTAGAAGTATAACGAATTTGATGAGAAAACTAGTTAAAACGGTAGTGTAAGAATAATGCCTATTGGATATTTGACAAATTGATAAATGAATTGTTGAACTTGATTGTGTAATTGCTCGTGTTATTGGCCGTTTGACTTTTGAAAGTCAAACTGACCAATAATGAAATCAATTTGGTGATTTTGATATAAAGTCCGTAAGGTGAGATAGTCTTGATAATAATGACTAATCTAATCACCTTGCGAATGATAAAAGCTAGATTGACGCTCAAAAAGCTAGGTGGAAGCTTGGGTAGAAGCGGGTCAAACGGAACTAATACGCGTGGAAAAGCATAATCGGAATTCGAGGTAAGTTAAGCTTACACCCCCTTGGTATTATGATACATTTACTTATGAGTATTGATTTTTGAATTATGACAAGTATTTGAAAATACTATATTCCGGCATGATACAATGTAAGCCGGAATAAGGAAATATGGTAAGAAACCATAAACTATGGTAAAAAGGGATAAAAACGGTAGACTAGTCGGGTGAAGACTAACCAATATGGAATTTTGAACATCACGTTATATGGTGAACCGTAATGGGTAAAATTAATTGGATAAAAATCCGTACATGAGTTGACGGATAGATAAAATGTTTGAAAAGATAACCATTTGGTGTAAATCTTAACGGGTCAAATAATTCAAGTAATGCCATTTAAGTAATAAGAACTCACGATCTAAACCGGAATAGGTTTAAGGGGTGGGATGGTATTTAAAAATATCATCTTATGTTGATAAATGGTCACTTTCGGCTAAACGGGTCAAATGGTAAGTTAATACCATTTGACAATAATACTAATTGATGACCGCTTGTTAAGTTTTGTGATTTCAGGAAAGGACATACGGTTTGTAATGCTTTTATCTAGAAAATTTAAAAGCAAAAGATATTTAAACGGGTCAATATGTTGACCCGAGCCAGGTAGGCATATTTTGAATTATAGCTAGAAGTAATAAGATGGTCAAATATTAGTGAAAACCCTTCGTCGTATAATGAGGGACTGAAGTTGACCAAAATACCCATGAACACTGAACCGGGTAAACGAATCCTTATGAGCCGTTTAAGAACGTGTTTTATAATCATGTAAGTTATAGGTAAATATCAAGTGGACTGTGCATAACGAAGGGGAAAGATTTAAACTTAAAAGGTTTAAATCTTCAAAACGGGTCAAAAGAATTATGCGCATAGAATGAGTACTAGCCGCGTAATTCATAAAAGATTACAGACCCGAACTAAAGATTTTGAGATAAACATGTTGATGTATGCTTAATGGTCAATTAGAAACAAGTTTTGAGGTTTAAAAACTTGAACGGGTAAAAAGTCTTTAAAAAATGAATTTTAAAGTCAAGGGCTCGAAGCCCATTATTTTATGAATTCAGATGTTAACTTTAACTCCATATGATGGAGGATTAAATTACGAATTCTAAGGAAACAATAATTTTGAATAATGGATAAATGAATTGGATGGAAATATGTTTATAACTTGTTGTGAAACTGTCAAAACTAACTTTTATGTTGGTTTTGATTTTAGGAATGTCTTATGGAACTCCGGATGAGGATCAAGCAAGAAAGGAGAACCGAACACATGTCTCGAAGCTTCCGCAACGATCTTATTTTGTTCTAGTTTAAAAAGTGGATATTGTAAACACTTGAAATTATATTTTGGAATGTTTTTAAATTATGTAAGAAGTTTAACTTGGAAAAGTTTTTTTGTAAGCTTACATTTTCATATAAAATGCGTGTTTAATATTATAATATTGATTAATAGAGACGGGTCTTAAAAGTTGGTAATCAGAGCTCATGGTTAAAGAGTAAAGTGTGTTCGGTTCGAGGCTTGATCGCAAATCCGGTAAGTACATGTATATTAATGGTTCAGTATGATTAAAGTGTTGTGAACAACACATATGGTTATCGTGTAATACACGTTATACCAATAAAAACGATATAGAGTAGATATAGTCAACGAAATTACACGCGTTGATGCGTATAGTAGAAAAACCTTGTATTATAATACGGACATCCATTAATGTCGAAATTACTAACTGTTGTAAATGTTTTAGTTGAAGGACACTCGCATACGAAGATAGCGAGAGTTTAACAAATCGCGGATTTGACAAAGTAACGGTCCAAAGAACATGCTCATCAAGGACCTAAATCGCGTGGCGATAACGAACAAGACTAATGGCAAGAGAAGCCCGTTAGGGCAAGCATTACCAGGTGCACATTTTAAATTTAGTTGGACAAATAGTAATATGCAACAAATAAGTAGAAATTGAAAGTTGCATATGTAGATTAAAAACTTGGAAAAAACCCGAATAGAAAATCTATTCGGGATATTGTTTCCAAGAGAAACAAATAGAGGCATTACTTACATGGGTGTAATGTGAAAATTATAAAAAGGTCAGGTATACCAGGTACTGATCGCTTACTCTGGCCAAGTAAGTGGTGAGCAAGTGGTACCATGAACTTTTTATGATGGACATGCTTACATCCGATGTAGTAAGGACGGGGGTGAGTGGTACAAATTAAAAAGTACCCAAACGAATCAAATGAGCAAAATATTTGATAATAATGTAAACGCACAGCCAGGTGACGTAAGCGTATTACATTAGGATAATGAGCCCGAGTGAAGGGATAAAGATTGATGTAAAATGATTTAGATAAGTATTGGGAGGGGGTGTACTTACACTCGAACCCGGAGAATGCAAGCATGTAAAATGATTAAGATACGCATTGGAAGGGGGTGTACTTACACTCGGACCCGGAAAATGCAAATATGTCTCTAAACGGACCGTTGTTGCAAAAAGCCAAATTTGAGAACAAAGTCGGAAAATAAAAGTGAAGCGAGGTCTTAATGCATACCGGGAGGGTTGCTATAATAACGACTTCGGTAAAACACCCGGTTGATGGGTAGGAATTTAAGCACATGTGTAAGCCAAGAGACGTGAACGCAGGCTGAAAATCAAAAGATTTGGATTATGAGTTATGACTATAAAATTTCGTAAATAGAAATTTTGAATAAACATGTTCAACCATTTGAGGTTGAACGGGTTGAATAAAGAATAAAGTTGATCGTTTATAAGTGATGGATTTCACATTAACAAGTCAAACAGGTTGAATACAATATAATGCCGGATGGCACAAATAAGCGCTAGCTAAATAAAGGTAGCGTTAAAAGCAAAAGAATAATGAGCCCGGTAATGGGACATAACCAAATAAGAATATATGCAAACCAAATAACAATGAGCATAAGACAAACCGACATATAAATGATGTGAGAAGTCATAGAGTTGGAAGAATGATCCGAAATAAAACGATTATAGCCACGAACTACAGTCAAGGTTAACAGATCTTAAGTTTGAAACCAAATGACTCTTCAAACAAAAAAAAACAGGATGCCTTGACACCAAATATGTATTTTAAGAACGAAACCAGTAAAGAATGAACTACGGGATCAACATAACCTTTGGGGTTATAAACAATGGAAAGGTCTTTGAGACTAAAATGACCCACGAGTCATGACTAGAAATAAATAGATTATAAGGACCTCGCCTTAAAGAGGCGAAAAGTCTAATAAAATAGCCCATAAGGCTAAGTGGTAAAACCTACGGGTTAATTAGACAAGGCGAGGGAATCAATTGAGAATCCTCGCATAAAATAAAGACTGTACAAGAATAAATTTTGCACTGTCAATATCCCGGTATGGATAATTGACAAAAGTTAAAGAGAATATGCTAAACTAAAACTTCGGTTTTGGTAAGAAATGACGTTTTTACAAATATGAATTCTGATAGACGTATAAATAGTAAGCATGAAAGATATAAGTCTTGACACTGATAGGTGCAAGACGATATATTCGAAAAGTGATAATTTTGAAAATAAAAAGCTGACATAAACCTAAACATGACGTGATGTGATCACGGACACAAAAGTGATACAGAATACAACCATGTTGTAATATAAGTTACTAGATATGAAATTATAAACACGCAAAGGGCCGATGACGGCAATATAGTATACCCGAATAACGAGATATGAGGTAAAATGGTGACCAATCAGTTTAGGCGATAAAACAAGTTATAGTTAAAATAATGTTGTGACCTATGTAGAGCGTTTTTCAATGTAAAACTAGCGTGAAGTAAGTATGCTGACGGACTCAGTGACTGGATGGCCAAAAGACAACCAGGTCAAATAGGCGACAAAGATAGGAAATAAATGATAAAAGGTTACGGTCCAATAAAAACCTTATGCCGGAAAAGAAAGAATGCCTTGAAAAACGAAACTGAGATGGTTAGGTCCAAACCAAAGGACCACTTAAAGAAGGTTTCGGGGACGAAACCCTTTTCAAGGGGGGTGGACTTGTCACACCCCGAAAATATAAAACTTTATATTAGAACTATAAAGTATAAAATAAACTAGAATAAGCTAACTAGGGTAAGTAACCTAGTTAATCATAAATCTTGTTATAACTAAGGAACATGAGTTAAAACATTTAGAGATTAACATGGTTTTAGTTAGAGGGCCAATAGTGTTAAAATAGAAAACTTAATATTAATAAACTTAAAAATAAAATCCAAACACATTTTAGATGTGTTTGGATCAAACAAGAACAGGAGAAGGGTGACCAACCCACCTTCAAACCCTAACTCTCACAAAACTCACAAATTGAAGGGCCAAATCAAGTCAAAATCGAAATCTGAATATAGATTAGTGATCACCTCGATGAAGGGATCATAAGGTATGTAATTTCCATGGAAAAATCTTCATCCAAATTTTTTAGTGAGTTCATGAAATTCGAAATTGATGTTGCATGATTGTGGTTTGGATGATATTGAAGTGAAATAGTGTTTAGGAGTAAATCCTAGACAAGTATATATTGAAATCATGCCTAGCTCAAGTAAATTCAGATTTTGTTGATGCTAAATTCATGTATGAGATGTTTTTAGGGTTTTGATTGCTAAAAATTAGTGTTATGATGTCAAGAACATGGTTAAATTGAAAGCTGAATTCAAACAACTCCTTATCAGAATTTACAGCCGACTTGTATTGGCTGTAACCTAAAAAAAACGTGACAAAAACATGTGTTTCTTGAGTCTAAAATGTAATTCCAGGAAATATCTTTAAAACCCCACTGGAATCGCATTTTTTCGACGGAAATTGAGCGTTTTATGAATTTTTCCGTATCAAAGGTTCAAGCTGCGCTTTCTGGCAGAATTTGCAGCCCATTACGAATGTCATAACTTAATTTAGGGATTTAGTTATGATCTCAAATTTTTACTGTCGATAGTTTTAAGCGATTAAAAGAATCTCCAATTGGAATTTCGTCAAACGGGTAAACGAGAAATTTTTAATGAATTTTTCCGTAAGCTGCAGTCAGAAGTGACGAATCTAATTGCAGCTTAGAAATGAATTTTTACGAATTTTTGGTAAAGAGTTAGATCTTGAAATTTTAACACAAGGCCTAACCCTCCGAGAGGTACGCCACATAAAAAAATCATAATTTTTGAAGACTTGTAAACAGGTTTAACAAGTCACCAAAAACAGCCCATTTTCAGTGATATGAACTTGCCTAATTAATGTTAAAGCTTGGCTAAACAACTAGTTATGAAACTTGATTATAATAGGTATTCGGATGAATGCTAAATAGTATGATGAAACGGGTCTCGTTACAAAAGGGAACCCTTGGTTCTTGCAAAAATGAATAAAGAAACTAGTCACGATAATCGTTTGAACTAGTTAAAGAGATTAGAAGTATAATGAATTTGATGAGAAAACTAGTTAAAACGGTAGTGTAAGAATAATGCCTATCGGATATTTGACAAATTGCTTAAATGAATTGTTGAACTTGATTGTGTAATTGCTCGTGTTATAGGCCGTTTGACTTTTAAAAGTCAAACTGACCAATAATGAAATCAATTTGGTGATTTTGATATAAAGTCCATAAGGTGAGATAGTCTTGATAATAATGACTAATCTAATCACCTTGTGAATGATAAACGGTAGATTGACGCTCGAAAAGCTAGGTGGAAGCTTGGGTAGAAGCGGGTCAAACGGAACTAATACGCGTGGAAAAGCATAATCGGAATTCAAGGTAAGTTAAGCTTACACCCCCTTGGTATTATGATACATTTACTTGTGAGTATTGATTTTTGAATTATGACAAGTATTTGAAAATACTATATTCCGGCATGATACAATGTAAGCCGGAATAAGGAAATATGGTAAGAAACCATAAACTATGGTAAAAAGGGGTAAAAACGGTAGACTAGTCGGGTGAAGACTAACCAATATGGAATTTTGAACATCACGTTATAGGGTGAACCATAATGGGTAAAAGTAATTGAATAAAAATTCGTACATGAGTTGACGGATAGATAAAAGGTTTGAAAAGATAACCACTTGGTGTAAATCTTAACGGGTGAAATAATTCAAGTAATACCATTTAAGTAATAAGAACTCAGGGTGTAAACCGGAATAGGTTTAAGGGGCGGGATGGTATTTAAAAATATCATCTTATGTTGATAAATGGTCACTTTCGGCTAAACGGGTCAAATGGTAAGTTAATACCATTTGACAATAATACTAATTGATGACCGCTTGTTAAGTGTTGTGATTTCAGGAAAGGACATTCGGTTTGTAATGCTTTTATCTAGAAAATTTAAAAGCAAAAGATATTTAAACGGGTCAATATGTTGACCCGAGCCAGGTACGCATATTTTGAATTATAGCTAGAACTAATAAGATGGTCAAATATTAGTGAAAACCCTTCGTCGTATAATGAGGGACTGAAGTTGACCAAAATACCCATGAACACTGAACCGGGTAAACGAATCCTTATGAGCCGTTTAAGAACGTGTTTTACAATCATGTAAGTTATAGGTAAATATCAAGTGGACTGTGCATAACGAAGGGGAAAGATTTAAACTTAAAAGGTTTAAATCTTCGAAACGGGTCAAAAGAATTATGCGCATAGAATGAGTACTAGCCGCGTAATTCATAAAAGATTACAGACCCGAACTAAAGGTTTTGAGATAAACATGTTGATGTATGCTTAATGGTCAATTAGAAACAAGTTTTGAGGTTTAAAAACTTGAACGGGTCAAAAGTCTTTAAAAAATGAATTTTAAAGTCAAGGGCTCGAAGCCCATTATTTTATGAATTCAGATGTTAACTTTAACTCCATATGATGGAGGATTAAATTACGAATTCGAAGGAAACAAGAATTTTGAATAATGGATAAATGAATTGGATGGAAATATGTTTATAACTTGTTGTGAAACTGTCAAAACTAACTTTTATGTTGGTTTTGATTTTAGGAATGTCTTATGGAACTCCGGATGAGGATCAAGCAAGAAAGGAGAACCGAACACATGTCTCGAAGCTTCTGCAACGATTTTATTTTGTTCTAGTTTAAAAAGTGGATATTGTAAACACTTGAAATTATATTTTGGAATGTTTTTAAATTATGTAAGAAGTTTAACTTGGAAAAGTTTTTTTGTAAGCTTGCATTTTCATATAAAAGGCGTGTTTAATATTATAATATTGATTAATAGAGACGGGTCTTACATAACAGGTCCAGAATGGTTCTTAAATGTTGCTCGTGCTCTTCCTTCGTTCGCGAGTATATCAAGATATCATCGATAAATACAATCACAAATTTATCGAGATATGGTTTGCATACGCGATTCATCAGATCCATAAAAACTGCCTGTGCGTTCGTCAATCCAAACGACATAACTAGAAACTCGTAGTGCCCATAACGAGTCTTGAATGCTGTCTTCGGTATGCTTTCCTCTTGAATCCTCAACTGATGATATCCAGATCGAAGGTCGATCTTGGAGTAATAGCTCGATCCTTGCAACTGGTCGAATAAGTCGTCAATCCTCGGTAGCTGATACCGATTCTTAACAGTGAGCTTATTCAACTCTCTATGATCAATGCACATCCGCAAGGTTCCATCTTTCTTCTTTACGAACAACACTGGGGCTCCCCAAGGCGAGAAGCCTGGCCTTATGAATTCTTTATTCAACACTCCTGGAGTTTTGTAAATAACTCTTGCATTTCGGATGGCGCCAGTCGATATGGTACCTTGGCTACAGGAGCAGCGACTGGAACCAAGTCAATATGGAATTCAACTTGTCTCTGCGCAGGTAATCCTGGCAAGTCTTCAGGGAAGACTTCAGGGAAATCGTTTACTACTGGGATATCTTCAAGCTTCGGTTCTTCAACTTTCTTATCTACTACATGCGCCAAAAAGGCAACGCATCCTTTTCGTAAGCATTTCTGCGCTTTCATACAGTTGATGATTCGCAGGGGCGTGTCTCGTTTCTCTCCATGCACTATGAGAGTTTTATCATTCACAAGGGGGATGCGAATGATCTTCTCATGACAAACGACTTCGGCTCTGTTCTTGGATAGCTAATCCATGCCGACTACAACATCAAAACTCCCCAACTGGATGGGTAACAGATCAATATCAAATCTCCGTTCCCCAAGTTCCAACGAACATCCTTTAACAACTTCGTCCGTTTCTATGAGTTTACCATCGGCCAATCTATGGAATAAGGAATATCAAATCTACTAGATTCAATCCCAAACATTCATTTAAATTCCACAGACATGAAACTATAATCGCCACTAGTGTAAAATAGTATGGATGCAAAGTGATTGTTAAGGAACGTACCGGTGACCACCTTAGGGTCTTTGCGGGCGTTCCTTGCTCCAAAGACAAATGCTCGAGATTGAGCGTTGTTCTCCTTCGGGCAATCCTTCTTGTAGTGCTCCTTACTACCACATCCATAACATCCTTGATTACATCCACTTCTATTTCCATTCCGATTACCAGTGCCATTTCCATTCTCGTTTCCATTCCCATTTCCATTGCCAGCATTGTTACCATTGCGATTCCCATTATGTAACACCACGAAAAAACATGTCCAATTATGTGAAGACACGTGTCCTAAACCCTAATCATGTGAAAGATTGGGTTTGAAGGACTAAAGTTGTAAAACGATCAAAATATGAAACCGAAGGGACTAAAAGTGTCATCATGCCAAACTTGTGCCCTGAGTGACCACCCACGAAAAATTATATTCTTAAACGAGTAATAATTCGAATATAAGAAGTCGTTTGTGAAAATAATCGAAAGATTATAAACTACATGGGTTAAACGTGTCAACATGTTAATTCTTACCTCTGAGTGACCTTTTAACAAACCCGAGGCTTCGAAATATTCAAATATACTCTCAAGAATAAGTGATTTAAATTTCATGAGGTTTCAAGATCGTTACGTATTATTTACGCGAATTCCCAAGAATTAGGGTTTAAGCGTTAACGAGGCGAAACTTATGTTTCCGGATATCGTTTATCGAAACCGGGCCTAACGGAGTTTGGTTATACTCCTTAGATCATCTACAAACTAACTAGAAGGGTTAAAAGTGCCTAAAATGAAAGATAACATGCATTAAAAGGTGCATGGACCAAATGTGTCAAGATTAAAACTTTTTTTGCTGGTATGTTGGGTGGTGGCGTCGCGCCACAGACCCCCCCCCCTTCGCCGTGGCGCGCGGCGACGGCTGCAAATTGACAGAATATGATAGACAGATGAAGGTTTCTTCATTACTTGAACACCAAACAAGTCTTGATCGAATCTAGGGCCTTGTTGCTGGTTTTAAAAACCACCATGGACACCTGGAGACATCAAATTACTTCTCTAAACACTTGGGATGATCTGGAACAACCTGAATTCACTATAAATAGGCCCTTAAGTTCAGCTTTTCATTTGCTCATTCACTCTTCACTCTCATCTCTCTAAGTTCTAGTGTTCCTGATCATTTCTTGAGGTTCTTGACCCAAAGGGAAGCTTATTCTTGTAGAAAAGATAGCTAGGACCCTTTGTAAGTGTCTTGGCCCCTTCCTTAGTTCAGGTTTTAGTTTAAAAACCGAAAAGTCAAAGTTATCGTAAATTGACTTTGACTTTCGGTTTAATCACAAATGGTCCAACCACTGTCTGAATTTAAAGTGGTTATATGACCATAATAAGGTAGGTGATGAACCCTTAAAAGGGAGCCTCCTAATTATTTCGTTTGCCTAGTTAATTGTCAGGTCAAACTAATTGCATAAAAAGTCAAACTGACCATAAATCTAAATAACAGTTATAATTAACAATTCAGAGGTTATAAATCATATTTTATCATTCTAATAACTTGGTAATTAGTATTAGAACATGTCTAAGCATGTTCAACCCGAAAATTATCAGAATAGAGTCGGTTCACAACCGAAAGTCGCAAAAGCTTGACTTTTTCTTTGACTTTCAGTTTTGACCCAATTAAGCTTAATCCTTCCATGTTTTAAGCTTCCATTAGGACCACTTTATGTTGTAGTATAACCCCCTGGAGTTATATTACCTGATCCTTAGTAGTTTGAATTATATGCTCATGATCGTTATTATGCTTATAAATGCCATTTTTGCCGTTTTGACATATAAATGAGATTTTTCGAAATGTGAGAGGACAAAAACCTTTGTTACTAATATATAAGCTTGTCCCAGAAATTTGACATCAGTTATTGGTCTCAAACAGAAGTTATGCTCGATATCGTAAATAGAAGCTTTTTATTAATTAAATTGCGATATCTTGCATAAAGCATATTTAAACTTGGATTTTGACCCAAAACTCATTACCTACTGTTAAGATATTATTTTTAAGGATTTTTGGGATCTTTTGTCAGATTACAGACTGATCAAATCATGGAGTTCATGTGTAATTCGGTAAATGACGATAATACCCTTTTTATGCATAAAAATGAGATTTACAAATGATTTGAATGCCAAACCTTTTCTTACTGATTTCATACATTAAATAAATTATTTTGAGCATTTAAAACTGATCAAAATCTCAGATTTACATAAACATCTTAATTATCGTCAATTAGCGAGTTTTACACTAATTAGGTACATAGTATGGTTTAAAACCATATTGAACACCTAAGATGTGACAACCCGGACTTCCAAGGTTAGCATCACCTACTTTCCCAACCTCGCAACTGGTATCGTTACGCTTCACCTATGGGCACACTAAGTTAAACTTATACGTGATTGTTATTAATTGAATAAGAGTTGTTTGATTATTACGTGACTAGTTATATAAGAGAATCTAGTCGCACATTACACCGAGTCGCACACTCTCCTTCCATCCGCACACCTTCTGCCTCTTGTGTCTTATAAGCCTCGGCCCACACAACAGATCAGGCCCGAAAGTGACCCAAGCCCAAACCGTGTAGAATATGTTGCAGGTTGAGGGTGCATTACGTATTGTGGTTTTAGTTAGAAACAATGCAAACCCTAATCCTCTCCATCTTGGGCGGCTACCTCTCCTCCTTCCCTCCCGGATCGACGGCCATCCAACCTCGTCGGAGCACTCTTCTCCTCGAGACATCAGTCCCCGTCCTAACACTCGGTCAGTATTTACATCACTAAGTAAATTCATACCTTAGTTGTTCTTGAGCATGTGCGTTATGTGTGTGTTATATGAATACATAGAAAATCAAAGCATGAAGAAAGGTTCTGCTGAATTAATCTCGAATCATAGGCATAGCATGATGTTGGCGGATGAGTATTAGAACTATACGGCATGATCGATTATAATGTTGTAACGATGAACCAATGAATTAAACTTGTGGCTGATCTTAACGTTGATAACCTAGAGTTGTTCATATATAATTTGTGGTGATTAACATGAATGTATTAATGCTCATTGTTGTGTGTTCGATGATTCTATGCTAACTGTTGTTGACAATTCATGCTTATGCAAATTAGAAGAAAAGTTGAAGTGTGTTAGGTTTGCATATCAAAGAAAGTTGCAGACAAAAATTAATGATAAGTCAACCTAGTTTGAATGTGGCACATGATTTCTGAACTGGCATGATTGGGATATGTGAGTTGTGCCATGTGATTGAGCCGAATGTGTTGATCATAATGAAAAACTATTAATTTATGATTAAAATCCATATGCTAGGTTAAGATAGTGGCCTTGATTGGTGTGAGAAGTGGATATGTTTAACTGTTTAGTGGGGGTCATGATTTATAATGTGCCACTCAAGATTATCGGTTTGAGTGATAATGTGCAATAGGAATGTTTGAATTGTTCACATAGTTACAATGAGTAACCGCTAGACGAAAATTAAGAATTGTGGATTGATTTTTTTGTAATTGATTGGGCCACGAATCTGGGCTAAGTGCACACTGAAAATTGAATGGCACTAGGCCGCATAACATTCCAATGGACCCTGATTGGTTGTTAGGCCGCACCCTCGGCTGAGAGGTGGGCGGATCACGTAATGGATACAGTAGCACTAATGGACTTTGAAGTGTATGCGAATAAATTAAGTATGTATGTAATATGATTAGGCTGTTACATGTTATGTGATTATTCGATGGCATAGGGTGAACGGATTAACTGTCATGACTTGAATTACATGTGTTTGCTACGGGTGTAATAAATGTGCATTATGTGAACACAGAATACGTGAATTAATTGTACATGAAAGATGTAGTTTATGTGCACCTGAGACTGATTGTTATCGGTAATTATGTTAGGACGTGTTTGATCAACTGTTAAGCAAGTAACTAACTTTACCGAGCAAACCAAAGGTGAGTTCACTGCTCTTTTCCAAGCATGCATCCCGGGAAGGGATATCGGGTAACGTTCCAGGGAGGAATGCAGGTCAATGGGATGTTTGTTATTACTTAGTTTCTATTATGTAAGACCCCCTACATCTACCGATTGTTGCCGGGAAGGCAACGAGGTATTTAGTTGATAGCGCTATTAGGATTGGCACCCTCACACCGTGCCGAAAGGACGGGCGTGAACTAATTACCTTGACCACTTGACCAATGCCTAGATAGAGGCATTGGGGTTGGGCATTCACATCGTTTATATATAAGACCCCTTACATCTACTCGAGGTTGTTAGTTGAACTAATTACCTTGACCACTTGACCAATGCCTAGATAGAGGCATTGGGGTTGGGCATTCACATCTAGTAGCCACATACGGTAATCGAGTTAATAACATCATCAAATCAAACTGTTGAACTGTTTTATACACACATCTGGTAACTAAACGCGTTAACAAAACTTTGAACTCACCAGCGTCGTCTGACACACTTGTCTGCATGCTTGCAGGTCTATAGGGTTATATCTTGTGGAACTTGCTGTCTGGAAGGCTGGAGTGGTCATGGGTCGTTATACTTGGAATCTCAATACGAGCTTAACGGTTTATGATACACTTAACAAATGAGATATGCTTCCGCTGTATATGATGAATGATATGTAACGTTTGTAACTCTTTATATTAATGAATGAAAGTTTTATTTAAACCTATCTAAGAGTTCAATGTGATTGGTGGCTTGGATCCTGGTACGTCACACGCCTCGCGGAGGTTTCCGCGTGTGGTATTTTGGGGGTGCGACATAAGACTTGTTATTTACTCAATTTTTAAACAAATTTCAATGTCATTACAGTAAGTATAAGTCATGAACTCAGACTTCCAAAAATGTCCTTAAAAGCATATGTGAAATGACCAAAATGCCATTTCGGGGCATAGTTTGGCCATAAATGGTAAACCTCACATATATGTAATATCTTACTGATGTAATGTGACAAAATAAATATTTTCACTGATTAACATAGACCAGAACCTTATTTTATTATAAAATCTCTTTTATAATCATTAAAATGACCAAAATACCCTTACGAGACTTAAAATGGTTTTAAATACTTCTTGGGCATAAATGTTGACATCTTACTGATGTATTAGCATATTCTAAGCATAATAACATATGAGACATGTATATAATTCATTTGGTTACCCGTTACGCATTTATGCGTTCGGATCAGTTTATGTGACTAGTTTACGTAAAATAGCCGAAACGGGTCTAACCTTATCATCAAACCCTCAAATTTCAGAATGTGTATAGTTTGCCCATATTATACAAGTATCCAAACTTTTCGGGCCTGAATCACATTCTATTCCGGTCTCCGCTTAATCTAGCGTATCGTACCGCTTCTAAAACTTTAAGTTAGCCGGTCTAGGTCCATGACCTAAATAAGACCCGTTAGCATTCTGAATTGGTCATATATTACCATCATTCCAGACTAGAGCCACCCGGTAAAAGCTACCTGCATTTAGATAGATTGGATACGACTGAGTTATTTTGCTGTGAATCAAGTATTAGCTCAGGTAAATACTTTTAACTTATTTTCCCTTATACGGGCTTGGGATATGGTATTATAATAATACCACTTGGTCGTGTATGAAATCATTTAATCAGAGTGTGATTAATAAATTTACATAACCCGTTTAATCTGTCTTGTTTGATAACATAAACATTGGGGGTTAATACGACCGTGTCCTGGATATCCTCGGCTCGTTTCATTTGAAAATGGCCACGACCTAAGCACGGGGTGTAGGCATACACCTGACAGATACTAATATGCAAATTACCCACAAGTTGGGGATAACTCCTCTGTGGGTTTTATAAGTGGTGTATCGATTAATCATGTTTCGGCTTCTATACCGAGCCCATATGTATGACAAACATGTAAACCTGTATACAAAATTTTATATAAAAAATGTCCCAAGTTATAAACGGTTTGTGCCTTGTGCACTTAAATCAATTTTCATAAACTCTTTTAAAAAAGAGTCGGTTAATTGTATTTACCAGTGAAAACTGACGTATTTTCAAAAGACTGAGTGACAGGTACTACACATAATAGGCTGGGAGCTGCTCGGTGTCGAAATAAAGGATCTTGCAAATCCTTAAAGATGACTCAAAGTCTGCTAAAATTCATTTTATACATTCTGTAAAGATCCACCTGTGGATTTGATATTACAGGCTCGTCTATAATAAATACTTTGATATTTTTAGACATTTGAGTTTGTAATAATATTTTATATTCCAAGACTTCCGCTGTGCTATAATTGTGTTAATTGACTATGATGATATCAACTACGTCACGATACTCCCCACCGGGCCCACCGGTAATATGTGGAAATATCGGGGTGTGACAGGTTGGTATCAGAGCCAACATTGAGTGAATTAAACACTAACCTTTGTGTTTAATCTCAATGACACAATAGCATATTCCTTAGACCTCCTGAGTCTAGACTTAACACATCCCTATTAAATAAGCATTATTTTCGATTTTATGTATTTTGAATAAATCGCCAAGCAAGGAAGCCGTTGATGGAGATTCTCCTCATCCGAAGCCAAGGAATGCCAAGCTTCGTAACACGGCTAGGATAAGCGTGCGACCTGTTTGGAGGAAAGACCTTTATGGATCTATTCCCAAAAAAAAACCAAACTTTTTGAAATTCTTAATCAGACTTCAGAGTCCATACCAGAGGTCCCTGAGGCTCCAAATTTTGAAGTCCGTGCCAGTGGAGTCCATACCAGGTGGTCCCTGAGACTCCCGTTTAGAAAATACTACCGGTGGATCCTAATGATCCCTATTTCTTACCTTCAAGTTTTGAAATCTCAGATTTGGATTGTATCAGTCAAAACCCAATCCGTGATCCATATCATTCTTTAACCATAGAATCCTTGAATTCTACTTCTATAACGGATCCTGATTGGAATATTTATTTTATTCACTGAGGTCTTCAGAGTCCCTATCGTGTACGGTAAACAAAGAAGAGAAACAATCTAAATGAAGCAAGGAAGACGTTAGAAAAATAATTCTTCCATAATATTCATTGTCTTTTAAGTCCCTATAAGGACCTATCTCTCCTATATAGTCCCTGTGTGGACATATCTTTCAACTTAAGACCCTGTATGGGCATTTGTTATTTAGTCCCTTTGTGGACATTATATTTCAATATAGTCCCTTTGTGGACATAATACTTCAATAAAGTCCCTTGGCGGACATAATAATTCTTTATAGTCCTTTCATGGACATATTATTTCATTAAAATCCCTTGTGGATATGATATTTCATTATAGTCCCTTCAAGGACATATTGTTTCATCAATAAGTCCCAATGATGACGTGTCTTTCGACATAAAGTCCCTACGAGGACAATTGTTTATTAACGTCCCTTCATGGATATGTTATATCATAAAAGTCCCAATGCAGACATATCTTATAGTCCCTTTGTAGACATGTTATTTCATTATAAGTCCCTTGGTGGGCAAGATACTTCTTAATAAGCCCCTTTGAGAACATATTTTATATACGGACTTATATTTCCCTTTTAGTCCCTGCGTGGATTAAAGTTGCTTTAAAGTCCCCGTGTGGAGAAATGAATTATTAAAGTCTTGTCTGAGGCACTATTGTAAATTTCCTGATGATTTATGGAAAGTTTTTCTTATATAGGTATTCATATCGTCCTTTATCAAACGGTCGTTTCGATTTTACTCGAACTTTATCGATCAGCTGAAAATTTTCAAAAGATCATCTTAATGGTATAACCTAGCCTATATGTCTATGAACATGGCTATGATGGTAAAACCCTCTTAAGAAAATTAATCCTTGTTAGCATCTAAAAACATGTTAACATTCCTGGCTGTGTGACTTGAGAGACCACATTAGCTTCCAAAAGTACTTGGATCTTTCCAAGCCACCTTCATGGCCTAAATGATCAATATGAAACATGGCTAATAACGTCGAACATGATGTACACATCAAAACATCCAATTGAGATGTATGCCTACGGGCAAAGATGTATTCAGGACAAAGATAGTTTTATTTCATAACTTCTTGTCAAAAGGCAATGAACTATGAAATTTTTCCGATCCAAAGGATCATTGATTATGTTTTTAAATTGTCCTAGTGACAAGGCCTTTTTGTGCCATCTAAAAGTCCTGTGAGACAAGCCCTTACGCTATATTAAATGTCTATACAACATTGACAGTTGTGACTTATGTCCCCTGTCTAATAAATGTGAAGGATTAGATTCCGTTTAAACGCCAAAAATGGTTTATTTAAAAAAAACCTAGGCAAAACATAATCAAATAAATTTCATACTATCTTATTGGCCTATATGGTTTATTTACACCATGGCTATTTAATCATCAATTTCGACGATTCGCTCTGTAACTAAATAAATTAGTATTACTCGGTTATAGCCTTCAAAGCTTCACCATGGCTGACACATATGAAGCTCACAATCATCCAGTTGATGAGAATAATAAAGCAAGACTGAACTTAACGGGCACCGAGTTACAGGCTATATTAGATACAGCCGTAAACAAATTCGTGGACCGAGTATTAAAGGATCACAAGCGAAAGTGCGATAATACCCCAAATAAGGGTTACAAAAAGGGTAAGACTGGTTTGAACTATAACCAGTCCAAGCCGAATGAGGCAAAACCCAAATGTAAAACCTGTGGTAAACAGCACTTCGGAAAATGTTTCCGTAAGCAGACTAGTGGATGTGGCATCTGTAAGGAGATGGATCACAAGACTCATGAATGCAAGGACTTGAAGTACACCACATGCTATGGTTGTGGTGAGAAAGGTCATTTCTGGAGGTTCTTGACCCAAAGGGAAGCTTATTCTTGTAGAAAAGATAGCTAGGACCCTTTGTAAGTGTCTTGGCCCCTTCCTTAGTTCAGATTTTAGTTTAAAAACCGAAAAGTCAAAGTTATCGTAAATTGACTTTGACTTTCGGTTTAATCACAAATGGTCCAACAACTGTCCGAATTTAAAGTGGTTATGTGACCATAATAAGGTAGGTGATTAACCCTTAAAAGGGCGCCTTCTGATTATTTCGTTTGCCTAGTTAATTATCGGGTCAAACTAATTGCATAAAAAGTCAAACTGACCAGAAATCTAAATAACAGTTATAATTAACAATGCAGAGGTTATAAATCATATTTTATCATTCTAAAAATTTGGTAATTAGTATTAGAAGATGTCTAAGCATGTTCAACCCGACAATTATCAGAATAGGGTCGGTTCACAACCGAAAGTAGCAAAAGCTTGACTTTTACTTTGACTTTCAGTTCTGACCCGATTAAGCTTAATCCTTCCATGTTTTAAGCTTCCATTATGACCACTTTATGTTGTAGTATAACCCCCTGGAGTTATATTACCTGGTCCTTAGTAGTTTGAATTATATGCTCATGATCGTTATTATGCTTATAAATGCCATTTTTGCCCTTTTGACATATAAATGAGATTTTTCGAAATGTGAGAGGACAAAAACCTTTGTTACTGATATATAAGCTTGTCCCAGAAATTTGACATCAGTTCTTGGTCTCAAACAGAAGTTATGCTCGATATCGTAAATAGAAACTTTTTATTAATTAAATTGCGATATCTTGCATAAAGCATATTCAAACTTGGATTTTGACCCAAAACTCATTACCTACTATTAAGATATTATTTTTAAGGATTTTTGGGATCTTTGGTCAGATTACAAACTGATCAAATCATGGAGTTCATGTGTAATTCGGTAAATGACGATAATACCCTTTTTATGCATAAAAATGAGATTTACAAAAGATTTGAATGCCAAATCTTTTCTTACTGATTTCATACATTAAATAAATTATTTTGAGCATTTAAAACTGATCAAAATCTCATATTTACATAAACATCTTAATTATCGTCAATTAGCGAGTTTTGCACTAACTAGGTACATAGTATGGTTTAAAACCATATTTAACACCTAAGACTTGTTATCTACTCAATTTTTAAACAAATTTCAATTTTATTACAGTAAGTATAAGTCATGAACTCAGACTTCCAAAAATGTCCTTAAAAGCATATGTGAGATGACCAAAATACCCTTTCTGGGCATAGTTTGGCCATAAATGGTAAACCTCACATATATGTAATATCTTACTGATGTAATGTGACAAAATAAATATTTTTACTTATTAACATAGACCAGAACCTCAGTTTATTATAAAATCTCTTTTATAATCATTAAAATGACCAAAATGCCTTACGAGACTTAAAAAGGTTTTAAATACTTCTTGGGCATAAATGTTGACATCTTACTGATGTATTAGCATATTTTAAGCATAATAACATATGAGACCTGTATATAATTCATTTGGTTACCCGTTACGCATTTATGCGTTCGGATCAGTTTATGTGACTAGTTTACGTAAAATAGCCGAAACGGGTCTAACCTTATCATCAAACCCTCAAATTTCAGAATGTGTATAGTTTGCCCATATTATACAAGTATCCAAACTTTTCGGGCTTGAATCACATTCTATTCCAGTCTCCGCTTAATCTAGCGTATCGTACCGTTTCTAAAACTTTAAGTAAGCCGGTCTAGGTCCATGACCTAAATAAGACCCGTTAGCATTCTGAATTGGTCATATATTACCATCATTCCAGACTAGAGCCACCCGGTAAAAGCTACCTGCATTTAGATAGATTGGATACGACTGAGTTATTTAGCTGTGAATCAAGTATTAGCTCAGGTAAATACTTTTAACTTATTTTTCCTTATACGGGCTTGGGATATGGTATTATAATAATACCACTTGGTCGGGTATGAAATCATTTAATCGGATTGTGATTAATAAATTTACATAACACGTTTAATCTGTCTTGTTTGATAACATAAGCATTGGGGGTTAATACGACCGTGTCATGGATATCCTCGGCTCATTTCATTTGAAAATGGCCACGACCTAAGCACGGAGTGTAGGCATACACCTGACAGATACTAATATGCAAATTACCCACAAGTTGGGGATAACTCCTCTGTGGGTTTTATAAGTGGTGTGTCGATTAATCATGTTTCGGCTTCTATACCGAGCCCATATGTATGACAAACATGTAAACCTGTATACAAGATTTTATATAAAAATTGTCCCAAGTTATAAACGGTTTGTGCCTTATGCACTTAAATCAATTTTCATAAACTCTTTTCAAAAAGAGTCGGTTAATTGTATTTACCAGTGAAAACTGACGTATTTTCAAAAGACTAAGTGACAGGTACTACACATAATAGGCTGGGAGCTGCTCGGTGTCGAAATAAAGGATCTTGCAAATCCTTAAAGATGCCTCAAAGTCTGCTAAACTTCATTTTATACATTCTGTAAAGATCCACCTGTGGATTTGATATTACAGGCTCGTCTATAATAAATACTTTGATATTTTCAGACATTTGAGTTTGTAATAATATTTTATATTCCAAGACTTCCGTTGTGCTATAATTGTGTTAATTGACTATAATGATATCAACTACGTCACGATACTCCCCACCAGGCCCACCGGTAATATGTGGAAATATCGGGGTGTGACAGGTTGGTATCAGAGCTAACATTGAGTGAATTAAACACTAACCTTTGTGTTTAATCTCAATGACACAATAGCATATTCCTTAGACCTCCTGAGTCTAGACTTAACATAGGAATGCTCTCATCCCTATTAAATAAACATTATTTTCGATTTTATGTATTTTGAATAAGTCGCCAAGCAAGGAAGCCGTTGATGGAGATTCTCATCATCCGAAGCCAAGGAATGCCAAGATTCGTAACACGGCTAGGATAAGCGTGCGACCTGTTTGGAGGAAAGACCTTTATGGATCTATTCCCAAAAAAAAACTTTTTGAAATTCTTAATCAGACTTCGGAGTCTATACCAGAGGTCCCTGAGGCTCCAAATTTTGAAGTCCGTGCTAGCGGAGTCCATACCAGGTGGTCCCTAAGACACCCGTTTGGAAAATAATACAGGAGGATCCTAATGATCCCTATTTCTTACCTTCAAGTTTTGAAATCCCAGATTTGGATTGTATCAGTCAAAACCCAATCTGTGATCCATATCATTCTTTAACCATAGAATCCTTGAATTCTACTTCTATAACGGATCCCGATTGGAATATTTATTTTATTCACTGAGGTCTTCAGAGTCCCTACCGTGTACGGTAAACAAAGAAGAGAAACAATCTAAATGAAGCAAGGAAGACGTTAGAAAAATCCTTCTTCCATAATATTCATTGTCTTTTAAGTCCCTATAAGGACCTATCTCTCCTATATAGTCCCTGTGTGGACATATCTTTCAACTTAAGACCCTGTATGGGCATTTGCTATTTAGTCCCTTTGTGGACATATTATATTTCAATATAGTCCCTTTGTGGACATAATACTTCAATAATGTCCCTTGGCGGACATAATAATTCTTTATAGTCCTTTCAAGGACATATTATTTCATTGAAATCCCTTGTGGATATGATATTTCATTATAGTCCCTTCAAGGACATATTGTTTCATCAATAAGTCCCAATGATGGCGTGTCTTTCGACATAAAGTCCCTACGAGGACAATTGTTTATTAACGTCCCTTCATGGACATGTTATATCATAAAAGTCCCAATGCGGACATATCTTATAGTCCCTTTGTGGACATGTTATTTCATTATAAGTCCCTTGGTGGACAAGATACTTCTTAATAAGCCCCTTCGAGGACATATTTTATATACGGACTTATATTTCCCTTTTAGTCCCTGCGTGGACTAAAGTTGCTTTAAAGTCCCCGTGTGGACAAATGAATTATTAAAGTCTTGTCTGAGGCACTATTGTAAATTTCCTGATGATTTATGGAAAAATTTTCTTATATAGGTATTCATATCGTCCTTTATCAAACGGTCGTTTCGATTTTACTCGAACTTTATCGATCAGCTGAAAAATTTCAAAAGATCCTCTTAATGGTATAACCTAGCCTATATGTCTATGAACATGGCTGTGATGGTAAAACCCTCTTAAGACAATTAATCCTTGTTAGCATCTAAAAACATGTTAACTTTCCTGGCTGTGTGACTTGAGAGACCACATTAGCTTCCAAAAGTACTTGGATCTTTCCAAGCCACCTTCATGGCCTAAATGAATAATATGAATCATGGCTAATAACGGCGAACATGATGTACACATCAAAACATCCAATTGAGATGTATGCCTATGGGCAAAGATGTATTCATGACAAAGATAGTTTTATTTCATAACTTCTTGTCAAAAGGCAACGAACTATGAAATTTTTCCGATCCAAAGGATCATTGATTATGTTTTTAAATTGTCCTAGTGACAAGGCCTTTTTGTGCCATCTAAAAGTCCTGTGAGACAAGCCCTTACACTATATAAAATGTCTATACGACATTGACAGTTGTGACTTATGTCCCCTGTCTAATAAATATGAAGGATTAGATTCCGTTTAAACGCCAAAAATGATTTATTTAAAAAAAACCTAGGCAAAACATAATCAAATAAATTTCATACTATCTTATTGGCCTATATGGTTTATTTACACCATGGCTATTTAATCATCAATTTCGACGATTCGCTATGTAACTAAATAAATTATTATTACTCGGTTATAGCCTTCAAAGCTTCACCATGGCTGACACATATGAAGCTCACAATCATCCAGTTGATGAGAATAATAACGCAAGACTGAACTTAACGGGCACCGAGTTACAGGCTATGTTAGATACAGCCGTAAAAAAGCCGTGGACCGAGTATTAAAGGATCACAAGCGAAAGTGCGATAATACCCCAAATAAGGGTTACAAAAAGGGTAAGACTGGTTTGAACTATAACTAGTCCAAGCCGAATGAGGCAAAACCCAAATGTAAAACCTGTGGTAAACAACACTTCGGAAAATGTTTCCGTAAGCAGACTAGGGGATGTGGCATCTATAAGGAGATGGATCACAAGACTCATGAATGCAAGGACTTGATGTACGCCACATGCTATAGTTGTGGTGAGAAAGGGCATATAAAGACTCGCTGCCCAAAGAGGGCGACTAAAGAGAAATGTACTTTAGATTCACAAGCCAAGCCTTGTGGAATCTGTAATAAGGAAGGGCACAAAACTTTGGAGTGCCAAAACATAAAGGACGCAACCTGCTATGGTTGCAATGAAATAGGGCACATCAAAACTAATTGCCCAAATAAAACCAAGAAGCCTGAAGAAGCTAAGAAGGGAAATGCCTGAACTACCTGATGAATGCCAGAGGCAATAGATATTAATAATATCATCAGGTACATTCCTTATCATTTATCAATGATAATTTCTGCTAAGTGTCATGTTTTTAATACAGGCAATAATAAGTTTTTCATAGACCATAAACTTAGCAAACTTTTGTTGATACTCAAGAACTCCAGACATTAAGTTTAAGGTAGCACCTACCAATGAAACCATAGAGACTGTCTCTTCTATTCTCGACGAAGATCCTTCTGGAAAATCTAAGAGTACTCTTTCTTCAAATAGAGTACGACAATATATGTTATTTTAATTATTTTCTCATTGATTTCTATCAACTGCGAGTACCAACTATGTTTGATAAAAGCGCCATATGAGGATTGGCGTAACCTAGTGTGTCCCATAGATTGCTTCCATGCCTGATCAGTATGGAGGTTTAATGCATGGAACCACTAAGATATTCCAATGGTCATATTGTACTAAAGTCAGCTAGTGGTATTCAAAGAAGATATCTATTATAGGAATGCCTAAGTAGGCGTCTCTACTTAAGGCATCCATGCACTCGTAAAACAGATGTGTTAATTGCATGGCACAAGTGACAAACAACCCTATTTACCTCCTGAGAGGCAAAGTGGAGTTAGGATTAACATCCTATTAGGAGTCGTATCTATTACAGAAGCTCTATATCAGTTAGCGCCTACAGAGATGATAGAGCTCAGGACTCAATTGGATGACTTACTGGAAAAGGGTTTCATACAACCCAGCTCTTCACCTTGGGGAGCTCCTATATTGTTCATGAAGAAGAAGGTTGAATCAATGCGTCTATGCATTGATTATTGAGAGATAAATAAAGTAACGATCAAGGTATGGCCATAAACTCTTTTCAAAAAGAGTCGGTTAATTGTATTTACCAGTGAAAACTGACGTATTTTCAAAAGACTAAGTGACAGGTACTACACATAATAGGCTGGGAGCTGCTCGGTGTCGGAATAAAGGATCTTGCAAATCCTTAAAGATGCCTCAAAGTCTGCTAAACTTCATTTTATACATTCTGTAAAGATCCACCTGTGGATTTGATATTACAGGCTCGTCTATAATAAATACTTTGATATTTTCAGACATTTGAGTTTGTAATGATATTTTATATTCCAAGACTTCCGCTGTGCTATAATTGTGTTAATTGACTATGATGATATCAACTACGTCACGATACTCCCCACCGGGCCCACCGGTAATATGTGGAAATATCGGGGTGTGACACATTACCATTTCCACCTCCTTTTCCTCTTCCCCAACAATCCTTTGTACGATGACCCAGTTTACAACACTTTTCACACTTCGGCCCACGACAAGCACCCAGATGGTGACACTTGCACTTATCACACTTGGGCAAGTTGCCCTGATACTTCTTAACTCCCGTTTCATTTGCAGCAGCAAACATCTTCGCCTCACGAGGCGGATTTGTATCATGCTTTTTATTGTTGTTGGAGTTCTTGTTGTTGTTGCGGGTTGCTTGATTAAGGCTCGACTGATTTCTCTTCTTATCCCCAGACGACTCAGCATGTGTTTCCAGTTTGTCAGTTATCTTCAATGATAACTTCTTCATCCTAACAGCATCCTCAGTAAGGCTGACAACCATAGTTACAGCCTGAGTAATGGTGGTATGGTTTGCTGCAGTCACCATGCTATGTATCTCTGGAGCCAATCCACAAATGTAGCACTCGATGCGCTTAAACTCAGGAGTCACAAGATAAGGGATCACCCTCGAGAGATCATGGAACCTTTAGGTGTACCCTACGATATCTGCACCAACCATAGCTAAGTTCCAGAATTCGGTCTCCAACTTCTGAAGTTTAGCACGTAAACGGTACTTCTCCCTCATCCTTTACTTAAGTCATCCCAAGACATACCATAAGCCGCATCATCACCCAGAGTCTGAACTTGCAAGTTCCACCAAGTCAAAGCTTCATCTACGAACAACCCAGTAATAAAAGTAACTTGTTGATCTGCGGTGCACTTGCTCATTTGGATTGTGGAATCAGTTTTCTCCGTCCAGCTCACGAAAGCCACTACACCTCTAGTGCCGTCATAATTTAGTGGCTTGCAGTCTAGAAACTGCTTGTAGGTGCAACCTGGAATTTATTCAACCAATTCGTGAATGAGCAAACAATGAAACAATGACCGTTTATAAGTTCCGTCAAGTTGTAGCAAATCAACTCAAAGTTACCTTGGTTAAGGTTTCCTCCAGATGAATGTCCATGACCATTTCGTCCAGTACCTCCTAAGCCTCCACTGTGCGCAGCACGGTTCGCCTTGTACTGGGTGATAGCTTCAGAAATCCTTTCCTTGAGAAGAGAGTTCAACTCTTCAGCAGTCCTAGGCATCGGTGGGGGTGGGGGTGGGTTAGAACCTCGGGTGTTCACCATTCTCCTTGGTGGCATGTTTCTTCCAAAACACAACACAACATGGTTAGGCATTTATCTGATACCACCATACTAGATAATAAAAGGAGATATATATATATATATATGTATACATTTATACACACAACCAAACAATCCAGCAAACATATAAATCCATTCATACAAGCAACAAGCATGCATAAACAGATAAATAATAATGTGTCACAAAGATAATCACTGAGTTTTTATATATATTAGGACAACTTGTTACATAGTTGTTTGTGAAGAAAACAAAAATGCATATGGGTTACATCACCCAATCAATACAAGTTTAATACATATAAAGGGAAAATATCTTTCTCCACACTAGCGATCATTTGTCTTCAAGTTGTTCCCAAAACTCGGCTTCAATCCTTATATCCAAAAATACTACCCCAAACAAAAGTACCTGCAATGAAAAACCTAATGAGCTGTTGGAGAGGGTGGGGGTGTAGGGAAAGCCAAACTACGGAGATGTGCTACCTCATCCTCGAGCTCGTGGACTCGACGAATCAGGAAACTCACCTGCTGCTCAAGTGTAAGGACTCGAGCGGCATAACCATCAACAGGTGCATGAACAGGTAGTGGTGGAGATGCTGGTGGTAGCGGAGATGCTGGTGGTGGTGAGGATGGTGGTTGTGGTGTAGCTGGGGGTGGGTAGGCTAGTGGGGAAGGTCGTCTAGAATCGGCCTCACTCTCCAGCCAATAGACCCTACGACAGAGAATCTCTGTCACACCCTGGCTTTGCGGAAGCGTGGGTTAATTTGGTGTGACTTCTTAATACCATAGCTTAATCACAACAAAGCTATATGAAAATAAAACATGCAGATCATCCATTGATTTAAGTAAAATACCACAACATTGTCTTAATACGTTGACACATGCAACGGAAATTACAACATAAAAACTTTGTTCTTAACACACAACCCCAAAATATAACATAACATTTGTTTAAGACTTGCGACTCGTCCAGGTAAAAGTCGCAATCCCTAAACATGGATGATCCTGTAATTCTAACACAGCGGGAAAACGTAGCATACCGGGCCAGATCCTTAGTTCCCTGAAATACATGTAAGTTGGAAAAATCAACACAATGTTGAGCGAGTTCATGCGTAAGTGAGTATGTAAAATCCTTGTAAGTAGAAAAACCCTGGTATGTAGCAAATAAGGAAAAAGAGATCACCAATGGTTTGCAAGGCCATTGATATGTGTGAAGTGCAAGTAGGAAGACTCAAACCTAGCGGATTTGTGCGTCGGGTACATAGTCACCCCAAGGTCCGTTAACTGTTTGGCCTGGGGCTGGGCTCGCTACACCCAGATAGATCTACCGCATTGTGTCCCTCGGTCCTACCATGAGGATTAATGGCCTTAAGTATCACCTACCCACTCACATGATCTAAGTAGTAACCCTCCTTACGCTAACCATACCATGTAAAAGTACTCGTAATCATAGTAACATGTATTTCACCCCCGCAGTTTAGAAAACTGAAAACAGTTAAGAGAAAAGGGGGACATGAACTCACAGTAATGCGTCCTCGAATAACAGCAAATCAACTCAGTCTGCAGCACGACAACCTACAACGTGCTAATATCTATTAGACGAGCGGACGTGCCTTAGCTTAGGGTCTTAATGTTCTTGGGGAAATAGTTAGACAACTATTTCGTGTTTAAATTTCTTGGTTAACGTATAAATAGATTCCTTCCCAAGGATGGGGTATTCGTACAGGTATTATGTATTTGGTGACTTAACGTATTAAAAAAAAATACATTTACAAGTCTCCTATCCAACACTTTAAAGTTTTATGTCAAAACTCAAGGCGAGGTTTAATTATGAGATATAAAGTTTCACATACACGATAGAAAAATAATTTTTCTAAGTCTTGGTATTTTTAGAAAAATTCGCCAGAACTTCCCCTAAAAACGGGAGTGTCCGTGCTAATACGCACATCATTTTCTTTTTGAAATCAACTCATAATCATCAACAATCAACCATTACGTTTTAACACGCAAAATACTACCCTTGTCGATTCAGTTTCAATTTGTGAAAACTGGACTGTTTTCGGACGTGTAAATAAATTACTTAACTTATTCCAAAAATTCCCAAATTTTTGTGGAACGTCATAACCGACCCACAAATTATTGTGTAAAAATTTCGGGGTCTAAATCATTACCAAAAATTTATAGAAAATCGTTTACCGAACTGTGATCAGATTTGTTACATTCTGATCACAGTTTACAGAATAATTCGCCAAAAATTCCTCGTAAGTCCGTTTGTCGAAAATCCAGTTCGAGGGTCACAAATACATCTGTGTTCATCTTTGATAAAAGTTTCAGGGGCTGGTTCGGTTCAGGTTTTAAGTTGTGATCGAAAACACACAGCCCAATTTTCTGCAGTAACAAACAGCCTTAGCTGCTGTCACGGAAACAGATTTTTAAAATAGTAACCGACATCAGAAAAATACGATTCCAGCGCCATTTTCTTCGTTTTTTGAAATGACACGATTTAGGCTTTTGAAATTCCGTTTTTCGAGTTTTTAAGGTCCGTTTACAGCCTGTTAAAGGCGGCTGAAACAGTGACTCAGCATGCTGTTTTGTGATTTCGATGTTATTAAATCGCGTTATAAGTGTCCGATTAGCGGGTTAAACAAGAAAACGACTTTTAAATATCAAGTATGTGTTATCCAACCCTTAACCCGACGAGATTCCACTTTATAAATCATACACAAGTAAACCTTTACGTAGATTTTTATGTTCATACTTATGTTTCATATTTTTCTAATATTCTTGCAATCTAGTGATTTAAACAACAATACTACATGTTAAATGCCATAATTTTCGAACAAGATGAGATCAAGTATGAAGAAACTCACTACTAGCCTCTAGCTAGGGAAGAATCTTGTGTAAAAATGATGAGAAAAGATGTAGAACCAAGCAAGAACAATGCTCCCTTGCAATGCCTTCAAGTTGCACCTTCCATGTTTGATCTTCAAAGCTTGAATGGTATGAGTAAATGAAGAAAGTGATGAATGTTGGAGTGTGGTGGTGGATTCGGTTGTAGTAGAACCGAATAGAGAGAGAGAGCTAGGTGAAAATGGGTTGCAAAAATCTTGTGAAGTGATGTACATTTATAAGGGACCTTACTTTTATTTATTCTTCACATATCTTGGATAGATAGACAAGCAAAACACTTAATACTAGATCATTGAATCCAAGCAAGAAGATAGGGAGTATGATGTTATGACATGTGGGGTCCCACTTGGGGAAATAAATTCGTTGGGGGGGGGGGGGGGGGTATTATGTAAATATTGTGACTAAAGTGTATAAGTGTAAGTAATGTGATATGTGTTAGTTGATTTATTTTAGGCGGGTGTTATGGCATACGGGGATCATGACTAGCCATAAATAATAAAATAAAGTATTTGACAAAATTTTAGTGCCCCGGGTAATGTCCGGTTATACGGTTAAGTACCGTTCCGTTAAAATGTTTAATTATACCGCAAAAGGTCCTTTATGTATATATTTTGTAACATAAATTATTCCCGGTACTTAGGAAAATATACGGGACCGTTCTGCAATGTTTTTGCACTGTATTAGAAATTTAAAATGCTGAGTTTTATAATAAAGCGCAGAATTTTGTATTTAAAGTACGTTTTAGGCACACCCGGTCACTATAAATCTCACCTAGTGACGCAGTTCTACAATCCTCACCGCCCTACACTCACTACCAGTGTAGCAATGTATTCCCGGCTCATACTAGCCTTAGAGGCAGTGTCTGCCTGATGCTGGTTATGTCAGCATGTTTACTGGGTATCCCGTATAGTGTGCTCACTGTGCTTTTTGTGCATCAAGGTTGTCACTGGTGTTAGTGTATAAATAATAGTGTGACAGTATAAAATGTGATGCATAAGTATGTATGTATCAGAAATCAGTAAGCAGTTTAAGCACAGTTTCAAGTAAGCACAGTAATTAAGCAGCAATTTAATATTAATTAATTTGTACGGATACCTGGTTTGGTGAGGGTTGTCACATTCTCCCCCCGTTAAAGAAATTTCGTCCCGAAATTTAAGTTCTGCTACGAGATGCAGGATTCTTAGGAAACAAATGGGGGTATTTCTCTTTCATTCGATCCTCACGTTCCCACGTGAATTCAGGTCCATGCCTAGCATTCCAATGAACTTTGACGAGTTTGACACTGCTCCTGCGAGTTTTATTAACTTTCCAATCCGTGACCTCAACAGGTTCTTCAGTAAAGTGGAGCGTATTGTCGATATGAACTTCGTCAGCAGGAATGATCACTGTATATTGTGTTGGACTTTTTCTCAAATTAGATACATGGAATGTATCGTGAACACCATGGAGTTCAGCAGGTAGGTCCAACTTGTAGGCTACAAGCCCAATCCTTTGCAGAATTCTGAAAGGGCCAATGTAACGCGGATTCAACTTCCCACGCTTTCCTAAGCGTGCCACCCCCTTCCAGGGTGAAACTTTCAATAAAACCATATCTCCAACTTGGAATTCCAAATGTTTCCGGTTTGGATCTGCATAGACTTTCTGTCTTTCGCGAGCCGCTTCGATGCGTTTTCGAATCTGCGCAATCTTATCTGTCGTCTCTTGGACGATTTCGGGACCAACAAGCTGTCTATCACCGGCGTCAGCCCAACATAGTGGTGATCGACACTTGCGTCCGTAAAGGGCTTTAAATGGCGCGGCTCCAATACTGGTGTGGTAGCTGTTGTTGTATGAGAATTCGGCCAGTGGTAAATGTTTATCCCAGCTACCACCAAGATCCATTACACATGCTCTCAGCATATCCTCCAATGTTTGAATAGTCCTTTCACTTTGGCCATCAGTTTGCGGATGAAATGCGGTACTTAGGTTCAATTGTGAGCCAAAAGCTTCTTGGAAGGATTGCCAAATCCTTGATACAAATCTCCCATCTCTATCAGAGATGATTGAGAGCGGCACTCCATGACGTGTAACGATTTCTCGCATATATATTTCCGCAAGTTTACTCGTATTGTCTTTCTCTTTGATTGGCAAGAAATGTGCAGACTTTGTTAGGCGGTCAACTATCACCCAAATAGTATCATGACCCCTGGGTGTCTTGGGCAGTTTCGTTATAAAATCCATTGAAATCTGTTCCCATTTCCACTTGGGAATTTCAGGTTGTTGCAGAAGTCCCGAGGGCTTCTGGTATTCAGCTTTCCCCTTGGCGCACGTCAAACATTTGCTAACATAAACAGCAACGTCGCCTTTCATTTTAGGCCACCAATAACAATCTTTAAGGTCCTGGTACATCTTATCCGCACCGGGATGAATAGAGTACCGTGATTTGTGTGCCTCATCAAAAATAACTTTTCTCAACCCACCAAACAGAGGAACCCAAATCCTTCTCACAAAACATAACGTTCCTTCCTTGTTTGGTACTAATTGCTTCTCCATCCCACGGAGATATTCTTCTTCAAGGTTTCTTTTCTTAAGAGCTTCTTTTTGCGCGGTATGAATGCGCAGGGAAAGATTTGTCTGGATAATCATCTCCAAAGCCCTAACCCTTATGGGCTTGATCCTTTCTTTACGACTTAGGGCATCGGCGACCACATTCGCCTTCCCTGGATGATACTTTATCTCGCAGTCGTAATCGTTCAACAATTCGACCCAACGTCTTTGTCTCATGTTCAGCTCTTTCTGGTTGAATATGTGTTGTAAACTCTTGTGGTCTGTGAAGATTGTACACTTCGTACCATATAGGTAGTGTCTCCAGATCTTTAATGCGAATATCACTGCGCCTAGTTCCAAATCGTGAGTGGTATAGTCTTTTCATGTACTTTCAACTGGCGTGACGCGTAAGCTATAACTTTCTGGCGTTGCATCAACACGCAACCCAATCCTTGACGTGAGGCGTCACAGTATACCACGAAATCATCTGTACCTTCCGGTAGTGCTAAGATCGGCGCATTGCAGAGCTTATCCTTCAACAACTGAAATGCTTCTTCCTGTTTGATTCCCCAATCAAACTTCTTATCCTTCTGTGTGAGGAGGGTCAGTGATTGAGCGATTTTTGAAAAATCCTCAATGAACCTTCGATAGTAACCAGCCAAGCCTAAGAATTGTCGAATCTCGGTTGGCGTCTTTGGAGTCTCCCAGTTCTTTATCGCCTTGATCTTTGTGGGATCGACATGGATTCCATTTCCATTAACCACGTGTCCAAGGAATTGGACTTCACGTAGCCAAAACTCGCACTTAGAGAATTTGGCATACAACTGTTCCTTTTTCAACAACTCCAGAATAGTTCTTAAGTGTTGTTCGTGTTCAGCCTTTGTCTTTGAATAAATCAAAATATCGTCGATGAACACAATCACGAACTTATCGAGATACGGCTTACAGACTCGGTTCATTAGGTCCATAAAAACAGCAGGCGCGTTTGTCAACCCAAACGGCATAACTAGGAACTCGTAGTGTCCATAACGAGTTCTGAAGGCTGTCTTCGGGATGCTCTCTTCTTGTATTCTTAGCTGATGGTACCCAGATCAAAGATCGATCTTAGAGTAAAAACTTGAACCTTGAAGCTGATCGAATAAATCATCGATTCTTGGCAGAGGGTATCTATTCTTGATTGTTAGTTTATTCAACTCCCGGTAGTCAATACACATACGGAAACTACCGTCTTTCTTTTTGACAAATAAAACTGGAGCTCCCCAAGGTGAGAAGCTTGGTCGGATGAATCCTTTGTCAAGAAATTCCTGGAGTTGTGTAGACAACTCCTGCATCTCAGACGGTGCAAGTCTATAAGGTGCCCTAGCTACAGGCGCGGCGCCTGGAACTAAGTCAATGTGAAATTCTACTTGCCTTTGGGGTGGCAATCCTGGCAAGTCCTCTGGAAAGACTTCAGGATATTCCCTTACGACAGGGATGTCTTCGATTTTCGGCTCAGCAGCTTTCCTATCCACGATGTGTGCCAGGAAGGCAGCACATCCTTTTTGTAAACACTTACGAGCTTTCAGGCAACTGATAATTCTCAGCGGCGTATCATGCTTCTCTCCGTGCACTATGATCGTTTCTTCATCCGTCAGTGGGATGCGGATGGTCTTCTTATGGCAAACGATCTCGGCTTTGTTACTCGTTAGCCAATCCATTCCCACTACCACATCAAAGCTTCCCAGCTCGACAGGTAGTAAGTCCAACGTAAACTCGTGCCCTCCTAGTTCAATCACACATCCTCGGACAACTTCACTGGTCTCAACTAGTTTCCCCTTTGCTAATTTGATGGAGTACGGCACGTCTAACTTGCTAGGCGTCAATCCAAGTATTTTTCTTAAATTCTAACGATACAAAGCTATAATCGGCACTAGTATCAAACAGAACAGATGCAAAGCGTTAGTTTATCGGGAACGTACCAGTGACAACGTTTGGATCCTGGCGCGCTTCCCTTGCGCCAATGTGGAATGCTCCCCCACGGGCTTGATTCGGCTTCGGGCTTTTCTTCTTGAAGTGCCCAATTTCCCCACACTTAAAACATCCTGGCCCTCGGCCATTCCCATTCCCAGCTTGATTCGCAACATTTCCATGGTTCCCGTTTCCGTTACCTCCTCGATTGTTGTTCCGATTTCCAAGACCTCCTTGGCCTCCCCGGCCAGCACTAGCCCAGCAAGAATCCTTCAAGTGGCCAACCTTTCCACAAGCTTCACATACTTTTGGCCCACACCGACCAAAATGATGATGCTGGCAGGTGTTACACTTGGGCAGAGTGCCCATATAACCCTTTCTTTTGTTCTCATTATCCGTTCGGGTATCTTCGGTGAGCTTTCTTTTGTTCTTTCTGGATGACTTTACCTGAGTCTCCTTCTTCTTGGCAGGGTTTGTAAGTTCTTCTAGTCTAAGTGCCTCCGTAGCGAGTGCCAAACCCATCTTACTTGCAGCATCAGTTGTTGGTGGCGTTGATGTTGTCATCAAGCTCAAGACTTGAGGCGCCAGTTCCCAAATGAATTGTTCCAATTTCTTTAATTCTGGTTTCACCAGGTACGGAACAACCCGTGACAAATCATGAAGTCTTTGCACGTACTCCAACACCTTCGGACCTTCCATCATCAGGCTCCGAAATTCATCTTCCCACTTCTGGGTTTCCGTTTGGGAGCAATACTTCTTATGCATCATTCCTTTCAGTTCACCCCAGGTTAACGCATATGCTGCAGTAGCGCCCTTTATACGGATCTGAAGATTCCACCATAATCGGGCTTCATCTAGAAACAGCTCAGAAACGTATGGGACTTGTTGTTCCGGTGTACAACCGCTCACTTGAAAGATGGAATCCATTCTTTCGATCCACTTCACAAAGGCTATGACACCTCCAGTGCCGTCGAACTTCGGAGGCTCGTAGTTGAGGAAGTGCCAGTAGGAACAACCGTTATTTTCTGAGGTACCTCTACTAGGTTCGGAGCGTAGGGCCTCGTGCTGTGCTATAGCTGCAGCAATTATCTCTTGAAGTTCCGCCTCTGAGGTGGGCATGCGCATTTCGCGTCTTGGCGGCATCTTCTAAAAGGTGTTTCACATAGGTTAGGTCATAGCAAGTAAAGTGTACGTATGTATTCAACAATATCAACACATAACATCTCATGCTATAAATAAATCAACCGCATAACATCTCATGTCATAGAACATAAACAATAGATCAAACATCACAAGTGATGAGAATACTGCGATTGCATTGCCATAAATCGGGACCACAATGTAAAGTTTACAAGTACACAACTGTATCATACAACATCAATGACTTAGTAGGGGACGACCCTAGACAAGTCGTGAGATCGCTGGACGTATTCAGGAATCTTTGGTTCGACCATTATCAAATTCCAGAACTCCACCTCAAGCTTCTGGATTCCAGTCCTAGAACAGCATCTCTTCTCAATCATTTCCTGCTACATGGGTTTTCATTAGCTTGGCCCGCAGAGTCCACCAGGATTTCTGTGCACTACAAGCCGTTATTACGTGGGCCCCCGTAATAATAGATTGTCTTGCACAGTTACCCCAAATTTTCTCTCGTCCAAGGAGATGATCAATCAAGGAGCAACAGCAGGTGCATCGGCATGAACAGGGTCATGCTCCAATGCGGGGTCAGGAGCAACGCCTGGCTCAGGGGCCACGGCTGGCTCCGGATCAACAAACTCCATCTCAAAATCAGCTGGATCAACAAACACAGGGGTTACAGGATCCTCCAAGGGCTGGTCTAAGTGTATGAACTCAATGTCATGGTCTGGATCAAAACCAGGTGGAAAAACAGGATCATCCTCAATATCGTGATCAATCTCAAAGCTGTGTGCAGGAGCAGGTGCAGCGGATGACGCCATATCCGGGTCGTCGTCGTGTGAGTGGTGCTGCACTCCCTGTGTATACAAGGATGCGGACGTTATAGACTCAAATGAGTCTGGGACAGGGGAAAGGGCATGAGCCTCCTCTGCAGGAGCGTCAGCAAGCAGTAGGCTATCACCAGCAGCAATAGGGCCTCGCCCTCAAGTGGGTCCTCCTCTAATGGTTCGACATCGTCGTCAGAGACAACGTCGGGGGCATATCAAAAACGGGATAAACGACCAGGGGCACAGGAACAGGGATCTCCACGAGTGGCAAATCCCCAACAAGATGGCCATCAGCAGGCTCTGCTACGGCATCAGGCAGCGCAAAGGGCTGAAAGTCGTCATCGTCTGTGCTGGTAGTATCGGAAATGTACACCTCGTGCTCCGATGAAACTATGTCGTCTGATACTATGGCCATGGGATCTGTAGTGTCCGACTCTCCAGTATCTGATGAAGGCATGACATTTTGTAATATAAACACACATATGCACAAATAATCAATCATATAGTCAAATAAACATATTAGTCACCAATAAGCAATCAAATAGCTCTCCTAGTCCCACTAGCCTCCCAGCCTCCCAGACTGACTCCCTAGTCCGACTAGTCTCCCAGCCTCCCAGACTGACTCCCTAGTCCCACTAGTCTCCCAGCCTCCCAGACTGACTCCCTAGTCCCACTAGTCTCCCAGCCTCCCAGACTGACTCCCTAGTCCCACTAGACAACTACCTCAGCCTCCCAGACCGAGCCTCAGCCTCCCAGACTGAGCCTATAATTAACAAATAAAATGTGCTCAACATTTGTTTGTAAAAACAGTTTGGATCTGGACTTTAAGTGGTATGCAGTGTAAAAATGTTTTCGTGAGAGCCCTAGTGATCATAGTCTAGACTCGAGGAGGAATCCTAGTTCGCTATGATCAGAGCTCTGATACCAAGCTGTCACACCCTGGCTTTGCGGAAGCGTGGGTTAATTTGGTGTGACTTCTTAATACCATAGCTTAATCACAACAAAGCTATATGAAAATAAAACATGCAGATCATCCATTGATTTAAGTAAAATACCACAACATTGTCTTAATACGTTGACACATGCAACGGAAATTACAACATAAAAACTTTGTTCTTAACACACAACCCCAAAATATAACATAACATTTGTTTAAGACTTGCGACTCGTCCAGGTAAAAGTCGCAATCCCTAAACATGGATGATCCTGTAATTCTAACACAGCGGGAAAACGTAGCATACCGGGCCAGATCCTTAGTTCCCTGAAATACATGTAAGTTGGAAAAATCAACACAATGTTGAGCGAGTTCATGCGTAAGTGAGTATGTAAAATCCTTGTAAGTAGAAAAACCCTGGTATGTAGCAAATAAGGAAAAAGAGATCACCAATGGTTTGCAAGGCCATTGATATGTGTGAAGTGCAAGTAGGAAGACTCAAACCTAGCGGATTTGTGCGTCGGGTACATAGTCACCCCAAGGTCCGTTAACTGTTTGGCCTGGGGCTGGGCTCGCTACACCCAGATAGATCTACCGCATTGTGTCCCTCGGTCCTACCATGAGGATTAATGGCCTTAAGTATCACCTACCCACTCACATGATCTAAGTAGTAACCCTCCTTACGCTAACCATACCATGTAAAAGTACTCGTAATCATAGTAACATGTATTTCACCCCCGCAGTTTAGAAAACTGAAAACAGTTAAGAGAAAAGGGGGACATGAACTCACAGTAATGCGTCCTCGAATAACAGCAAATCAACTCAGTCTGCAGCACGACAACCTACAACGTGCTAATATCTATTAGACGAGCGGACGTGCCTTAGCTTAGGGTCTTAATGTTCTTGGGGAAATAGTTAGACAACTATTTCGTGTTTAAATTTCTTGGTTAACGTATAAATAGATTCCTTCCCAAGGATGGGGTATTCGTACAGGTATTATGTATTTGGTGACTTAACGTATTAAAAAAAAATACATTTACAAGTCTCCTATCCAACACTTTAAAGTTTTATGTCAAAACTCAAGGCGAGGTTTAATTATGAGATATAAAGTTTCACATACACGATAGAAAAATAATTTTTCTAAGTCTTGGTATTTTTAGAAAAATTCGCCAGAACTTCCCCTAAAAACGGGAGTGTCCGTGCTAATACGCACATCATTTTCTTTTTGAAATCAACTCATAATCATCAACAATCAACCATTACGTTTTAACACGCAAAATACTACCCTTGTCGATTCAGTTTCAATTTGTGAAAACTGGACTGTTTTCGGACGTGTAAATAAATTACTTAACTTATTCCAAAAATTCCCAAATTTTTGTGGAACGTCATAACCGACCCACAAATTATTGTGTAAAAATTTCGGGGTCTAAATCATTACCAAAAATTTATAGAAAATCGTTTACCGAACTGTGATCAGATTTGTTACATTCTGATCACAGTTTACAGAATAATTCGCCAAAAATTCCTCGTAAGTCCGTTTGTCGAAAATCCAGTTCGAGGGTCACAAATACATCTGTGTTCATCTTTGATAAAAGTTTCAGGGGCTGGTTCGGTTCAGGTTTTAAGTTGTGATCGAAAACACACAGCCCAATTTTCTGCAGTAACAAACAGCCTTAGCTGCTGTCACGGAAACAGATTTTTAAAATAGTAACCGACATCAGAAAAATACGATTCCAGCGCCATTTTCTTCGTTTTTTGAAATGACACGATTTAGGCTTTTGAAATTCCGTTTTTCGAGTTTTTAAGGTCCGTTTACAGCCTGTTAAAGGCGGCTGAAACAGTGACTCAGCATGCTGTTTTGTGATTTCGATGTTATTAAATCGCGTTATAAGTGTCCGATTAGCGGGTTAAACAAGAAAACGACTTTTAAATATCAAGTATGTGTTATCCAACCCTTAACCCGACGAGATTCCACTTTATAAATCATACACAAGTAAACCTTTACGTAGATTTTTATGTTCATACTTATGTTTCATATTTTTCTAATATTCTTGCAATCTAGTGATTTAAACAACAATACTACATGTTAAATGCCATAATTTTCGAACAAGATGAGATCAAGTATGAAGAAACTCACTACTAGCCTCTAGCTAGGGAAGAATCTTGTGTAAAAATGATGAGAAAAGATGTAGAACCAAGCAAGAACAATGCTCCCTTGCAATGCCTTCAAGTTGCACCTTCCATGTTTGATCTTCAAAGCTTGAATGGTATGAGTAAATGAAGAAAGTGATGAATGTTGGAGTGTGGTGGTGGATTCGGTTGTAGTAGAACCGAATAGAGAGAGAGAGCTAGGTGAAAATGGGTTGCAAAAATCTTGTGAAGTGATGTACATTTATAAGGGACCTTACTTTTATTTATTCTTCACATATCTTGGATAGATAGACAAGCAAAACACTTAATACTAGATCATTGAATCCAAGCAAGAAGATAGGGA